>JBBMOC010000067.1:74126-115528 GCA_037975185.1 Centropyge bicolor | reverse complement strand
ACTTCTTGCTCATTAAAACCTTCCCCGTCGCACCAGTGTCTCCCCATTAGTTCTCACGCTGGCCTCTGGAACTTTCTCAACTCAAACGCTGAGTCCTTCCACCCCCTCCCCCCTTGTCATTTTTTTGATCCTCATTTCTCCCCGACTGTCTCCTGTATTACTCTCCTTTCATAGGACACTCACAAATCCTTCTGTAGCAGTTTGATTTCTTCTTGATCTTTGGGCTGTCTCCCTGTAATTCTCTGGTAGACTTCAGCGCCTGCAGGACGGATTCACACGGACTTTCTTTCACTCTATAGCTGAATTTTGTCAGTTTTTTGGATCTTTTAATGTGAATATTTGTGCTGCAGTACATCTTCCTTTTTTGAGAAAAATTCTGTTTTTGACATCGGCCTCTGGGCACCTAACGATGTCTGCAACAAAAAAAAAAATTGGAATTTGAAAATGCAGTGTCACAACATGGACATGTCAAAAAAGGAATTGAAATGTTACATTATTATTTCATATATATATAATATAATTTCAAAATAATGCAATATTATTAAACAATAAAGTAGAATAAATCGCAAAAGTGTAATTTGACATGATGATGTCAGAAATGAGATCTGCCTTCCTTCTAAATAGGAACTTAAAGGTTTACAGCGCCAGCAAAGCGAGGATTGAGACGACAGGGATGGTGCTTATACACAGTGTTTTTTCACAGTTTAAAATTACATTGCATGCTTAAAGATTCACTGCAGTGATAGTGGAAGAAATGGTACATATTAATTTTCAGAGCTGTGTTAAATAACAAACTGAAGTCTGCAATATGTACCTGTGTACATGAATACTCCAGTTCATACTGATAAGTGTTGCACTGCACTTTGAGAACTTTTTCAGCCAAGAAAATCAAAGATTAAGTTTGATCATAGCAAATAGCTGTTTTTGACCTTACAGGAGAACAGTGAATGTGAGCGGCTCTGTCACTCTCCTTGTGGTTCGATCTTCTTCCTGATGCTGTACTACACTGCTCACACTGACACAAACAAACACTGAAAGCTCCCTCACAAGTGCAGAAAGCCCATCAGACACTCTCGAGTGAGACAATTATAAGTTCTATCCCAAATTTGCCGCCTGTCCGATAGCATACAGTGTCAACCCTCGGACAGCCTATGATTGTGCATCACACCCATAAAACACGCCTTGCGTCGCTGAATAACTAACCATCTGATGTGAGATGACATTTTTTTAGATACGAACAAATGGGGTTCTGCCCCCTTTTCTTCCATCCGCGGCCCGCTCACTAAACAGTTTAAAGTGCTAAGGGGTTAGTTCCAATCGCTGCCATGTGCTTTCAATGGGAGTGGGGAAAAGGTTAATGAATTCAACACTGTAAGCCACGACTCCCCTTACAGTGGGCACAGCGAGAGGTGGCGGGTGCTCTGGGCCTCACCAGCATGCTGATGAGGGCACGGCGCTAGAGGAGAATGTCGCTGCCCCCCGAAGGTGGAGATCAGCATGTGCAAGCCTCGTGTGACGGGCTAGTCAAAGGCAGCTTCTTTCGACATGAAATGTTTGATTTTAGACAGATTAGAATAAACCTTAAAGCACCAGGTGTCACACTTTGAACTTTTTATGGAAGCCTGTAGGCAACTCTAGGTCTAAACTTTACTTTTCTGTCTTCTCTCCAGCTTGTGCTTAAATAATCAGCTTCATTGGTTACCTAACAGAAAATGGTCAATATCAATTTTCATATAAAAACAGTAAAACTGCCAAAATTAGCTAGTTCCAGATTTTTCAGACATGGGAGTTTACTGATTGTCTTCATTTCAAATACCCAATACCTCTAGCTTTTGATCCATTGATTAAGCAAAATACACCAATAAAAGACTTTACTTTGGCTTCTAGACACATGTGATGGACATTGGGTTCTGTTTTTTTCATTAATTGTAGATGCATTTTTTTTACATTGCAGTGTGGAAGCATTCAGGAAGGATTAGAAAACAGACAGCGCGAACACTACAGCATTGTAAGATCACACTCCACCCTCTGCCTAGTAATCTTGTCAGTAAGCAGCAGCACATGCAAATTCACCAACAAGCAGAGGAAGATAAAGAGAAAGGGAGAGGCTCAGAGAGAGAGAGAGAAAGGGAGAGAGAGAGAGAGGGAGAAACAGTTTAAATTTGCCACTGTGTTTCTGTATGCACAAATGTGTGTGTGTGTGNGAGAAACAGTTTAAATTTGCCACTGTGTTTCTGTATGCACAAATGTGTGTGTGTGTGAGAGAGAGAGAGAGACAGGGAGGATTTGTGTGTGTCTGTGTATTCCTCTGTCTCAGTATCTGAGCTGCATCTCACACTGCATCTCAACAACTTGACAGAGGGCGTCAGCAGCAAGGGACCTGAACCAGTGACCAGAAACAATCCCCCGGCAGGCTGTGTATTTCTGCTTTCCCTCCACACATCCCTAAATCCATCCCACCCCCTCCCTCCCTTGTAAATCAAAGCAACATGCAGCACAGTGCACAGCTCCAGAGCCGGCCAGTGGTACATCAGGTGGAAGAAAATCCAATCTATTTGATTGAGATATTATTTGCATAGTGTACACTGTGGCTATTACGACTATGATTAAAACAATCATTCCAAATCCGCTCTTACGGAAAGTCGGCAGTGCAGAAACCATGTTATTGCTGTGATTGGCTGCAGATAACTTTAGCGAAGCGTGACACTGGGAAAAAAAAAAAAATCCTTTGGAGATGTATCTTTGCTCTGCATCCCATGAGGCCATATCATTCATTTTGCGATGTGCCGTACGGTTCAGCATTCCGAGTCACGGGCCAGCGGCTTCGTGTTTACTCAGTAGTTATGAAGTCTATGGAATCGACGCTCTGTGTTTTTCTACTCCCTGTGCAGTTACCCCCTTCTGCACTTAAAATGACAAGCAGCGCATATGCAGCCCTGCGACTCTGAGTGGGAAAGCGTCCAGTCAACACTGGGGGGGGGGGTTGGGGTGGATGCACCATTCTTTATTTATGGATCTGGAAGCAGCCGTGACTGGCAACCTAGGATAGCAGAGAGGTCCATCTCCCTCAACCCTGCTAACGCCTCAGGCTGTCTCAGAGCCAGAACCCTGTCACAACCCACACCAACATCAGCACTAGTGCCTGAAAACCTCCTATCTCTGAAATGTCACCTTGTCAGGGTCACACTCTCTTTGACAGAAGGGTAGAATTTCGTCAACCTGTAGATGACCAGGTAACATCTGAGACCACTAAAGATGAAATTCAAGATGTGTGGAGATACAAGGTTTCAATTTGACAGCTGTGACATGTTGACCTGAGTGTAGAGAAGCACCAGCATGTTCACTGACATGTACACACCCTAAAACAGGAGCTTGGATATGAAAGTGACACATGAACAGACTTGCACGTTGCTTGAGTCACATCCTGACACGCTTTCATCCTGTAAGCTGTCTTATTCCAAGTTGCTGTTTTCCACATATTTCTCTTGTCTTTTTTTTTTTTCCTTTTTATACTGATCCAGTGTCCGCACTCGCCGCCCACCCCCACTGAAGCAATGAAAGAGCACATGAAAGCCTTTGCTCCAACAGTGCTCCATAAATATTGCACCACGCAAACATGTTCGGCCAATTTACACTTTTTCCTTTGTCTGACAGCTCCATCAACAAGCAACTGGGTGGTTTCCATTCACATAAATAAAATATCAGCAGGAACAATGTGTGTGTGTTTTTAAAAAAGTTTCTTTCCATCTGATGCACGGCATGGTTGTGTTGGACTACAGAGAAGCGAGTGACAGCTCTCGCATATTTTTGATTGTATCCGCTCTAGTATACAAGCCTGCGTTTTTATTCCATGGGACACAAGCCACACTGGTCTTTTTTCCTCACAAAGCTATATATAAACTTCAAAGCAATAGAGGACGACACATAATATCATGGAAATAAAATGCAGAGCATCCTTTCAGGACTCACACTTGCCGCAGAATGTTTAAAATTTAAACATGATTGTTGCAGCTTTTACAAAGCGTCTGACAAATTATTAGCAGCAACTGTGAGAACATAAAATGCCTCCCCAGATCGAAGGCTTATAATAGTGTGGAGACGGTACGAGGATGAAGTGTTTGCTTTGCCGGCGAGAGATCACATCACAGAGTTTCCACTGGTCTGACAGCCAGGGAGAGCCGTGTAATGAGTGCCTTAACAGCTGAAACGCCCAGCAAACGGGATGACAGCGCTTTTATACATCATGTTCGCTGATCGATAAAGGAAGAAAGCCGACACCTTCTTAAGAGCACCACTTGTCCTGAGACTTTGAAACGAGCCTGAGAAACGTCGAAACGTAGAATGAGCAGCACTGGGGCTCAGTAATAAGATTATAAAGCACTGTTCATTGAGGTCAAGGCCAAATTTGATCAGCAGCTCACTCAGTGTCATTGGGAGCAATTGGATTCAGAGTTGCACAGTTTCGCCCAGAACAAAGATGTTTTGTGTAGCAAGTAGTAACGCTCCATTCATCTGCACATTATTTTACTTTGTCTGCTTTGTTTCTTCTGTTCAATTCCCAGCAGGGGTTAAATGTACGACCTTAAGATTCAGCCTTGTCTTGTCTGTGAGGGTAACAAAAGGTTCTACGACATGCCAGACTGTATGTACAAATATGATTGTATCCCTCAGCCTGACAAGCTGCGAACCCATTTACAAGAGACACTGAATATTGCAACAACCTCCTAAAGATGATAATTTTCTCTTTGTGAAAGTCATCGCTGTTATGGAAACTTTTGACAACATTTAGCCTCAGAGGCTCTCACATTCTGCTGTATTCTGTATCTCAAGATCCTTGATTTATGTAAGGCAACAAAAAAAAAAAAAAGCCACAGACCAACAGAGGAGGGATCTTTCTCACAGGGCACACATATCTGTTTGTATACACAGAACAGACAGAGGTAGCAGTTACAGTATTACAGGAACAGTATTACAATATCAAGTAAAGCACAATCATGAGATAAATGAGATATGAAGTGTTAAAATGTGAAGGTTTTCAGGCCAAATTAACCAGTGTTTCCTCCTATGTTTGGCCAAAATGCCGACATAGCACACAAAATCCTAAGGAAAAGAAAATGTAAAAACGTAAAGTTGTACATCTTGGAGGAAAATTACTAATTGGTATATATTTACAATTAAATGATGGATGCAATAAATTGCATTTGCACAATCTCAGTTGTGTGCTGGTGTTAATATGACTCTTGTTCACATGCAAGACGTGGAAGACCAATCATAACCAATTTGTCAATAGATCAAAAAAGTTTGTCTGCAACAATTGTAATGACTATTTGCAAAAGTTATTTTGTTGACAAAACTGCCTAAATTCACTGAATTCAGCTTCCTGAATGTTGACATTTGCTGTTTTCCTTGGTCATCCTAGCACAACAAGCAATGTGATTACATTCTATTACATTTAAAGACCAGAATTATAGAAAATGATATGTAAGTTAATCAGAACAAAAATGATGCAACTATTGGCCAGAGCATTAGATATTCAGATTCTGTTGAGATATTATCCAATAGAAAAATGCTGATACACTCTGATTCAAAATATTGTATGTACCTGAGAACTATGGGCTGTTCTGAGCAGCTCTATAGCAGCACACTGCTGGAGGACATTCACTAAATGGAAATGTTAGTAGTGTAGGCTTAAAGCTTTTGTGCTAACCTGGGCTCTGTCGTTGTACCAAGACATGGTTTAAAACACTGATCTGATTTAGTCTGCATGGCTTATATGGGGGGGACTTGTGAGTTCTGATTTTCAACTCAACACTTTGGCGCCTCCAAATGGCACCAAACGGTAACTGCTTGACTTCAAAACCCAGAAATCCTGTACTTTTAATCTCTACACACCCCAGCTCTCTTCTACCAGAACTTCATGAATGCAGTCTCAGTTGGTGAGGATGTTGTTGTAAACCCCCCATTTATTTATATGATTTATAATATCCCTGTTATCACATGACCTAAGAAAGGAGCTCTGGTCGCGTGATAACAGGAGGTGGTGTATGGGGGAGGGATGGTGACCTCTGGCTGTGTTCCAGAATGACCCTCAGTGGCGTTGATCTTCCAGCAGCCGTCCTCTGACTCCTGGGCAATGACTCTGACCCCTCTCCAGACAGTGTCATGGCCTGTTCTGGTTAGGGCTGCACCAATCTGCCTCATTCTCCCCCAAATACAGATTCTGAAACAGACCTCACTTTTGGTCACCTGAGGACAGCTGAGCCATCGCCATGACAACTGATGAAACTCCATCTATTGACGGAGACCATTGGATGAGAATGACAATCACTGATACCGAGGTCAAGAATTCATTTAGCTTCCTCACAGTCTTCAGCAGATGGAGCTGTCTGAAGTGTCATGATTTGGGTTCATTCATGGATTTGAATTGTAATTATTTTGCTTTAAGATGACATAGGTACAGTGTATGTAGTGTATGTAAAGGCCTTTCAGCCCTGTCTGAGACTTCATTTTGTCATTAGATTAGAGAGGTGTCATGTGTTCAGGGGTGGTCAGGGTTCATGTTTTCGAACCTTGGTCTGGTGCTGAAGTTTTGTTCTGTAAGTTCTGTTTGTAACAGAGCAGCCAATAAGTACAGCTTAATGTCTATGAACAGGCAGCGGCTCAGTGTGGTGGAGGCCCTGCTGCATCCACCCAAGAGACTTTGGTAAGTAGCTTATACATCAGCATGTGTTGTGTTTATGTGTGTGTGTTGTGTTAACACAGAAAGCAAAGTGTGACACAGTTGCATATAATGCCAATGCAAAGACATGGGTAAATGTAAATTCAGAGCGGGCAACAAGAATGTCAATGGTGAGAAGAGTAGCACAAAGACGCAAGATTCACATGATTTGCGAGAGTTGTCGGGAGGAGCGGGCAGAGCGGAAGGACAGAGCTGCTGTTCATCAACTGACCAGGGATGTGTGGTTGAATTCATGAGTGTACAGAGAGGAGAGGGGAAAGAGAAGAGAGGCTGGAAGGAAATAACAGAAAGAAAAGGAGTGTCAGGAGAGTGGTGAGTTTAGTCCGAGGCTGTAGTGAACACCAACACACAGACACAGTCAGTATCTGCCTTTGCTTGCTAGCTTCAAGCCAATATACCAGGGGTATTCAACTAAAATTTAAAGAGGTCCAGTAGGAGAAAAGTTTTTAAAGCAAAGGTCCGGAAGATCATAATGTCTCTATGTGATATATATTTAAGTAGTCTAGTAGTTGTATCAACATCTGCCTGTATTGAATACCTGACTGTCAAATCAAATGAATTCAGGACAATTTGAAAACTGTTTGACAATATTAATTGTCAATTGAGATAGAACTAAACTTAAATGTATGACTGACAATATGTATAATGTTCTTTCATTTACTAAATAAAAGTAGGGCTGCATTTCAAAATAAGAGACAATAAATACAATGTGAAAATAGAGCATGCTCAAATGAAGTGCTTAACTTCAGAAAAATAAAATGAAGGGAGGAAAGACTTGAATTTCCCCTTTTCTGAAATGAGTCTGTCCATTCTGGATTAAATGCTCTATTTTCACTGTCCACTTTTTTTTTTTTGGAGGGAGCCATTTGTTCCTTATTATTCTCAACTTTCACTGTCTCACTCGTCTTTTTCCTCAACTTTCTCTGGCTCAGTCGTCTGTATCTCTCGCTTTGTTTTCTACATGTATCGCCATCTTTCTTTTTCTTTCTACCGTATTTTCATGTGTAACTAAAGACTACAAAAGGTTAAAATAAAAACGACCCATCAGGTTTTAAATCATAACTTTCTGTTTTGGTTGTAGGGCCGGATCCTTATGGGACAACTTCTGGGACCGCGGTCCGCCTGTTAGTGACCTCTGCAATATACTGTGGCTGTCCGAGGGGAGGAGGCGCAGGTTGATCATTTCTGCTTATTTGGGTTACTCAAGAGCAGTTAATGGGGGACAGCTGGTGCAATTATGGACAAAGACAAGTCCCCAGTGGCTGATTTTTGGGTCAGTAGTTAAGGTTAGGGTTAGACAAGCACTGGTTAGGGTTAGGGTTTGGATAAGCCTCCAAGAAATTAATGTAAGTCTATGTAATGTCCCCAAAAGTGACGTAAGTGTGTGGGTGTGTGTGTGTATTTGTGTGTGTCTGTGAGCGGCCAGACGGGGCGAGCACAGCCTCAGGACCTAGCGAAGGAGTGGGTTTATCGAGGATCTATTCTTTCCCACACTCTCATGCTCTGACCCAGACCAGGCCTGCTCTGATTTCCCTGGAGTGAAGCCGCAGCAGCTCTGATATTCTCCAGCAAATTTTTTATCTCTCCGGCAAAGTTAATGGTCAAAAATCAAGACGTGTTGGCTCAGCTGATCGCTCAAAGGAAGCTGGCGTGGTTGAAAGGGGAAGCGGGCCCCCGGCCAATCGATAACCCACTCAGCTTTAGCACGTTAGCGTTCATCGACAGACAGGCAGGGAACAAATGTGCTGCCTTTATTAGGGATAAACACAAAATGTTGTAGTCATTTTGTACATTATCTTATCTATGTGTGCTTCACCTTTTATCAGTCTGAGAAATAATGCATGTCCTCAGTGATTGTGCTGTACTTGCTGCCCGTCGCAGCTGAGGGCCTGAGAGGATCAGTGAGATCAGATTTTCTCTTTGTGAGGTCACTTTAGTCTGTTTAGTTCTGTTCAGTTTATTTATTGGAGTTCATTTCTATTTAGTTGCTGTCTTTTATGGGCCCAGAGCTTTATTGTATACTGCATAAATTGTTTCATTTTGGGGTAAATAAAACCTGTTTTTTGAAAAACCACTTATGAACCCCTCTGCCTGCAGCTTGGTCCCTAACAACAGCAAATAAAATAAGTGGTGTGGTTAGACAGAAAGAAAACTCAGTCTCTGGTTGACGCTAATGTTTCAAGCTGATTCACTTTGAAACGAGAACCATGAAAACCTGATGGCTTCATATGTGATATGCTAAAAAGACTGAAGCTGAAGCTGCATGTCAAAGGTCAAAAGTCAGCATCCTGAGCAACTGATGATCCACATGGAACAGCACGGTTCTTCTATTGTAGTGTAGGCTGTAGTGTTCACTTGTAGTGAATTTTGTCCCATTTGTGAAAAAATGAAAAGTCATGAAAAGTCATGAAAATCAGAGCTAATGTCAGCATTTTTAAAGGCGCTACATGCTATTTCTTTACACCTGTTTTCCTTTATTAACAAGCCACCAGAAAGACACAACACAGGAAAGAAAGCATTTTATCTGGTGTGAGGGCTAATCTTCTTCATCTTCGATTAATGTGTGAAGGTTCACCTGTCAGAATATCACGTTTTCCTTTTCTTTCTGTTCTCCCGCCATTCAAATATAGCACAAACTGTAGTTGGCCTAGCTTGGCAGTTTCATTCTTTCCAATTGGAAAACACAGTTACAGCTTGATGGGTCCTCCCAAATGTTGAATATTGCAAAGGGACAGACAGCTTAAGTTGTAACAGCAACACTAAGTGGTCATCTTGAAAAATGGGAGAAAAATGTCTTGAACGTGTTGCAGCTCACCACAGAGACTGACGACACATCTTCTAGTAACGATGACTCAAACATGTCTGCCTTCCAGAAACCGGAAGCTCGTGCTGCTTCCACAAATACATCCAAAAAAGGTTCTATCATTGTAAAAAAAAAAAAAAAAAAAAAATACTCAATAGCTGCACTAGACTATGTTGTATTTTATGAGTCCTTTCACAGAAAGTGAGCAGAATTCACTTTAAGATTAGTTCCTTGTTGACTCAAGCATTAAAAATTTAGCGGTCATAACTAATCACTTTCCACCTCGCTCGAGTATGGAGATGCTTCAGGAATCCGTCTCCTCATCCGGGCTGCAGCTGCTGCAAACAGCTGTGGTCAAATTTTCTCATGGGCATCATTTAATTGTTATCATGCAAAGCCCCCTTTTCCCCGAGGAGAGAGCGCTTTTCTGTGATAACAATTAATTTGTCGCTCCCTGCAACAAAGTCACTGCGGTGTCCTCAAGTGCCAG
This sequence comes from Centropyge bicolor, assembly GCA_037975185.1. Taxonomy (NCBI): domain Eukaryota; kingdom Metazoa; phylum Chordata; class Actinopteri; family Pomacanthidae; genus Centropyge; species Centropyge bicolor. Next base: position 105,496 of record JBBMOC010000067.1, on the reverse strand, counting down.
CTGTGTCTTCGCTGCAGAATAATAACTGTTTGGTTTTTGGGTTTTGATGCTCTGTGCTGATCAACTGCAGAAACGCGAGTGGTGAGCCACAGGTTTCATTATGAGGGTTAAGAAAGGCAGTTGGAAGTAATTTTCCTCAAATTTAATTTAGATTTTTTTTTTTTTTTTTTTTTTTTTTACAGGGCATGGCTAGAATTTTAAAAAAATGCACTGGAGTTGTATAAAAATCAGCTTTATTTGCTCTGACTCACACATTTGTAAAAAAAAAAAACCAAAAAAAACAAATAAAGAAATAAAATTTTCACAATAAATAATTCAGCATAAATAATAGTTATGTCAAGCAAAAAAATACAGGTATGTGCATTTGAACAGTGGCCTTCATACACAGAATTGCTCCTATAGTACTGTACATATTTTTTCTTTATCTGTCCCCTAACCTCTCTTCTTTACACCATTCCCTCCCCTTCCTGCCCCCTAGCTGTTAATCATTTTCACTCCCACCGCTCTTCCCCTCTCCTTGTCATTTCCCAATCCTCTCCAGCGCCGGAGTTTAGTGAAAGCTCTGCTCTCAGCATTCTTCAGCCTGTGTGCTCAGTCTTCATATCACCTCCGGGACTCCAGTCCGGATAAGTTTCCTCCCCAGTCAGGCCTCCTCCTCCTCCTCTTGTACTTTCACTCTGCCTTTCTTTTTTTGTCAATGCACTCCATCTTGCGGCTCTCGTCTTTGTTTATCCTGAAAAGAGTGAGGGAGAACTGAGGTTAGGCCAGAGGACTAATACAAAACATCTGGAGCTTTGTGCAACAAGTCACGTGTTGATGTGTGATGAGGTTTGTTGAGCCAAAGTTTATAATAAAGCCCTTCTAAATTACAGAAGGATTCCTGTCTCAATGACTTTGTATTTTTTGCAGAGTAAACTGGGAAGTTTTGCGAGGCAGAGTTTTGGCTCTGCAAAAAATCTTCTGCTGACACTTTGGGCCAAATCAAACATTTGTAAGTGATGTATTTTCTGCACCAACTCCCCTGAATGCAGCGCATGATCCAACCGTTGACGTGGGACTCAGTGTAGCTTAGATGCCTTTTTGTAAAAGGCTTAAAATTTGTGTGCAGATTTAAGCCTCGATGACCCAAAGTGGGAGCTGATGCGTGGCTTTAAAAAAAACTGTTTTGCAATTTAGCAGCATGAAAGAACTGGAAAAGAGAGGTCGATGCCAGCTACATCATCCAAGATGTTCAGAAAGTAGTTCCAAAGTGCAGTTGAAGGTGTTATTATTATAATGTTTTGTGTGACAGCTAAGCACAGATGTTGTTTGTGTGGATCCTTTGCAGGGTCTAACTTACCTTTCCCAGCATCTCAGAAAAGCCTTGGCAAACCTTCCCTCAGTGTTCATACAGATTCTCTCAGTGGAGTTATCAGGATTGCTCATGGTCACACTAAAAATACAAAAGAGAAGAAAAAGAAATCAGAATCAAAGCGACCGATGAGAGTGTTGTAAATCAGCAGGTATTCAAAGTTGCATTTAAACTCACATTAATTCGGTTTTGTCACATCCAGGCCGCCTTTCAAGCACTTGGAAATCTGACATATTCCCTTTGATGAACTTGATTGTGTTGTGACATGAGCAGCGTCCAGGAAAGTCGTGAGCTGCAGCAAAAAGTTTTTTCGGAAAGCAGTTAGGTGTGTACCCTCGTCACACATAGTTTGAAGTAGGAAACACCTGTTTGACTGTATTACAGTATAATGGAATAATGCATCATCACGTTATAAATTTTCAGTGTTTTTCATTGTTTTATCACACATCCTACAATCTTGTAATATGACAATTTGACCATAATAAACTTAATTCTAACTCACCTTGGTAGAGCTGAATGTACACTGCAGCCACCACAGCCAGCAGGAGAGCGCAGCTTTTCTGCGACAAGGCCATTTTTACTGCCGAGAGAGCAAAAAGTCCAGAGTCCCGAGGACGATAAAGTGAGCTGGAGCAGGTTGAGAGGAGAGGAGCGAAGTGCTGCTGTGAGCCTCTTCCCCTTTTTTATAGGCAGCGCCGAGTGGGTTTTCCCAGAGTCCATGCTTTTTCCCGTCAAGCCAAACCTGAAACAGGCTCAGGAATTTCCACACACACACTGCAGACACACACTGGAATGTGCTCGCAACTACTTTCACAGAAAAGGGAATGGAAAATGATGCGTTCATCAAGTGGACTGTATACCGAGATGATTAATAGATTATGGCACAGTTTGCCCGGGCATGTCCAAGCATACAAAAGCTCAAATAAACCATGTTGTCTGACAGGAATGAGGGCAGTTACACCGTGAAGATTCTCCTGACCTGAAGTGAAGCAAGACAACATAGGAGCTCTGCCTTTCTGATTAACAGCTGGAAGCTTTAACTGTATAAAATAGAAGAAAAGTGAGGCATTTATGAACTGTATATATAGATAAAAAAATCACACTGTATCTGCTTTTTGATCAGGTTTTATTAGTTTCTTTTTCAGGGTAAAGAAATGTGAATTAATGTATTGAAAACAGTGGGGGTTATTTTGATATATTGAGACTTTTGAAGAACAACCTCCTAATTCTGCTTCTTATGTTCCTGAGCATTCTCCATGTTAGCAATTACTGGCAACCACAAGGACATGATGACACACTATGGCGTCATGGTGGTCAAGCTTGTGTGTGTGTGTCGCGGGGTGGAAGTAGGCCAACAGACAGAAGACTACCACCTGTTCTATGGAACGCACTGAAACACTTTCACTGTGGATAATGGTTTTACACATGTGATGAATCAGCTCCTGTTTCCGGTATTTACAAGTTTGTTTATGTAGTATGTACATGCTGTGGCAAGTACAATCTCATTCATGACTGAACAACTCACAGCGTGTGAAGAGTTTGCTTTCCCATACTCCACACACCATTGGTGCATTTCGCAATAGATAAATGTCTCACTCAGTCATTGCTTTGCCAGGAGCTGGTATTTCAGCTTTTTGCAGCCTAAATACATTTCAAGCTAAGCGACATGGAGAAAGTGTTGTCCTTTAAGTGAAAAGAAATCATGCACACACATTTTCAATTGCACACACTTAACTGATCCTCACACCTAGACAGATTTGGTGCAAAACACTTGCACTTATTACAGGGAAGTACATAAGACTATGCTTACATTTGAGATTTTTTTAAACATCTTTTTTTACATATTTTTTGATGATAGAACAGAAACTGAAAACTAACAAGTGATGGAATGTGTGAGAGGTGAAAACTGATATATGCCCAAGTACAATGATAAATAATTCTCAAAAATAAGACTCAACAGAAGGATCTATATAATATGATCCATTGTCCATTTGAAGCATTAGGTGTAATAAGATCTATTAGTACTGTTATATATCTGGAACCACTATGAGCAGATACAAGCTTTTTCTTCACTGTGGTCAGGATTTTTACCTGTGAACAAAAAGAGTCGGGTCAACAAACTGTTGGCTTGTGGAGTCATCTGAAGAGCCAGTGTTTCCAAATTTAGTCAAGTCAAGGCGAGTGAAATTTTATTTTTATGGCCCACAATCACAAATCACAATTTGCCTCAGGGTGATATACCATCTGTATAGCATATGAAACCCTCTGTCCTTAGACGCTTCAGGTTAAGAAAAACTCCCCAAAAAAACCCTTTTCACTGGAAAAAAAAATGGAAGAAACCTCAGGGAGAGCCACAGAGGAGGGATCCCACTCCCAGAGACGTTAGGATGCGTCCACAGAACAAACCAGGGGAAACACAGAATATACACATTATGATGGCAACAGTGTTGGTACATGTAGGTTGTAAAATGAAGAATGTGGATCCAGGAGGATAACTGAGTGATTTAGGTGTCACCAACTGGCATCTGAGCCATGTGACCTCCTGTCCACCACACAGACGTATGTACCCTGTAAATCATAAGTGAAGAGTGTGGATGCAGGACACAGTGAGAACACACTGGGCCACATGACCTCCTCTGAACCATGGAACTGTGGAAGGACGACAGGACATGCAACACAGAGGAGGCTGCACAGTGTTCACACAGATATGAGAGACAGACAAACACAGAGAAAGACAGAGACATGGTTGTGTGCAAACTAGAGAGACAGAAGAAAAGACAAGAGGCTGCATCTCCTGGGGGACAATGATCCACATCCAAACATCTGGAAGAGGCACTGACAGCCAGGAGAGATAGAGGCTCCCAGACGGCTGATGGTCCAGCAGAGAGGAGCCTGAGCAAAAACAGAGGAGAGAACAAAAGGGATAAGTGAAGGAGAGACACACACGGCCTGGCAGAGAAATGCACGGTTTATCAGAAGTTTTACTGTTCAATTGCATAAGAGTGAATGAGATTTTTGCGGCCTGCACTCTGACCACAAAAACTCTGAAACTAAAACAAGTCAAGGCAACTCCTCTGCTGTACCAACAATTTTAAAAAGTCAGGACGTTCGTTCAGCACAACTGCATCCAGTCCAACAGAGTGTGGCACTACAGCAAAAAAAAAAAAAAAAAACAGAAATGGCAATGCTATTATTTTGCCAGGTGACATATTGTCTCCTCATTGTGTGTCTCTCTCTGCTTTAATTATTTGGCTCTCTCATCTCCCTTGTTGCAGTTTCTTAGTTGATGATAGAATACAGTGAAAGTCATACTGGAATTTATTTCAGTCTTCTTTTTTATTAACCTCTTTATTTCAAAGCCAATATGATTGTACAGCACATTGCAGGCCAGCAGTTCCCCTGATCACCACATTTCAATTTTATGTGTCTATTGAAAACATCACAAACTCCCCACAGCAACAACTGAGTGTGAAGAACTGTTCTCTGACTTTGTAAACCTGAAAACTGAAAAGCTGAGATAGTGGTCATTTGGGGCTTTATTAACCATATTCAAACAGGTCATTTTGATGACATATTCAAAGTCTTTAATGAGTAACATAAAATTAAAACTTTATCATGTGACCTCAGTAATTGCTAGCGTTCCCAGTGTCCATTTATACTAAGAGAGTGATGTAATTTTCATGATATTACCTCACGCTGAATTTATTCATTTATTCTGTAAACACAGAGTCAAGCCAGAAGGCAAGTGTTCCTGCACTGCATGCTTCCTATTAGACATGGAACAAACATTACCCAAGTCAAATTATTGAAAAGACTAAATGTCCACAACTAGGTCTAATGTCACTTTAACTGTAAGAAAAAAAATGCTAAATGCTGCCAAGTGAAGGCAATGATCCACACAATAATGTGCCACCCACTCAGTACAGCAGAGTTCTCACCAATAATAAAGATACACTGAGAATCAAACAGCATGGACACAATTGTTTCTCACTGCTCAATAATGTGCACCAGATTTTATTATCTCTATTTGCAGCAGCCGTACTTTTCAGATGTAATTTAATCATTCAGGTAAATTAGATAAAATTGCAACTTTAAACATTAGGTGTCAATTGAATCTAGTTAAAATGGATGAAGAGGAGTTACCAAGCCGAGTGAGGAAGGCCATAGTGGCCCTTCAACAGATGAACAACAGACGAAGTGTTCAAGGACAGCAGACAAATACATTATACTGGCATCATTTTCAGGTTTGCTAAACTTACCATGATTGCGCAATCTATCAAAAACTTTCTGCTCCATTAAAACTCTCTTCAAAGCAATAGTTGGACATTTTTAAGGAATACACTCATTGACTTTTTTTTTGCTGACAGTTAGATAAGAAAATCAAAGCAACACATGATGGTCTGTTTAATATGAAGCTGCAGCCAGGAGGCAATTACCGTAACTTAGCATAAAGAGTGAGAAAGACATGAGGTTGGCTGGCAGCCAACAGAGACTCCATGAAGTCACTGCGCCAACACGTAACGGCAGGTAAAACCACAGCAGGTCAATTTCACACTTCAGCACTTGATACAGACACGAGATACAACATGTTAATCAGTTAGATTTAGAGGTGCTGGTAGGCAGATCCTGATACCTTTAGACTGACTCAGGCAAGCTGTTTCCCCCTGCCTCCAGTCTTTATAGTGAACATGCTGAACTCCTTGGTGAAGAAGCCTTTGTTTGCAATGACACCTTCAATAGAGAATAGAGTTTTCCAGGATGATCTGTGATGGCTGAGACTGTGGTGGTGAAGTGCATGGCTTATTGTTTTCTTTGACGTGTCATATTGTATTGTGTTACTGCGATGACTATGACTTCAGCAGAATGGAATTAATTCTTTGCCTATATAGCTCATAGGGTTGAAATATTTGTGTAAGGTTGCTCAAAAGAGCTGCAAGTCACACTATGAGGGCCCTTGGTGTGTGTGGACCCTGAACATAAATGAACTCAAACATGTGTTATATCTAATAAAATAATTTAATTATTTTACGGTCTCGTCCTGTGTTTCATTGTCCTGTCTCGTCATGAGTAAGTCTCTCCAGCCGTCTTTCATGCCACGTCTTGTCTTTGTCATTGTTAAGTTTTCTGTTGATACTTTGCCTTACCTTTTTGCTGTTTTATTCCTTGTCAGAGTGATTTTGAGTTCTTGTCTTTTTCCACATTTTGACTCTTTTTGTTTCCTCATTGTGAGTGACTTTCAGTTGATACTTTTAATAAACGCTCTTATTTTGAAGAAGCCCCTCTCCAAGTCTTGCATTTGGGTCATAGACTGTATAAAATATGGACGTAGTGTCCGTGACGTCACCCATAGGTTTCTGAAGAGCAAAAATGAAGCAAATCGTAGTGCGTAGCTATCTTGGTAGCCTACCTCCGGTTACTCCAAATATGGACAAAGAGGTGGAGCGAGGGCGGGGCTGAGGTGGGTCGAATGAACGCTATTGGCTGAAAAAAAGCCGCTGAAAAAAGCCGCTTTATTCGAAATAATCAAACTAGCTATGGCTAACCAGCCAGGTTAAATGCTAAATATCGTTGCTAGCCGGCTAACCCCACGACGATCTCTTTCCCAAACTCAGTGACTAGAATTAGCCGGGGTGACGCCCTTTAGACCGTCAGTGGCTAGTTGTCAATCAAAGTGGCGCCACTTAGATTGACAGCTATGAATTATGCATAATGATGTTTGCTGTATATTTTAAACGAACGCCTTATAAAAAAATTCGCCCCCCCCTGCAGCAGGAACTGCAGCTTTTTTGCACTTCCGCATTGGCTTCATTTTTCAGCGCCGGAGGTTGCCACTTGATTTGGGTTCAGCGTATTCTCCAGACTTGTCAACATGAGGACAACTCTGATTTACTCAAAGCTGCACCAATCAACACTTTTACTTAAACATTAAAATAAACAGCTTTGTGTAAGTGAGGTGTGTCACTCCTAGTGATAAACCAGCAGAAAACTATGATCCCATCATCCCATCTGCCGGCTCCCTCAGTTATATGCAGCATTTCACTATGTTTCAGACGACTGTCTTGGTTTTACAGTTCTAGGGCCCCCAGCTTGAATGCTTTGGTTCACTCACTGCTCTCATCAAACATGTTTTTCTCCAGCGATGAGCTCTGATAAACCCACTGTACAACACCTGCCCAACACCAAACAGCAGACACACTCAGTCAGAAATGAGCTGTTGAACACAGTGGAGCACTTGGCAGCTGAGAAGCCAGATGTTTCCCTCAGGAGTCAATGGAGACCAAAACAGAACGTTGAGGGAGGGGACTGAATTTTGGCTTCATTTTTGATCAGACACAACTCCAAATAAATGTTAATATTGCTTTGTGTCCGTCAATGTACAAATAGGTGTGTGTTGTGTTTACAGCTTGAGGTACTGGTTTGCATCCAGTTTGAACTCAGGAAAAGATAATACACATAAGTGTCATGCTGAGATTAGCCTGAACAGTGCAGCATTGTGTCCAGTGAAGTAATACGATCATGCAAAGTACTGTTGTGGCAGTTTGATTGTGAAGAATCATGAGAAGTCATCCATGCCAAACCCTGAGCGTTTCCTGTTCTCCTTCTCTGACTACAGTACATGTCCAGACTGGATCCTGAAGCTGTGATTCCCAGTGTTGTTCTTTATGTTCAGTTGTTGTATTTCAGGTCGATGATTTGCAGTTTGTTGAGATAGATTCTTCAACACTGAGATGTTGCAGTATCTTCTGACACAAAGTTCTTATTATTTCACTGCTTTCTTCAGCTGTGTTTAAATATTTATATCATATTTAAAGCCACACTTCAGAGTGTTTACACATCACATGGGCTGTTGGAATATAACAACAAAACTCTGAATCGGCTACAGCAAATCTGTTTTATATCACTCCTCTGACATGCTGCAATATATCTTATTGCAGAGCGCCGCTCACAGTAACTCCCTCCTGTTCTAATTGAATGAGTTCTGGAGAATGATATCTGCACCCCAACATGACTACACATTCACTTAGGAGGACATTCAACTTACAGCTCATACCATAAGTCTTCTTCTCTGTATCATTGACTGCAAAGATGCATGAGTCAGGTTGTTTCCTTGGAATATCATGACGTCTTCAGGTTCATGCACAACAGTAATCTTTCTGAGGAATACATATGTTTTCCTATTCTGAGTGACTGACATATGCAGCATTGCACAATGTGTACGAGCAATTTAGGGTTAGAATAATACTCTAAGACTAAGGCTTGTCCAGAAACGTCTCCAGGGGGCCACTCTGCTCCTTCGCTCCCACACCACATGTTTGTTGGATGTGACTCAGGCGATTCCTGCCAAGACCCAGCTGGAGACACTTTCCACATGGTCACAAAACTTCAGGGAAAAAGAAACTAAAAGTAGATGCTTGAGCATGAAGCCTAGCATAGAAAGATAATGAAGGACAGCAGTGTTTAGAGTCAGGGAGGATGTTTACATGTCAAGAAACAGAGTCATTGTTGAAGCTTGAGTCATGATTTTCTCACTGTTGTTTTATTCAATATTAAACAAAATGTCTGTAAAGATATAGAATATAACTGAAACTTGTAAGCTTACATATGCAGAATGCTGTATACACTTGTGCTGTGCAGGGATGATGAAGGTACTTTAGTGCTTCTTCTCACCAGCAAGTCTGTTTTGTATTGAGGATTTAAAATACTAACATTAAAATAAACTAAACAGCCATACAATACACATTGCCATATGTGTTACGGCACGGAAAATCCACACTTAATGAAAAACTATTCATTCACTTCTTCAGAACAAAAACAAAATAATTGTCCTTTTAACGTTTGCTGGCTAAAGGGTGCCTCATTTTAGTTTTAAACATTTTAAATCTTCCATACTTCCACACTCAGAAGAGTCTGAATAAATTAGGGAGTGTATCTTCAGACAATTAATATTTAAATCTGGACCTAAAACCCAAAGAGAGTTCACATTTTCCATTTGTTTGGGGGCCCCCTGGTGGCTAAAGGGCCCTACGCAACCCCTTCGTTTTCTCACACCTCAGGCGAGCTCTGCTCATTTGTTTGTTCTGCCCTTGATATTTTTCTCTTTTCATCTTTTGTTTCATGTGTTGCACTCATTTAGCACTTCAAAGGGAATGCATATCACTTTGGGAAAGTGCTGCACTCAATTACTTCTTACACATAAATGAATCGTGCAACATGGAGCTGATGTCAAAGCATGCTGCAGGGATAGCTGGGTGAATGCAGTCGTGAAGTCATGAATCACTTCTCCCCGCTAATCCAACCTCTGGCTTACGCCAGGCCTGCAAACAGGGACTGTCCAACCAACCTGTCCAGCAGGTTCTGGTTGAAACGCAGTGATGAGTCGCAGTTTGATTGGTCAGACAAAGTAACTGATACATCTGATGGATCAACTGGAATCCAGGGTGCATACATCCGAGGGGAAGTTAAAAATATAGATGAGGGCAAAGGTCTTCTGGGTGTGCGTTCCATCCAGCGGCGGTGACCTCTGAGGGGCCCGTGCAGGGGGTAGGGAGCCGGCTGGGAGAGCTCTTTGATGGAGTCCACATACTCCTCCATGGTGTGTGAGGAACATTCCAGGTCTCCATGCACTGTGTTGTCCTCCTGCATCTCGTTGATGGTAGGAAGTCTGTCCACTGTGGAGAGAAGGCACCTGGGCTTCATTCTGCAAAGAAAGACATGCTCTGTTTTGTTGCTATTATGATGAACATTAAAAGTGGTTCCACATATCCACAGAAAAATATCCTGTGTTTCTGTGAGTCCTCATTGGAGCTATGTTTATCTTAAATGTAAAGATCCTCCCACAAAGTGACAAAGAGTTGGAATATTTAGCTGATATTGGTCTAATATTGAAGCCACAGCACCCTTAAACTGACAAAATCTGATTACTGAATTCAGAATTTATCTAAAAGTTAAAATAAATGTTGATGTCTGATTTGGTTATAGAACAAATACTTTCCACAGTGTGTCACATGTGTCTCTGCTTGTAACACTGGAAAGTATGATGCTTATCTGGACTAAAGTTTTCAAAAACAAAGACAGCATGACAGCATTTATATGGCCTCACCATTCAATCATATGGAAAAACTCTTCAGCTTCAGGAAATCTATGGAGACCCAAAGTGTACAATAGATTCTTGTAAATATCTAATATTCTCAGTTTGATGGCAGCAACACATTTGAAAAAGGTTGAGACAGGAGCAACAAAACACTGTGAAAGTTGTGGACTGATCCAAAACCACCTGTTTGGATCATTCCACAGGTAAACAGGTTCATTGGTAACAGGTGATAGGATCATGATTGGGTATGAAAGGTTCATCCTGGAAAGACCCAGTCGTTCACAAGTGAGGATGGAGAGAGGTTCAACACTTTGTCAAACACATGATTAGATAAAGACTCAGAAACCCTTGTAAAACCATAGTCAGTAAACAAATCTTTGCAAATAAATCTGTTTTATATTATATATTAGAAGGGTTCACCTGAGCAGTCAATGTATCTGTTCAGTCTTTATGGATTTTTTTGTTAAGACTTAGCACAACAGGTAAATAAATAAACAATACATTATGAAATAAATAATAAACACAAGACAGACAATATAATATTACTAGAATTTTTTGGTGGGGTTGGGGTTCTTGGATGCAGAACATTAATTGATCCACCAACAGCTTATATCTTTGAACAAACATAGACTCACCTATAAATGTCTGTGATGATAGTTTGTCTTATGGCAGAAATTCCTTCTCTGTGTCTCTCTGTCTGCCTTCTTTCTGCCAGAGCTCCCTGGGACTGCTTTTGCTAAGGCTCCCAGCATGCACAGAACATGCTGTGGCAACATGGAGGTGTGACTCGGTGAGCACTGTCAGAGGATAAGCCAGGCCAGGAGAGCTTTTATAATGCATTAGCCAAACTAGGCTAAAGGAGCCAATTTTAGCCCTCAGAGCACAGACAGAGAGCCGGGCTGTAAGGGTGGATGTGGGTTGGGATGTACTGTACAACCGGAGAGAAACAGGGTGGTCAGGGGGCCACGAGGCATCAGTGAGTGGGTCATCAATGGGGAGATGTCATTATGGGGGAAATGTCATCTAGTGGCTGCACAAGTTTCAGCTGGAACTCTACTTTTATTGATTGGTTGAGGTTGTGGTTAAGTACATCAATCTATGAAGTTTGCCTACTAAGAAAATCAGGAAAAACATATATTTATCTCACAAATGCTATTCAATTCAAAAAATAAATAAATTGAAATCATCCTGTAGTAACCTAATGTTTATTCGAGGAAGAGTGGACTATTTTTGCTTAAGGGCATGAGATTAAATAAATGAGTGTTAAATAACTGAGTGGCTGGATTAAACTAATTCTGTTTGTTTTGATGTTCACCCTACCTGCTTATCCACTTACCTGCTTATGCTGTAATATTATTCCAGATAAGTTCCGAGGAGTGATACCTCTGTTCTTTGTTGTGGCTGACTTTTAAGCAGAGCAAAGAAAAAAGTTATATTTAATTATATCATATATTTTAAATATATTTCTGATATATGCTACAAGACTATTCACTGTAAAGAGTGTGCAAATAGCTAAGCAGAACTATGGAATGGCTGAGGGCTCACCTGGGCCAACCCTGACTATACGCTGTGTCAAAGAGGAAGGTTTTAATCCTAGTCTGAAATGTGGAAAGGGTGTCTGCCTTCCGAACCCAGACTGGGGTCTGATTCCACAGGAGAGGAGCTTGATAACTGAAGGCTCTGGCTCCAAATCTGCTTTTGGAGACTCTGGGAACCAAAAGAAATCCTGCATTCTGGGAGTGCAGTGCTCCATTGGGAAAATATGGTACAATGAGCTCTTGAAGATATGGTGGCCCTTGACCATTAAGAGCTTTATAGGTTAACAAAAGGATTTTAAATTCAAGTCTTGATTTGACAGGGGGGCAGTGCAAAGAAGCCAAGCCAAGATGCCTGATTTTCGCTATGTTCCGGAGGTGAAAAAAGCCAGTCTGTGAAATTTGCTTTATATGCACGTTAAAGGATATATCTTCATCAAGTATAAATCCTAGATTCCTTACAGTAGTGCTGGAGGCCAATGCAACGCCACTGAGAGTACTGATATCTTTAGAAAATGCGCACTGGAGGTGCTTAGGGCCAAGTATAATAACTTCAGTTTTGTCAGAGGTTAACAGTAGGAAATTGCAGGTCATCCAGGTTTTTAATTCATTGAGGCATGCCTGAAGTGTAGCTAATTGGTTGGTTTCATCTGGCTTAATTGACAGATATAATTAGGTATCGTCTGCATAGCAATGAAAGTTAGTGGGGCGTTTCCTGATAATGTTCCCTTGGGGAAGCATATATAAGGTGAGCAGGATTGGTCCGATGACAGAGCCTTGTGGAAGACCGTAATTAACCTTAGAGTGTCTCGTGGATTCATCATTGACAAGTACAAATTGAGATCGGTCTGATAAATAGGACCTAAACCAGTTTAGTGAAGTTACTTTAATACCAATTAATATTTCCAGTCTCCGCAAGGATTTGATGATCAGTGGTGTTGAATGTGGCACTAACAAGACAAGTACAGACAAGTCCTCTGTCTGATGCAATAAGAAGGGCATTTGTTACTTTCACCAGAACTGTTTCTGTGCTATGATCAGCTCTAAATCCTGATTGAAAGTCCTCAAATAAACTATTGTTCTGTAGATGGTCACACAGCTGGCTAGCCAGTGCTTTCTCAAGGATCTTTGAGAGAAAGGGAAGGTTAGATATAGGTTTGTAGTGTGTCAATACCTCTGTTCCTTTAAGGTGAGGTTTGGTTACAGCTATTTTAAAGGGGAAGAATTTTGTTTGTAATATTTAGGATCTTATCATTAAAGAAGTTCATGAAGTCATTATTACTGAGGCCTATAGGAATACATGGCTCAATAGAGCGATGGCTCTCTGTCAGCCTGGCTACAGTGCTGAAAAGAAACCTAGGGTTGTTCTTGTTTTAAATTCCATTTTAATTTCCATTAGTAGTTTGCTCTGGCATTGCAAAGGGCCTTCCTATATGTTTTAAGACTATTTTACCAGACTAAACAAGATTCTTCCAGATTGGTAGAACGCCATTTCCTTTCCAGCGTTCATGATGTTTGCTTTAATTTCTGAGTTGGTGGGCTATACCATGGAGCTAACCTCTTTTGCTTTATTAACTTTATTAATGCTTTATTCGCATTGAGCCGGCGGCACAATGGCTTTATGAACACTCCAAAAGAAGCCAATTGAATATAATAATGATATAAATGCAATACCTTACAGCGTCAACATGAATATTAAAATCACTTATAATAATTACTTTATCTGTTTATCTGACTAAACTTCTGAGAATTCAGATAAAACTTCAGAGCATTATATCACATAATGAAATTTCCATCAGAAATTACTGCGGAAACAACTATCACTATGACACACCAAAATATTTCTATCATGCAAATGAAAATAAAAAATGATGAAATGAAGTCAGTGATGATTAGTTCACTGATAGTTCATGATATGCAAATCTGGAAGCGCAACAAATACACATCAGGATACATCTTCAAACCTATTAGACTGTGTTGATGGTTGAGAGTTCAGCAGTTTTAGTGAGTCAGCAATCCCTCTCTTGTGTGTTTTGAGTAATTGACTATATGATCAATTTTATTTTTTAAGAAACTTTGGTTTTAGATTGATTAACTACTTTTACCAAATATTACTGCCTCTTAAACTTTTTATTGTGTCCCCATCAGATGTATAAGTTTGTGGCTACTGATTACTGAGAGAGCTGCTTGCTAAGAGCTAGATGGCTTGTTTTTAGCTGGATAAACTCAGAACAAGCCGGTTTTTTTATAGCATGGCTCCACTTACCTCACCGGGTGGTATAAAAGGCAAACTGCACTACCTCTGCAATTGGGGTTAGGACTGAGGCTATGGTTATGGTCAGGTGCAGCAGGGATAACTGGTGGGGTTAGGGTAAGGTTGGGGTGAGGTTAAGCTTCTCAGAGAATGACTGGTTGGGGCTGGGGATGAGGTTGGGTGCAGGTTTAGGTAACGGGATACGCAAATTAACGTGGAAACAGACTTCAACATGCCACTGGTAGTGATAACCTGGATGCCACTGCCCCCTGCCACCTGCCTGCAGCTCAGATGCAGATGGAAAATTCCTGGATTCTTCAGGGTGCCAGGCCTAAGGACTCCTGCAGCTCCACCTTGTCACCACTGCAGCTGCAGATGGGAGTAAACTGTGGAATGCGTGGATGTCAAAAGGGAGTTGGGAACAGAGAATGCTCAGACATCCACTTCACTCACTTAACTTGTTTGAACTCAATAAAGACTTTTTGTTAAAAAAGAAAAAGGAAGCAAGTGTTTTGTGTTACCTGAGGGCTCAGGTAAACTGCCTTCACTCAACACTCCCTGAATCGCTCAAAGACTATCCCACTGTCGCATCAGTCCTATTACACACTGGGTCAAATGGCATTAAGTCTCAATAACTGGAAACACTTAGAAATGACTTTATCACATTGACACTGTGGTGGACAGCAGAAGGCAGTGTGTTTTCTGATATTCTGGTTGTCACAGAAACCTGGCTTTAAAAAACATAAATATTTCTGATGTGCCAATAAATGGTTATAATATATATAGAATAGACAGGAGTGGTCGAGGTGTTTGTATTATGTACAAGTGCTTGAGCTGGATTAATATCATGAATATGGCAGCTTATTATCAAGTTGTTCAGACTGCATGAGTCCAATTCATATTTACATACAGAAATGTGTGTGTATTCACATTTCCATATCCTGACCTGAAAAGTTTTGAATCCACTGTCCTCAAGCTCTCCATAGCAGCTGTTTTGTGTGCAGTTTGAAAAACTGCATGTGTTGACTACCCCTGAGGATTACTGGTACCTGTACCTGTAGAGTCATCATATTTCCACAGTTGGCATTGTTTTGTCACTGCTGAATTTCCACCTACTGGATTTTAAGTTGTATGGCTTTTGCTCCACCAAGGCCAAAAGTCCTATATTGCCAATATACTGTTAACTAAAGTGAAAGAAGTGTCAAAGAAATCTGCCACTTTATTCAGATCTTCTCCAAAATTGAAAGGATCAATTGTATATTTTATTACCAGAATTTCTTGCATCTGACATTGCATCAAAACATAGCCAATAATGATTTATGTGCTCAACATCCTATTTGGTTTTGTTTGTTTTTTAAAACTGAATACATTACACTTTAGCAAACGTAAAAATGTTCAAAAATGCTCTTGCAAATTTAGTAATGTTGAGATGATTATCTCTTACCACATGTCACATCTTTGGCTGAGGAACAACTGTAGAATTTTAGTGCAAGATACAACCCAAAGGCCTCTTCCTTGGAAAGGGAGGCTAGGACAATGGAAGACAAGTCAGCACTGCTGCATTGTGCTGACAGCTGATGCATACCGAGGAAAGAAACAAATGTTCTGATCAGCCAGTGATCTTATAGTTGCCTAATAATTCATGTTTAAGAACAGACTGAACTTTGGATAGCTGCATTATGTACATCACCATCAGTGGTTTAAGCAACCTCTTGGCTGCCATTATGGTTGAAATACAGTGCTGCCAAGAGAAGATTTTGTAAGACAACATGTGTTAAACCTCCTTTTTCCTATTCTGTCAGGTATTGTGTCACACCTTAAATTAGCATACGGTCGAGGCTTTTTGTAGTTTGCAAAGTTTTTTGTTATGTCAGCTGCCCCGTTAGTTTTTTCTTTATTATTAAGGCAGAGGACAGAAATAGAAATGAGTTTAATGGTTGCATGGTACAATGTAGCCTCTTTTCTGTTCTAACACACTTGTGAATAGTTGAATACTTGTTTTATTTTCATATTCATATAGAAAATAGTAATGAATGCTGTTGCTGTTGTTTGTATTCCACAGCATATATTTATTTATATTGTTTATTGTAGATCTTATTTGGGTGTATTTTTCATTCATCCTGCTGGATTTTGAGCAGTAATCTGGCTGGAAGACATCAAACCAATCCGACAACATGCAGAGTCAGAGCTCGACTCCCATATGTTACATAACAGACATGGTGAAAAACATGGTGGTGACTGGCCAGAAACGTTCTGTGAAGCTGCGCTCAATTACTGTTCTCCAGTGGCCGGATGTGTGTCTCAGTAAGCTAAAATTGCACAAAAAGTTCAAGAACTGAACTTGAATTGGGGGAACTGATATATAAAGAGAGTAGAATTTTCAGTGAGAATCAAATAGACTTACAGTTTCAGATTATGTTCTGTTATGTTCAATGCAAAGTTTTTCAAGTTAAACAATACAAATTCAAATATTAAAAAAATTAAATTCAGTTCCTATTGACACATATTTCTCCCCCACACACAGAAAATTTCACTATCCACCAGAAAGAACAGCACCTAAGTCATTTCAGTACAAAAATGAAAATCTATATAATCACTGAGGCCAGGAAGTACCGTGCAACTCAGTTTACAAGTCCAAAAGTTATTTTATTGTCTTGACTTCAGTATGGCATTAGTGTGTATCATTTTCTTTTTAAGATTGACTAATTATGGCATAAGTGTTGTTACAGCATATTCTGTGAAGCACATCCAGTCAACTAATGAGTGATTTCAGCTATCTTTCCACTGCAGATCTTTTATCTTACTTTTGTTTCATATTTCGGTTGCATTTCTGACTCAGGACTTGAAGCAGAGTGAATCAGATCATGCTTTCCTGTGCTGTGATTCACAAACAGAGCCAGCAGACATTTCATACTCTATTGAAGATTGTTGCTGAGCCACTGCAAACTCTGCATGGATCACCACTTAATACAACACATATAAGGTCTACAAAACCTGGGCTGAGAGGTCTCACAACAAGGAGACATAAGTTGAGTTATATAAGCTGGTGACAGTTCCATGTAAAGTCCTCTGTATGATTGATGATTAAAAAAAAGTTTAACACAGACAGCCAGGGGAATATATACTCCGCAAATGAATGAATAATAATAATCAAATTTAAAATAATGAATAGAGGTAAAAATACAGAGAGTTTATGAATCATAAATAAATGAAAATATTTATAGAAGAGGGAAAAAAATACCAAGATGGTGAGGGCCTGACTATAGCCTACAGGTTTCTTTCTTTCTTTCTTTCTTTCTCATTCTTTAAAAAGATTACATTAGTTATTACATGAGTTGTCAAAAGGAGATCACCTAGAACATCCTAAATGTGTGTGATGTGGTCAAAGAGATAGCTCAGAGATACAGTAGTTTGGGGGAATTCACAGAGTCAAAAACTAATAAATGCCTCCGAACAGACCTTTTTGTATGTAAATGGTGTCGTATGTATATCAAACAGCAACAATAGGTTAGCTTGGCTCAAATGATGAGTGTCTTTGCGGTCAAATAACATAATCATGATCCCATGGACATCCAGGAATTGAGCAAAACTTATCAAGTAAACTAAGGAAGGTTGAGACGGCGCCTTTTTCCAAGCTTGGTCTGAGGGGAAAACATCAAACCAATCTGACAACACCGCCACCTACGACCGCACATTGTGCTGAGGCCAAGTCAGAGCCGGACTCCTGTGTGTTACATAACAGACATGGTGAAAAACAGGTCGTGACAGGGCCCAAAGGGACTTCTGTGAACCTGCACTCGATTGCTCTTCTTCAGTGACCGGATGTGTGTCTCAGTAAACTGGAATTGCCCATATGCACAGATTGCACTGAGCTTGAATTGTGGGAACTGAATGTAGAAACTAAAATCAGGGGCTGTGTGACGATGCTTTTTTTCAAGCTTTGTCCACTGTATAGAATCATATTATAGACTATTATTGACTTTACATAGATAACAGACTCACAGTTAATTTACTTGATTTACACAAATGCATTGGTAATTATTGATTATTTTTCTGTGAGGAACTTTTTATATCATCTGTAAATAAGGGCATTTAGTGAAATATGTCTGGCAATGTCTTCTTTATCAAAACTGTACTATTATTGGTGAGGCTGAACAAACTGTTAATCACTTATTGTAACTACCAGTCCACTAAAATTCGCCTACAAGAAGAGAATGACAGCTCTTGTTCTCATACTGATGTCCATGTATGACCCTGTATAGCCCTTGCCTCACAGGAAGACGGCTGGTCTAACAGTTGTTACAGTAATAAATTCCAATCCTCATGGACTCCGGGAAAACTTACTCAGTGTTCTGCGATAGAACACCGTCTATGAACGGAGACTGTCTCTTGATAGGAACACCACCCACATGATTTTACAAACATCCCTCACAACTCAATCCAGGTTTCGACATGCCGTCCATGTCAGACTGTGCTGTTAGGCTCCAGGGAGAACTGTAAATCAGTTTCATTGGAATTGTATATGATTATAATCACTGGACGAGAAGCTGAAGAAGTGTGACCATACTTTTCCATTAGCTTGACACCAGCTGTAACCCTTGGTGTGGCTTGAATTTCACAGTTTCACTATGAGCACACCTGAAGGTTCATGATGTGAGAACATTATTCCAGTTATTCTCTTTCATAATCTATATATACAGCCAAATGTAAAGTAAAAATGTACTCCAGCCATTAATGCAATAATAGTAATATGTTAAATGTGGCAATTCATACTCATTAAAATGTGACTTTTTTATCTGGACACAGTTAGGTTTTAATGAAAATAGATGGTATAAATTTGCATGAGCGCAGGTCTCTATGTCTGCAGCCGCACTGTTCCTCAGACACAGCTCCACTGAGAGCTGACCTCAGGGACGCACTGCTAACTATAAAATGGTGTACACTAAGCTTGCATGCTAATGTGCTATTTAAGGCACATTTCTTTGTCAACACAGTCTGACATAAACCCAGAGATTAAGGCCAGACCTGAAAATAGATGCTGCTGTGATTAAGAATAGACTGAGGCTCAGGTGCTGCCGGCACATGGATAATAAGGAGGACTATGATGAGCTAATTGCACAGTGTCACCTTATCCAATGGTAGTCCACCTTAAGACCTGGTTAATTTGGTTAAACTTTTTCCAGATAGTTAGTGAGTGAGTTAGTTAGGTCGGTAGATGGGTAGGTAAACATTGCTGTTGTGAATAAATGTAATATTAATCATTCATCAGATGGAATTACCAGACATTTTCATTAAATTAGTTAGATGACAATACTGTTACTTTAAAAAAAAAAACTCTTGCCAGATCAGTACATCTCTCGTGTCTGTATACCACTTAAATTTCTACTAGGTTGCCAGGCATTTGTGAGCAATAAAACTACAAGTTGTAATTTTTAACTTCTGTTTTATACAAATTCAACAAACAAGATACAACATGTTAATATTTGAGCTTTATAGCTGTTGGTAGGCGGATTTTGTAACCTTTAGACGGAGCCAGGAGGGGCTGGGTTCTGTGTGTAATCCACAACCATCTCCACTGTATTTAAAGCATTGAGCTCCAAGCTGTTCGGGCTGCACCAGGTCACTGGATGGTCAGTCTCCCACCTGCAGACACACTCATCAACCCAAGGAGTTTAGCCCAGTGAGGGTGGTGTCATCTGCAAACTTCAGGAGCTTGACGGACTGATGACTGGAGGTGCAGCTGTTGGTGAACAGGGAAATTGACAGATTGCTGGAGTTTTTTGATGTCACCTGGCAGCTCACATATGTCAATTTGGTCTACTTAATCAAAAACAATCAAAATCATAATTAAAGCTGTCATGCACCAAGTCAACCTTATCGCCGATACTCTAACCTGTTTTAATTTCCAGATCTTTAGAAGTCTTCACTCAGATGTCAGCCTTCTCTGCAGTCTTATCAAGATTCAGTCAGATTCGACATGAGAACAGTTTTAGTTTTTCCACGATTAGCCAAATATTTTGGCTCCAAATTGTTTGCTCTGGTCCGTTGTTCCCTGTATGTGCCACCAAAACCTGTCACAGTCAGCACTGTTTGCACCTTTATTTGCCATTGTTCAGATGTCCACCACTTCAAGCCACAGTATATACAAGGCCTTGTTGCCACTATCCAGCTCAATACTAGTTGTTCTGATCCATATTTCCCAGCCTATTTCCAACCAGCCTTCAACTACTCTTCAAAGGTATCTCTAAGGTTCAACCCTCCATCAGTGATAACAGACTTCCTATTACACTTTCCATGTGTATAGATGCTCTCAGTATCAAGACAGAACTGTTATTTTTTCCTGTGTTCCTGTTTTCCTGTGTGTCAACTCTCTTTTGGATTGTTCATTTTGTTACCATTTTATGAGTCGTTAAGATAAGATAAGATATTCCTTTATTTGTCTCACAATGGGGAAATTCACAAGGAATTTTACTACTCCTTCAAATTCATTTGATCCAGTTAAAGACGTTATCCTTTTCAGATCTACTTTTCACCCAATATCTTTACAGCACATGGTAAGCAATTGCATTTTACTGGTGGTTAGTGCTTCACTTACCTCGTTCAGTTTAATTCCACATCACAAGTCTTATGCTAACTAGTTGTGTTAAAGCCTACTTATTGGTGCATCATCATTTAAATACCTGCAGAGACGTATCATTTTAATTTCCTCTGTTGTAAGTGTTTGTTCATCTGTCTCTTGTCTCACAAACCATAGCATCGGCTTCTCATATAAGCATTGGGCATGTCCCTAAGCCATAGCATTTGCTACAATTTTTTTAAAAAAGCAAAGCCCTAGCATTGGCTATGAATTAAAAAAAATCCTATTTGCTCCTTCTGCGTTTTCTGTCTGTTTTTGCTGATTTTATTCCTCCTGTCATGTTTTGTTCTTAGACAGTTATGTTATTACATGGTTCTGCCATTAAATGTTTAAAGTAAGTTAAACTAAGCCATGTGTTAACTGTGTTGTTTGTTTGTTCTTGGTTAACCCATGGGTTAACCACTGCATTCCTTGCTAGAGGAAAAAAAAAACTATATATCTAAAATCACATGTACAAATGACAGTGACCAACCAGTTGCATACTGTATGTGACAAAGTCTGCACTGCAGTTAAGGCCATGCAGACTAACTTAAACACTTACATATGGAGTAATGCTGAGGACAAAGCAACATTTGTTGGGGTGTTCTTCCTGCTTGGTGCAAAGCAAATGTACTTCTCTACCTGTGAAGAAAGAATGGAGCAGAGAGAAAGGAAGGCACAAGAAAAAGTGGAACATTTAAGAGTTGGCAGAGAATGGTAACTAGAAGAGAAAGGTCAAATAAAGAGAAGACAAGAGGCAGGGAGGTAGACGTCTTCCCTTTTAACTTCAATGTAAAATTATTCAAGACTAGTTTATATTCAATATTTGGCAACTGGCATGCTGTTATTTGAGAAGACATTTTCAATAGTCTTTCTCCTTTGCTGGAACCTCCAACCTATAACAGCAGTGGCTGTGCAGTGACCCCCACTGGTCAGAAGGCACCACTACACTCTATTTCAGCCCTCTTTAAATCATGCAGAGTGTAAACAGACCTTGGTAATGCATAAGGACGCAAAAGAAAATCACACAGCCACAAAATCAACCTAACAATTACTGAACCCAATGCACAATTATTAGAAACTGCATCAAACCATTTTATTTGAACCATATGAAATACAGCTCCATAATATCATAACATAGATAGATAGAAGTATCCAGTAAGTCATTACAGCAAAATGTACACAGAGTTCAAAAGCATGTTTTTCCCTCAAATATCAGCTCATTTGAATTGTTACTAAGAATATAAAGAGAGTCAGATGACACAAAGCAGCTGCTATATTCAACACATGTGATGCTTTCTTCATGTGTCTGTTGGTGGATCAGATACAAGAGAAGCGCTTATTTGTATACAGGTTCTGTAGCAGATCCTGCATCAGTGTGTGAGGTTATCTAACCATCAAGACCGGTGACTCAACAAATAGAAAACAAAACGTGTGAGGACACACACCGTGCCCTACGTTGAGGGACAGAGCTCTGAGCAACAACCTGAGCACATTTGTTGTGAAATAAAAGGTCAAAGAAATCTAGAAATTGTCAAGACAACAAAGTGAATGTAGTAGTACTTAATGGTTGCTTGGTTTCTGGGACTGCAATGTTGGTCATTGGGTTGGTCAGTCCAGCAGTTTGGTTTATGTTCGCCTGAGGATGAATTGTAATAACTGAGCCTATGACTTTTCATCTGGCACCATAATGGTCATAACTGTCAATTGTCCAATAATGTGGTTTATCACCAAGTACCTGCTAATTTATTCTCATCAGTCTCATCTATACTTTATGTTTAGTGCTAATTTGCAAATGTTGCTGACACACTAAACTATGATGGTGACCTCCATTATACTGATGCAGTTTTAAGGTGGGTGTCCCGAGTCCTGACAGATATTTGTGAAATGCTCAAATGTCCCAGTTTATAACATTCACGGCCAAGATGTTTCAGCATTTACACAGATGATCTGTCCCATTCATTACTATCTAACCCAATATATAAAAAACACACCATGCTGAGGTCAACACTGATTTGTCTGTATGTGTGTCAATCAATCAGTGTGTCACTGTTACGGATGCTGCTAACCTAAGAGACATGAATAAGCATCACTGGCTATGACATGGTTCTTTTTGACAAAGCTAATTCAAAGTGTCAAACTTAACACTGGACACTGTGGCATGAATCCTTTAAACAGTGATAGTAGTGCTGCTGCTGAGTGATGGCAGTCCCTTGTGATTTGGAGCTTAATTCCAGGGTTAGGGTGGTATGGGTGAGCTACAGATAAGAACATTATGTTTATTGTGTGTTGTGTAAAAAAAACTGACACATAGAACTACATGATATGATAAATGACTCTTTAATTTGTTCAAAATTTACACAAGATAGGTACTTTTCAGTTTTGGTAAGAAAACATTTAAATGAGTGAAATATTCCATCGCTCTGTCTTTCCTGAGTGGGTTGCAGATTTAAAGTGCATCCTTCACACAAAATGAAGGATACGCTTGATCACAGTTGAAATTGCTCCAACCATCTGTAAAGACAGAAAAAAAGAAAGAGTTAGATGTTGTATTTGCCAAAAAATGAGCATGTTCTCATTTTCTATGCAGAAAACCATTTAAGTACAAGGGCTTTTGCAAACTTTATGCAGAAATGACTACAGCTATACTGGTTTTAAAAAAAATGAATATAATTCATAGATCTACTTCATACAGGCTGGAAGAGGATTGTAAAACAACGTTTCATTATCTCTCAAACCAACCATGAACTTTGCAGCATTTCAACTACAGTTTGATTTTTAAAAAGTTTTTTTTAAGAAACCGCCAGCTGTCTAAGTGTGTTTTCTTACTGAAAATGAATGTTGCAAGGCATGAGTTGGTGCCGTCTTGAGACATCTCACTAAAAAATCCCTGATAAAACCAGGAACCATCGAGCCACATCCACTGGTCCTGCAATGAGACAGTGAGACATGTTTTGAATCAATGGCACCACTACACATAGTGCATTTAGATCAGGTCAGTTTAATTTCATATATCATTTTCATTGGTTTATTTCATGCAAAAATAGAGATGTAAACAAGACAAGCTCAAGCTCTGGGGGGGAGGTTGCAAAGCTAGTAGGAACTGAGAGTGGACAAAGCGTATTTTGTAAGTTTACTGAGAGCCAGTCTAGCTGCATAGTGTTAGAGGTATGCTACAAAAATGTTGACTGATATGTCAGCAGTAAGAGTCAACTGGTCCGGGTTAAAATGCAATACTAATTCTGTGTGAAGTGAAGCACAAAATGACAATATGTTGTGACAGTACAACACAGAAAATCTTAATGTGCTGTTTGGTCGCCTCACATCGAGGTAGAATCCTCCCAGCCAAGCTGGAGCGAATCCATTCAGAGCGGTTTGCTGGTAGAGGAAGGAGTACTCCTCAGGGCTGTGGACGGAGACCAGGCTGGCCTCGAGAGAAGCACAGGCAACCTGGAGATGAGGAAGCAGACAAAGAAGGATGGGGCATTGAACAGATCAGGAGAAGGGGCACAGAGGGTGACAGTGGAAGACAAGGATGAAAGTGAGATGAATGAGAGATGCATGAGGAGGAGAAGAAAAGAGGAAGAAAAGAAGTCAGATTGACTGTGGAGAAACAAGAGACTGTTGCATTAGACTTTCTCAACTCTGTGACGACTTGAAACCAGACTTACTAAGGGACAGAGGAGACAAAACAGGATCACAATTTCTAATTAGCTTATCTGAGTTGATGTGTATACCCTTACATTAAAGTGAAAAGTCAGGACTTTAACTTCATATGTCACCATTTCATTTTAAAGTGTAGGGTCCCACTTTTCAAAAGTGGCTTAACTAATCCAGGCTAACCTGATTTTAGCTGGCTAAAATGATTCCTCACCCTGCTAACTTGGTTCTTCAAAAATAACATGTTTGGGATTCAACTTGAAAGATTTTGCTCGTTATCCAGCTCATAGCTTAAGGACTTGTTACCCTGATCAATAAAACGCATGCATTTACAAACAATCCACATATGAAACACACTCTAATGCCACTTATATTGTGTATTTACATCAGCTTCAGGCCAGGACATTGGGCCATCGTTGTAGAAGTAACAGCGGCCGTGGAAGCCCACCCAGCCTGCAGGACACACCATGGCTGCTGCTGTGGACGTTGAACAAAAAGAAAATGGCACATGTCATGAAATACATCAATCCTGTGGGTTCAAATTCACAACATGATGTCTTCACGTCGTGAATCCAATAAGATGACAATGAAAATGAATGCATTGGCAAAGTAAGGACAATATGTGTGTGTGTATAATAATAGCTTGTAATAAGCAACAGCAAACAGCAAATCACATTCTGACTGTCTTTTACATTGTAACTCCACTATAAGCCTCCCTTATGTGTTTCTATGTCATGCAAAGAAAAAAATGTTGACTTACGGACGATGGAGTTCTTCACACAGATGGAAGAAAAGGGAGCCTCGTTGCATGGGGCATTGTTCCATGCCACTGTGAAAAGAGAAGATTAGAAAAAGGCCATGAGAATATGGAGGAGGGCGTTATGTAACTGTGCAGATAATAAAACTCACTCAAGTGTCTGAAAGCTTTGATTTTTTATTCTGAAAATAAAGTCCATGTGTGTGACAAGCTCAGTCTTTGTCAAAGAGTCACTATTGTTTTCTGCTTTCTACTGGCCACGGGCTGTCAGGCATTACACCAGTGTAGACTGTAAAACCCACTGATCCACTGTAATATTATGGTCCCCTCCTTCATGTGTGTGTTTCATGTGTGTTTTCTTACAATGAAACGAATTGAGCATTAGGCAGGGGTTAGTGCTGTCTGGGGACATGTTGATCCAGCTGATGTTGTAGAACCAGGATCCATCAATCCACAGCCACTGGTCCTGGAGGAGGGGCACAAGATCATCAGCACTGCTTTGTTGTACAGTGGAGACAAAAGTGAACACTAGCAAACACAAACTTCAATATGGCAAGCTGCAACACTGACTTTCTGACATTAGACTTCTCTTTATTTATCCTGTTAGATAAATTCCCATGATCCTAACAAAGTGAGGCGAATGGAACCAGTTTAATTGTGGGGGTTTGATGTGGACTGTTTATTTGTGTCTGATTCTGTTTTGGGTCAAAATGCAGAGGGAGTTCTGAACGGCTGCACCAAGGCTGGACACTGTCTTCAAAGAAAAACTGACAAAAACGAAGTCTTGGCAAATGATTAAAATAGCATGGTTGACCGTGTCAAAGGCAACACTGGGGTCCTAAAGCAACATACATTTCATATGTCCTTTGACTAGTGTGTGATTCAGGGTCTGCAGCACGGCCCTGATGTAAAGAGTTTCATGGTGTTTCATCACCACGAAAGATTCAATGTTCAAAATGCGATTTAAGCCATCTCTTAAGTCATGCAGCATTTAGCAAATGCCTCTACATGAACAATCTTTGAGGGGGAAAAAAGAGTTATAACACTCAAATAAATCAGTTTATCCCTGTTGGTGCATTTTTATACAACTCTCACATCATATAAGAAAGAAGTTGTCAAGTTTCTATCATGTGTTGTTCAGTAGTAAGTGTGTCCTTACAAAGACAGAGAGGCATACAAACAGATTCCAAAGACCTTACAAACATTGTCTGACTACACTGACATCCTCAGGTATCAAATGTCACTACCTCAGTCTGACAAACACATTTTAGAACTTGATTTCAGAAAGTCAGCTTTTGTCTCTTGATTGTCACTAATGCCTTTATTTCTTTGTGGCACTGCAGAGTACCACCTCCAGGGCCAATAATAGTACATGATGATTGTACCTGTAGGTAGAAACCACCCATCCATGCGTCCAGCATTCCATTACTGTCGGTGAGCTGCTGAAGGAAGCTGTACTCCTGAATGCTGTGGACGGAGACCAACATGGACTCAAGCAGAGCACAGTTCGACTGGAAGAGGAAAGGAGGACAGAGGAACAAAAAGAGACATGTTAAAGTCAGCCTCTCTGAAGTGTACATGGTCCTGGTCCTGAAAAAAGACAATTGAGACAGAAAGACAAATTTCATTCATAGAAAATAGATGGTGATCCGATGCTAGATTGAAACAGGCTATCAGCTTATTCTCCTCATACATTATGCATTGAAAACAGACTAAACCAGAAGAAAAACATTTTCTTTTTTTTAAATATATTGGTCTGATGGCTTGTATTGGTCTATTGTGCTATTGTACCTTGTACACACTCAGGTATACATATTCAAACTTCTGTTATCTCTACTGCCTAATTTATTGTGTCTATTCTTAGATTTTTTATTTTTTCTACTTTTTATATTCTACTTTATATTTTGTATTCTAAACAGTGCAATATAGGAGAAACGATGGAGATGTCAATTTCCCGGAGGGAACCTCCCAAAGGGATTAATAAAGTACTCTGTCTGTCTGTCTGTCTGTTAATCTAAAATAAAATGAAAAACACTGAAATAGCTGAAAAAGTTAATACAAATATCAATAATGGTTAAATAGAATAATGTTTCTCCTCCTCTTTTTGGCCTGATTAAAAGAATCACATGCAATCATATTTTCAACTGTTTTCAGTATGAACAACATGAATCTATAGAAGCCCATTTCTGCCAGGAAAAGAAAAACCCTTTAGGCAGGCAGGAGACCACAGGACACTCTTATTCTTGGAATAAGAAGACGGCGGTATGCCACTGGGTGGACATCACTAAACTCTCTCCTGGACCTCTCCACCCTCTGTGGCCCAGGGTAAATCATTAAGATACCAAACTGAGGAAATAACACACCAGTTCCCTGCTGCGACACTGTGTTCCACACAGTTTGCCAAAATCAGAATGAAAGCTTCAAGTCATAATTATGTTGCCTGATATCAGACAGAATTGTCATTGTGACAGTTGACAGTGACATTGCATCCACTCTAATCTGATTTCAGCCATTTTCCCTAAACCAATCACAAGAGACCAACGTATCCGCCTGAATCTAATGTAATTGGAAGCAGCCACTGAAGCGTAGCCGTGATGATACGGATGGTAATTTTAATAGATTAAGAACAGCTTTGACAGCAGCATCTGTCTTTACTATAGCAGGCACCATTGGTCCTCTTTGGTTCCGGTGCACAACTTGACAACAGCGTGAGTCCCGCCCATGACACTGATTGGTTAATCATTACTTTCTTGATTGCCGATTCAAACGAGAAACCACTGTTTCATGTCACGATACCAGACGCATCAGTGAACTCGGTGGAGTGGACAGACGCAAACAGGCGAGAACTGGTACAAAAAAAAAACACTTTTCATATAAGCATTTTAAAAGATACTGTTAGAGAGAAAAATGTATTTTGTTGTGATCAAAAACTCACACGTGTGCTCTGTGAATACCAGGTGCTATTTTGTTGAAACGTGGAATGACTATAATTTAACTTTGAAATACAACAATATATATAACAATATAAACTTGAATTGTTTGTTACAAATGGTGATGTACAGAAATGTATGTTAACTCTGTGCATTATTGTTAACCAACCATTAAAATAAACTGCTGCTTCATGGATTATACAGTATACTACTTTTATTCTTGTCTTTAGCAGGTCTACTCACCTCTACTAGATCATTAACATTACAATTTGTAAATGAAATTTGGCATGTAGTTCTCTTCAAATAGAGAGGCCATCTGGGGAAGGTAGCTTCTCACACAGACTCTTGGCATATCCTATTGGTGCAGTATGATAATTGGTGGTGTAATATGACATACACACATTTTGATAAATGCTGTAAAGCACACAGTGTGGCTGAAATAGCTGACACAGTTGGTTCTTCTCAGACTAGGAGAAAATCACTGTGTACCGGCTTTTCACTACTGTGTCAAGACAATGACTTATAAGGTCAAAAATACTAGAGTGCAAGAATTCCGACTTACAAATACAAAATTAGCAGATTATAGGTCAGATTTGGGGGTTTCTAGAGACACTGTATTTGGTGCTGCAATCTTGTTCAGTGTTTACCTGAGCCTGAGGCCAGGTCATGCCCTCATTCACAAAATAGTAGCACCGTCCCTGGAACAGCTCCCATCCATGGGGACACATGGAGGCAATCTGGCTCTGCGCTGGAGGGTTTGTTGCTGGTGTTAGTGGTGTAGATGGTGTGACTGGTTCGGATGATGTGTTTGGAACAGTGGTCAGTATCTCAGTCGTCCTGGTTAACTCTGACACTGGAACAGTGTTTGGAACAGTGGTCAGCATCTCAGTCGTCCTGGTTAACTCTGACACTGGAACAGTGGTCAGCATCTCAGTCGTCCTGGTTGACACAGAAGAGGGAACAGTGTTTGGAACAAATGAGGTCTGCATTAGTTCAAAAAGATCATCATGTAAAACCCTCAGATGTACAAAAAATGTACAATTATATCTGCCACAAATCAACATGTCCTTTGCAAGTTTTAAAACGAATGTAATTGATATTAATATTAAGTTAACAAGAGGATAACCTGAGAGGCTGCAAACATAAAAAGACAAAACATTCAGTCACCCTCTCATTTAATTCCTATTTGCAGTGGTTTGCCACACAAAATGAACCTTTTGGCTAACACTGGTACATTTACAGTGACGTTAATGAATGTGCATTGCCCCTAAAAAAATGAAAAAACAATATCCTCAATAGCTTCAATTGGCTCAGCCACTGAGGGACTGTATAGGAAATTATGATAATTTTCTTCTCTTCTCTTAAGAAGATAGACATGTGCATTTAATCTCTGTATATTTAACCTTTTGCTAGAGCAGCCATTGCATTAATGTGATGGCACATGGCACAGCTGTACTTTGTTGGAATGTTTTTGAAATGCTCCTTGATCTGAACAAGTCAGATTACAAAAGACTGAATTAAGTGGCTCTTTTAGATCTGCAACATTAGCATTTGTTTGTAGTTGTGTTTCTTTATGTTACTTTTGTAGTCTTTATATTTTCCCATTTGGTCTCATACACACATTGTGTGTCTTGAGAAGTCAGCCAGATGAGGTTGTACATTTGGGTGGAACAACTTGGCCGATCCTCAGATTTGTTGTGGTTGCAGACTACGGCAATTGCTTTTTTCAAAGTCAGCAAGCTGCCCGTCTTTGTTGGTAATTTTGCCATTTATTTATTAGCTTAGTTTACTGCTAGATAAACAGAGCATGCAATGCACCAAGCTGATTGTGAATTTTACAAGCTCTGGACCACAAAGCAAACTACTTCAAATGGCCTTACTTGACATGTCAGATCAACAGATCACAACAGTTGAAATATTTAATTGTTTTTGAATTTCAAATAAAAAGGCATGACTGCAGAGCTGGTTGATAAAAAAAAAAAATGTGTTCATTACTACAAAATGTATCTTTCATAGTGCACATAGTCATTTAATCCACATGGATATAATAAATATTGATTAGAGCTTTGTGTGTGGCGGCGTTCATCTCTGCAGTAAAAATCTGATGTTCATTCTCAAATTACTTTTCCCTTAAGTGAATGATCTCTTGTTTACATACATGATGCAGCCCTGACAGGGAGGATGACACCCAGGAGAACACAGATGACAAGAGATGACTTCATGGTGATGAATGACTTTTTCCGGCTGTTGGAGAAAAAGTTCAGCACTTGAAATTCAACCCATGTTATGGTTCTGATGAGGTGAAGAAGTTGCCTAAAAGCTTACCTAGTTGTAGTGAGAGAGGTGGTCTTCTATAAGGAAGTCCCAAACAGTTCCAGGCTTTATAGTCCCACATCACGTTGACACATTTCAGTCGGATGTAGACTTAGCATGTCTGTGATAAACTAATCAGCATGTTTGCATTCAGATCTTAATCTGTGTGTGATCTTTATCAGTGTTTGTTCAAATATTTCCCAGAAGCTGCTGGATGTGAAATGTATTTCAGAGTTCCTGTGCCCCAGTTCTAATGTTGTCTTCAACAGTCTGAGAAGAAACCCAAAGCCACACTGAAGTCCCACACAACTGATCTGAGATCGCCGTACAGCGTGTTTATGAATATGAGCAGCCATTAAGAGGCGAGCACCAATCGCATGAAAATCACCCGTTTCATGCAGTGTTTTGCTATGATGTTTTGTTTCAAGGTGAAAACGTGAGTCGCTGACCTACATGGCACATGCTGACTTTGCTTGCCGAGAAATTAAATAAATAGGTTGCTAATCAGTTAGTGAAGGTCAGTGATGTCAGGCCACTTATCCTTGAAAGTGCAGCTAATAATATATATATTTATATACAACATAGGTGCTGTGGATATAATAGCTATTTACAAAAAAGTTGGGATGCTGTATAAAATGCTAATAAAAACAGAAAACAGTTTGCAAATCATCCAAACTCTATATTTATATATGGTTTCCTGTTTGCATGGTACAGTTTTAACCTACATTTGTGGAACAGTGACAAACTGTGTTCACATAAAAAGATAAAATAAGATAAGATAATTCTTTATTGATCCCCCATAGGGGAAATTCGGGTGTTACAGCAGCACAAGCATACAATCAGATAGAAGTATAAAGTATACA
>JBBMOC010000067.1:0-73793 GCA_037975185.1 Centropyge bicolor | reverse complement strand
CTGGAACAGTGTTTGGAACAGTGGTCAGCATCTCAGTCGTCCTGGTTAACTCTGACACTGGAACAGTGGTTGTGTCAGCAAAAGTGGACGCCGCTACAGTAGAGGGCACTGTGAAGAAAAGAAATGAGGTCTGCATTAGTTCAAAAAGATCATCATGTAAAACCCTCAGATGTACAAAAAATGTACAATTATATCTGCCACAAATCAACATGTCCTTTGCAAGTTTTAAAACGAATGTAATTGATATTAATATTAAGTTAACAAGAGGATAACCTGAGAGGCTGCAAACATAAAAAGACAAAACATTCAGTCACCCTCTCATTTAATTCCTATTTGCAGTGGTTTGCCACACAAAATGAACCTTTTGGCTAACACTGGTACATTTACAGTGACGTTAATGAATGTGCATTGCCCCTAAAAAAATGAAAAAACAATATCCTCAATAGCTTCAATTGGCTCAGCCACTGAGGGACTGTATAGGAAATTATGATAATTTTCTTCTCTTCTCTTAAGAAGATAGACATGTGCATTTAATCTCTGTGTATTTAACCTTTTGCTAGAGCAGCCATTGCATTAATGTGATGGCATTCCATTCCGGTTGTACTTTGTTGGTTTTTGAAATGCTCCTTGATCTGAACAAGTCAGATTACAAAAGACTGAATTAAGTGGCTCTTTTAGATCTGCAACATTAGCATTTGTTTGTAGTTGTGTTTCTTTATGTTACTTTTGTAGTCTTTATATTTTCCCATTTGGTCTCATACACACATTGTGTGTCTTGAGAAGTCAGCCAGATGAGGTTGTACATTTGGGTGGAACAACTTGGCCGATCCTCAGATTTGTTGTGGTTGCAGACTACGGCAATTGCTTTTTTCAAAGTCAGCAAGCTGCCCGTCTTTGTTGGTAATTTTGCCATTTATTTATTAGCTTAGTTTACTGCTAGATAAACAGAGCATGCAATGCACCAAGCTGATTGTGAATTTTACAAGCTCTGGACCACAAAGCAAACTACTTCAAATGGCCTTACTTGACATGTCAGATCAACAGATCACAACAGTTGAAATATTTAATTGTTTTTGAATTTCAAATAAAAAGGCATGACTGCAGAGCTGGTTGATAAAAAAAAAAAATGTGTTCATTACTACAAAATGTATCTTTCATAGTGCACATAGTCATTTAATCCACATGGATATAATAAATATTGATTAGAGCTTTGTGTGTGGCGGCGTTCATCTCTGCAGTAAAAATCTGATGTTCATTCTCAAATTACTTTTCCCTTAAGTGAATGATCTCTTGTTTACATACATGATGCAGCCCTGACAGGGAGGATGACACCCAGGAGAACACAGATGACAAGAGATGACTTCATGGTGATGAATGACTTTTTCCGGCTGTTGGAGAAAAAGTTCAGCACTTGAAATTCAACCCATGTTATGGTTCTGATGAGGTGAAGAAGTTGCCTAAAAGCTTACCTAGTTGTAGTGAGAGAGGTGGTCTTCTATAAGGAAGTCCCAAACAGTTCCAGGCTTTATAGTCCCACATCACGTTGACACATTTCAGTCGGATGTAGACTTAGCATGTCTGTGATAAACTAATCAGCATGTTTGCATTCAGATCTTAATCTGTGTGTGATCTTTATCAGTGTTTGTTCAAATATTTCCCAGAAGCTGCTGGATGTGAAATGTATTTCAGAGTTCCTGTGCCCCAGTTCTAATGTTGTCTTCAACAGTCTGAGAAGAAACCCGAACCCACACTGAAATCCCACACAACTGATCTGAGATCACCGTACAGCGTGTTTATGAATATGAGCAGCCATTAAGAGGCGAGCACCAATCGCATGAAAATCACCGGTTTCATGCAGTGTTTTGCTATGATGTTTTGTTTCAAGGTGAAAACGTGAGTCGCTGACCTACATGGCACATGCTGACTTTGCTTGCCGAGAAATTAAATAAATAGGTTGCTAATCAGTTAGTGAAGGTCAGTGATGTCAGGCCACTTATCCTTGAAAGTGCAGCTAATAATATATATATTTATATACAACATAGGTGCTGTGGATATAATAGCTATTTACAAAAAAGTTGGGATGCTGTATAAAATGCTAATAAAAACAGAAAACAGTTTGCAAATCATCCAAACTCTATATTTATATATGGTTTCCTGTTTGCATGGTACAGTTTTAACCTACATTTGTGGAACAGTGACAAACTGTGTTCACATAAAAAGATAAAATAAGATAAGATAATTCTTTATTGATCCCCCATAGGGGAAATTCGGGTGTTGCAGCAGCACAAGCATACAATCAGATAGAAGTATAAAGTATACAGAATAAAAAAATATAAGAAACTATATAAAAAAAGTACAAGTGGAACCTAAAGTGGCTTAGTGAAGATAAAGTGACAACATTAAATAACAAAACAGCAGCAAATGAGAATATGAGGTAGATAATGCAGCATAGTTATGTCAGTAAAGCAGCAAATGTAAATATTGCAACCTGAGAGATAAGATAACGGCCTAATGAATATATATATATATATATATACATACATACACATATACATACACACACACACACACATATATGTATATATGTTTCTGCCGTCCAGCTTCAGCACCTATCGCTAAAGCAACTCGTTAACCACCTGGACTTGCTGTTTTTTGGTCACCCCTCTTGGTTTTTGTGTAAGTCCTGGAGTTTTTTGTTTTGAATAAATACTTTCTACTGAGTCACATTCGTCTGTGTTTCACTCTTGGGTCCACTGAAAAACTGAAACCCTGACAAATATAGCGCTATTTATTTTTAATATAACAATGTCTGCAAACTCAGACACAAAGATGCTATTTAAAATAAGGATGCTAAAGATAAACTCAGGATCCTCTCATGAACAGGCCGCAAGTCTTGGTTGTGGCTCAAAAAGCAGAAGTTAGTCAAGGGAAGACAGTGATTCTGGCTCCCACAGAGCCCATTATCATACCCCTTCAGTGACTTCCACTACAGTGTCATGTCTTTAAAATGCAGTGACTTAGGGCACAAAGATCACGGTTATCCAGTATTGGTTTTCAGGCCTGTCCCTTTGTACAGAGATTTCTCCAGATTCTCTGACTCTTATAATCTTTTATATACTGTAGATGATGATATCCCCAAATTCTTTGCAATTTTACACTGAGGAGCATTAGTCTGAAATTGTTGAACTATTTGCTCAGGCAGTCTCTCACAGATGGTGAATCTCTTCCCATCTCTACTTCTTAGAGATTCAGCCTCTCCGGATGCTCGTTTTACACCCGGTCATGTAGCCTGTTGTAAATTAACCTCATTAGTTGGGAGATGTTCCTCCTGGTGTTTTTCAGCATTACACAGTTTTTCCAGTGTTTTGTTGTTCCTTTCCCAACTTTTTAAATGTGTTGCTGGCATCAATTTTGAAATGAGTATATATTTTTAATAGAATTAATAGAACAATTAATTTTTTTCAGTTTCAACATTTGATGTGTCTTTGTACTATTTTCACTTAAATAAAGAGTTTTATTGATTTGCAAACCATCAAAACGTTCCATACATGGTTCAGTCTCACAGTGATCATTCTGTGAGTTTCTTACAGGTGTCTCAGCTGAAAAGAAAAATGAAAGTAGTGCAAGCTCTCAAATGAGTCTCAATATGATGTCCCTTGTAATGTCTTCTAATGTCCCGTCCACATCTGAGCTTAGCTTTCACTTCATTATCACATCAGCCAGGCCTTCTCATTGGCTGCATGCAGCCTGTTTAACAGCTTCTCCGAGCCAGAAGAGGGCCCTCTGCTGCAACTATGACAGTGACAACTTGATGCATGACAGCAAAAACAATCAAATGATTCATCTAACGGCTCTCTGTGGCCGCTCCGTCTTTTTCCATTACTCCCTGCAACTATTCCAAACTGATCCTGATGACCATTGTCTTGTTTTGTACATGTATTTTTAATGAATGACAGCTGTCAAAGGTCACCGGCAAACACACTGCGTTACCTGTGACTACTTCATAATAAAAGCTGACTCATGTTTCACCAGTTAAATGTTCTTACTGTGACATTAAAAATGTTTGGTTTTTAATCACCTAGTTCATAATGCTGCATATACAGAAATATTGCTTTCATCAGTAGGGCCATAGGCTCAGTCCTCATTGTCTTACTTCATTCAGTGACTTAACCCATATTTATTCAAATGAAAGTGTTTGATACTATCACTTAAAGCCAGGCTTTAGTGTGTATAAATGAGGGACTGTGTTTTGCAGTGAGGTTTAAATGTCCCTGAATATACAGAGTACATGTACTGAGATGCTGCTTTCAAAAGGCCTTGATGGCTGCATTCCCATAGAAACGGTGCTCATGTGGGTCACACACAATATGGCAGTTACAGTGGATTGGGAAAATTGCAATATGGGACATTGAAATTGAATTAGACTGAAATGAAGCATGAATTAACCCACTAGGACGCTATTCCCTCACTGTATGTTCAGGGGGTGTCTAGTGTTGAGTAATGGAAAATGCTAACAGTTTGAGTAAAGTATAGAGCAGGGATATTTAGCTAAAATTTAAAAAGGTCCAGTGGGAGAATAATTCTTGACACAAAGGTCCGGATGATCATAATGTCTAACTATTTAATGATATATATATTGAAGTAGCTTTGTAGTTGTATCATCTTGTAGTTGTAACATCTGCATGTATTCAATACCTGACTGTCAAATCAAATGAATTCAGGACAATTCGAAAACTTTTTGACAATATTTATTATCAAGTAACATAGAACTGAACTTATATGTGTGACTGCCGATGTGTATAATGTATTCTCATTTACTAAATAAAATTTCAAAATAAGAGAAAATACATAAAATGTGAAAATTGCGCATGCTCGAAGAAAGTGCTTAACTTCAGAAAAATAAAGGGAGGAAAGACTTGAATTCCTCCTTTCAAATCATAACCTTCTGTTTTGGTTGTTGGTCCGGGTGGGACAGCTTCTGGGTCCGGACCTGGACCGCGGTCCGCCTGTTGGTGACCTCTGGTATAGAGGTTGCATTGTGTGCTTGGACAATACTGATATGGGCCACTGGATTTGATGACTTTATTGTTTATCAGACCATAAATAAGACAAGAATTACAAGAATTGGCATGACAGCAAGTGAAAGGACGTATTGGGAATGCAACAGTCAGGCTTCATCACATGGAAGTGGATGTGGTTTCGACTAACGTGAGTGGGAAAGATTATAGATGCTGCCTGAAATGGAAATGTAGCTTTTAAGTTAGTTAAAGGTTTCTATAAAGTATGCAAGTATGGAATGAGAAAACTAGACATCACAGATTCTGATTTCTACCTGCCTGATGAGTCGAACACATGTTTTGGCAGATCTGACACCAGCTTATTCCCACTATGTTATTCTTCTCATTTCTTAGTGCACCGTGCTGTGTCTCCATTTGTAATTACTGAACATGAGGTTTGGAACCTGCAAAACAGTAGAAAGGCTGCAGGTCATGACCTAATCTCAGCCAGCACACTGCAATAGCAGCTGTCTGCTATTATTGTCCCTGTGTCAAGAAAAATCTAAGCCAGGCTGTCTGAATGAGAACCTGACACCTTAACACGTGTTATAATGAAAGTCTTTGAGTACCTGCTCTGCAGCCGCCTGTGCAGCGTTGCCCTTGAGCCTTATCACTTTGCATACAGGGCAAACAGGTCTGCCAGTGATGCAGTGTGTATGTTTCATTTATACTATCCATGCTGTGTAACAAACTTCTCCAACTGTGAGTCCAAATGTCCCTGGGTCACTAGATCAGAGACTTCCTGCAGGGGAGGAAGCAACACTCATAGGGATGCATTTTGTCTCCTCTGTTATAAATATAAGTCACAAATGTCTGTATTTCCCACACCCTGAAGCCACTTACATAAATGAGGGTTTTCCCCTGGTGGACTGCTGTGCAGCCAGCAACTTGGACTTGAATGTCTCCAAAACAAAAAAAAAAAAGTGGTGGCAGCCTTCTGTAAGCATCATAGTGGCCATCTACCTCTGGTCATAAATGGTCAGGATTGGTCAGATGGAGTGTTACACATTCTTTAGCGTCATGATTTCATCTTCTTTAAAGTTAAAACCCAAATGCTGCAACAGTGCTGTAGATAGCTGAAAAAGTTCTTCAACTTACTGGAAATTATTTTATCATGCTAGGGTTGAGAGAACCCTCATCTTTGGAAGACCTATGTGGTGTGGAGGTACAAGAGCAGGACATGTCTGGACCAAGTAATATCCACAGCATCTAAAAGCATAGGGCAGGAGCTTCCATTCCCTGCTGAGATCTACACCATCAGAGCAGTGATGAAGGACTGCTAACCATCTTTTTAACTTCCTCCCTTCTGTTGAAAGGCTGAGAAGTATCAGAGCCAGGACAGCCAGATCCTGCAGCAGCACCTACACAGAGGCTGTTCATGCCCTCAGCTCTTGTAGTCCCGTTGTTATTTCTGTCTGTGACACACTGTAAAGCTGTGTTTTCGCTGCATGATACAGCTGCAGATAGTCCTTCCTCAACATTGTCAGAATTCATTCATTTGCACCCCCTTCACTTGTCCAGCAGGTGGGAAGCAGCACATGCTTTGGTCTTGAGAAGCAGCAGCCTTTAGCCCACCCTGTAGATCAACCTTAGATTCACTGCGCACACACACTCAAAGCACAAAGACATTTGGTGTCAAGTGAATAATTAAATTGTGATTTCCATTGATGGTAGCTTGGCTATTAAAAATGCAGGATGTGTTGCACAGGTGATGATCCAATCAGAAGGTCCCTCTGATCAATCAGTGGTCTGCAGTGTTTTCATTTGGTAGGTCGAATAGGTCACCAAAAAAGCTACCAGG
This sequence comes from Centropyge bicolor, assembly GCA_037975185.1. Taxonomy (NCBI): domain Eukaryota; kingdom Metazoa; phylum Chordata; class Actinopteri; family Pomacanthidae; genus Centropyge; species Centropyge bicolor. The sequence goes on along the minus strand of JBBMOC010000067.1, from coordinate 66,935 downwards.
TACTATCTTCAATGAAAAAGAAAAAGAAAGATGTTATATGTGAGTTGGGTTTTTGCTGTTCTTGTTCTGTCTGAGCTCACCAAACCACTCTCTACACTATTAAATCTCTGTTTGCTTTGTCTGTTTGTTGTCGGGTCTGGTGCTTGGCAGGCAACATTAGCATACAGTGGGTTAACCATAGCTGCTTGCTGTGTCAGCAAGAAGTTGATGAGAGTCCAATGAGAGGTTCCTCATTACTAGCACACCTTTCATTATCTCATAGTCATGTGATCCATTGTTTATCTAAAGATAAGATAAGATAAGATATTCCTTTATTCGACCCTCAGTGGGGAAATTAACTAAATTAATTAAAATTAAAACTAGCACTAAAATACTGATAAGTACATTTTAAAAGTTGCAAATAATAAACCGAATTAAAAGTTAATGAAATTACATTTAATGGACAAATTGACAAACTAAATAAATGTTTCCAAAGTACAAAGTGCCATGTCAAGGAGGCACGCACCCGGGATAATGAGTCATTTCCTCATTTTTCATTTCTATCCTCTCTCCTCCTGCTGCTGCTCACACTTGCATTACTTCACTTGTTTTTGTTAATGATTCTTCCTGATTGCATGCTGCTTTAATTTGTGCTCAGTTTTAAATCACCAACATGATTCTGCTTCTGTTCATGTTCTGATTGTTGCCAGGTCCACTGTCGGGGGGAGATCAAGAGTATTTTATTACCGAACTGAACTGATACATTTCATGGTCAGCCCGGTCCTTTACCACACCATCCTCTGAGTCATGGAACAAACCTAACAAGAGCCTTCAAGCATACCAAAGAAGAATTAATCACAAAAGGTCAGATTACAGGATGGAGCTCCACTAACCTGATGAACTGTCAACACCCCCACATTTCCAGATGTGACTCAGGGGTTCACTGCATACTGTGAAACCAAAAAGGAAACAACAAAGGACAGGCTTGACACGCACACAATGAAATGTGCATTAACTGTTATATGCTTTATTGGAACTAAGAGAAAAACATAAAATTGTGATGTAGCATGTTGATTTTTGGTAGTAAGAATGGGTTTCACAAACCTAAATTCAACTGGCACTTTGTCTGACACAGTGTGACCCCCAGAGTGCAGATGTCCCTCAAGATTGTGTAATTCACATATGGTAAGTTTTGGTACATATCGTGCAGCAGTGTAGAGTGCCACCCTTTTAAACATAGAAGTGTGAAACATTTATCAATCTTTAGTATTTTTAAGAAAGAAAGCTCTCTTCTGGCTTTTAATCCTTGATGCCTGACCACTCGTTTTTGACTGTTGAGCCCAGATCAGCCGTTGTGTTCCAGACAACTCTGAAAGCAAGAGCTCCATGAAAAGCTCAAATGTTGTGTTCTAACCCCACAAAAGTTACAGGTGGAGACACTCTGAACCCGATACACCCAGCCAGCTGGGGTGTGTGAAGATGTTATCTACTTGCTGCAAGACAGACAGAAGGAGTGGAAGGCAAACACGCCTGATAAGACCTGAAGAAGCCACAGAGCTCCGGTGAGCCCTGCAGGAGAGTCAACACTACTCCTCCCCCTCCTTTCCAAAGCAACTTTCCGTCAACATGCTGTACTACCAGGAGAACTTCTGCTGCAATGGGGGGGTTGATGCTGAATGGTGCTTCATGGATTAAAATTTTCCTTTACGTAGTGGTTGTTTGTGTCTCTTCATGCGTCTTACTGTCTGGTGTACACTGGTCCTCATTCAGTCATTGATATTGAGCACTGTAAAATTTTTATTCATGGCCGCATTTATTCACTCATTTGTTGTTGTCGTTGATCCATCCTTCGCTAGTAGCAATAACAATAAATGTTTTATATTTGCCATTGTGTCCTGCAACTTACTTCTAGTGGCTTCACATTTGTTCATTTCTTGTTCTTCTGTCTAGCTAAATTCAAGTTACACTGTCCCACTGTGCTCAGTTGTGCATTCACACTCTGATCACCAAGCTCTGTCACCACCGATATGCAGATGACACTCAACTAATCCTGCCTTTTGCATGTTTGGCTGACATCTCTCGGTTGATGTCTGCACAGGGACAGCGTCTCCCATCCATGACATCTCCATTATTACTGAAAACTCAGTGGTGTCCCTGACTCAGACGGGGAGGAACCTGTGACTGTCTGCTCCTGCAGATTCACACATTCTCCACAACAACAGCAGGATACATCCATTCCTCGTCCAGAATGCAGCCAGACTTGCCTTCAACCTGCCAAATTTCTCCCACACTACACCGCCTCTCCGCACCATGTACCGCCTACCAGAGGCTGTTTGAGTCCAATTCAAGACACTGGTACTTCCCTACCATGCTGTGAACGGGTTAGACCCATCCTACAGCAAGGGCATGGTCGAACCACACAGCCATACACTGTGCTGTCAATTGGCTTTCTGCTCCCTCACTACAGGGTAGGCCCAGCTACCTCTCATCTTCTGTGTCTGACTGCACATTGGTCCATAAATGAAAAAATCTAAAAGACTCATTTTCTCTTATTGCTCTAAATGTGACACTTTATGCAAGTTGATGAAGTTTGATGTACTTCTACTACTAATTTTAGGCTTGTATCCACATGGTTGAATGCACCTATTATAATTCCCTTTGGATAAAAGTGTCAGCTAAATGAATGTAAGATAATGAGAGGGCTGGGAAGGAAGGAGATGCACAAAGGAAAATTTGTGATTTCTACTATCCCACTGAAAAAACAAAATGATCAAAATGTGATCAATTTTTAATCATGAACAGAAAAGTTTTTAAAAACTGCTCCAGGCAAATGGTAGTAATGTTGTTGTAATGGTTTTTACTTTTGATTTCAAAGGCTTCTTCACAGCTTAGGAAGTATGTTGATGAACTTCTCTTTGATTTCAATTTTATAAATTAGAACACTTGATGCCCACTGTGGTTTAAGACCTCCTGTTATAAAGGGAAGGCTGTGCGCTTTCATTAATTTTAATTTTCTTTGGACTCATGAAAGTGTTCATCCAGCAGAAATGCTGTTGTAGAGAGCTGAACACACAAAATATTCAGTACAACAATTCAGCAATTAATGGGTTTTTTTATTCATAGCACACTCATTTGTTAGCAGAAGGAAAACAAAGAAGGAAGGAAGGAAGACAAAAAGAAAAAAATCAGCAATCCTCACAAAAATAAGCAGTAATCCACTCAATTTGATTTTTCTGAATTCAGCTTTTAGAATAGAATTTTCCGTTAACTCATACATGGTGGCATAGAATTCTTTTCACAGCACTGTATCTATCACTTCATAATTATTCATCATTATATAAATAATAATAAAAGACTGAGTACAATTAACAGTTGTTCCAGCTGCCCAGCTGCAGAGTGAGGTGATGTGGAGTTAATGAGAAAAACAGAAGAGCCCTGTGTCTTTGTCTTATCTTGCATTATAAATATAGTAATTTGTTTACAATTCATGATATACCACACTTTATACTTCATTACTGTATAGCTAGAGTGTCATTACAGAAACTGCAGTGTGAAGACTTTTTCATTTTTGAGCATAATTCACAATGTGTTGAGACAGACTGCTTGATCATCAAACATGTACAGACTCTGTGTCCAGTGTTAATAAAAGAAAGCTGGAGGAGGAAGATGGGAGTCAACTGGTCCGACATTACACTATGTGTCAGTTTTCCGCTGCTGTGAGCAGAAGAGACCTGCAAACAGGAGCAGGAAAACAGGAATCTTCCTTTTGAGGAGAGAAAAAAAAAAAAAAAAAGAAAGAAAGTCAAAAGAAAAAAAGCCAGTGGAGACACAATGTGTTCAATATTGACATCACATCATCATATAAAATAATCACATAAAATATGAAATGATGCTCATAATAAATGTTTTTGCTGGTTATTTTTAATTCCAGTTTGTTTTTTACATCAGTGCCATTTTCCATCTGAATGAGCAGACAGCCAATTAATACTGATGTGAGTTAACAAGACAAGGGTCTACAGCCATGCTAGCGGCTCAGTGATACTGTACTTCAGCACAGCAGTACTATGAGGTACATGCTGAAGTCAGCATGCTCACAATGATAATGCTCATGCTCGCCATCTTAGTTGAGCATGTCAGCATGTTAGCGTTTTAAACTTTAAACACTAAACACAAAGTACAGCTGAGGCTGATGGGAGTGTAGGTAGTTTATGGAACCCTATGTTGTCCTGACATTTCACTCAAAACCACAAATTTAATTTTGCAAATGACATTACATGCAGACTTTCGTGACAATACATCAAGTAGATGTTGAGATATTTCATTGGACAGTGGAAAACTATGACCTTTTGGTGGCTCTTGAAGAGAAGTCAGAGGATCATGAAAAGCATTAGCACCACAAAATTTATATATGTCCATTCTAAATTTTTTAAGATATTTCAGTCTTGAAAAGTGAACTGTCTGACCATTGGCATCCCTAAAAACATGCTGTTAACACAGCCAAATGTTCCTGGATTATTTCATGATTCTTCTCCATCTTTTGTCTGCATTTAATTATAAAGCTATCTATTTCATTGTTTGTTTATGTGTAATATTGAACACTTGTTAAAATACATTCTTTATTCTCCGGTAAAGACAAAGGCAGACAGCAAATGGATGATTTAGCCATATTATTCTTCAGCCGTATTATTTACATCACTTTGCAGGGTGTTTCCTATTTTGCCCTCTCTTTATTTCAAACAATACTTGCCCATCTCCATTTTCTCTAATTGCACATACATATATCATGCATACACTTACTGTATGCATCACTGGACTAGACTTGTAATATTTACATATACAATCCCCGTTCAACATGATTTTATCTTTGCTGCCATGAAGAACTGCCTTTGTTTAAGTGCCTTAAGACTCATGTAAGCTACCTTTTTATTGTAACATAACAGGGCAGTGACACGGGCCAGGATTTGGGTGAATTTACCTCCATCTTTGAGTGCTAAGAAAAAAAAAGCTGAAAAACAAATCTCATCAAACAAACCTCAAAGTCTGTCTGGGATATATCTAAGTGCTGAATTGGTGTTTGTCTGGGGTCTGGGGGCGACTGTAGCTCAGGAGGTAGAGTTGTACACCAATTGGAAGGTTGGTGGTTCGATCCCCGGTGTATGTGTTGAAGTGTCCTTGGGCAAGATACTGAACCCCAAATTGCCCCAGATAGCTGTTCCACTGGTGTGTCAATGTACATCGCTTTGGATCAAAGCATTGTAGAATTGCGTTGGGCTGAAAATGCCTGCAGTGATTTAGCTAAGCATCCTTATACATTTGTTAGGCGATGACAAACACTTGAAAATATCTAGGATTCTTTTTTTTTTTAACAATACTATTTGACCTAGGTCTAATTTTTGTGTAAAAATAGGTTTGTTCAGTAACCCAAAATACTCTTTTTATACAAGATTATAATTTGTTTTGTGAGAGCACCACTTTTAACAGCCTGCTTTGACTGTATATTGTACTAATTATAAGAATGCATGTGTTTAGGTGAATACATGTTAATACTTTGATTACTATACAGAATCTATCTCTTAACAAAAGTCTCTTAATTCATGACCTCTTTATTCACCCAAATTAATAAATACAGTATATTCCTCTTGTCAAGTGCACTCTATTATAGTGTCACTGGTCCGATGTACAATATGATAGGATGTGTTAAAGCTTTGGCAGTGGACATCTCTGAGAAATGACAATCACTGATTAAAGTCAACATATTGTCAGACAGAAATTATCACTAAAGATCAAATTTGACATTCATGAATACATTACCTTTCATGTGCTATGCAGCATTTCATTCAGTAAATTTTCTATAAGATACAGACCGACCCCAACAAATCTTATTACTTTACACTTCTGTATTCAAACCTTGGTGATGAAAATGGATTTCACTCAAGTGATTCTTCATCAGTTCCCTAATTAAAATGCCAACCTGTGATAGCCAACACCCTTGCACAAACTCTGATAAACTAATTAAAAGCTGATGAACTAATTAAACCCAAAACACTTTATATCACAGCTTCTCTTTGCTGTAACTGTACCAGCATGTAGATACAAAATGAAACACTGTCAGCAATCAATCAATCATTTACCCTGACCTTGGCTCCTCATGATAGATTCAGTGAAGTTGGCAGAGAAAAATCAATGCTAGTGCTATTTGTAGAAAATATTGTTATACAATATATTACCATATATTAGTTCCACAGTGTGAACTATAAGTGCAGACATATGGAAGCTGTAAATTAAAGCTTTACACAATATAGTGACCATCTGAGACAAATGATAAAACTGAAGTTCTTCAGTCATGAAAATTCCATGTTGATCCAGTGAATCGGTGTAGAGTGACCTATCTTTATATAGTTATATGGCAAACAGGTAGTCTTGAATCGTGATCCCCACGCACAGCTGTATTTGTTAGACCACTTCAAAAAAGCATGACAGGCAAAAAACAAAACACTGTGTGTGTGTACTGTACACTTTAAAAATGTGAATCTGACCAAATTCTTGCAGCACAGGCTGGCGGTTTGAAGATTTCCTCCTCATCTCCGATGTCCTTTCTGCTTCTTGTTTCTTGCAGGCGTCCTGATGGGCTGACTGGCTGCTCCGTTTTCCAGTGACACAGGAACTGGAGCTGCCGGTGGAGAGGTGGGAGAGAAAAGGTCTGGCTCTCCATCGATGCTGGACTTGAAGGGTCCAGCTGGGGAAAATTTTAGGGGACTGAAATAAAGGAAAAGATATTTAATATTTATCTTCTGGGTCTTTAGGAGACACCCCAAATAGTTATTCTAAGAAACGACAGGACACATTAGATTGCCCTATAGCAAGGACTCAAGGATTTGGGCTACTATATAATCAGTATATATATTTACACATTTTTTCAACTACAAATCATTTATAATTTTTAGGCTAGTAGAAAAATGTTAAAGAATTTGGCTGTGATGAGGATGAATGCAGTTTTTGCAGTTGCTGCCTTTTAAAGGGAGGTTTAAAATATTTTTTAAAATGAAACTCTTTTCTCTGTTGTTACAGAAACATTATCAGCCTTATTATTTTGTTTTGGAAAAGTTTGAAAGCTGAATTTCTTGAATATCCATTTCCAGTTTTTAAGATAACTTTGGAAGGAGGTTTTGCCAATAGAAATAATTAAACATAAGATCACCTTTAAAGATGGGAGACGTTTATTGTTGCAGAGAGTTGCTCAGAAAACTAGTGGAAGTAATGAAACTACTTTTTATCACAAGTATTGTACTTTGCTACATTCTCATAAGCACATCAATTACAACCCAAGAACTAAAAACCAAAGTCACATGAAGAATACATGATAAATTGGATGAGAATGGAACAAGAGAAAGGAGCCAAATCAGGAGCTGCAGCAGTGAAGAAGCTGCTGATGTGTTTGCAGCTTTAGAGCAGCCAAGTTCCAGAGAACTCTCCTCTAACACTATCATCATCAACTACTTCCTCTACCAACACACCAGGCGAAATAAGTAAATAACACTGAATGCCAGACAGAATGCCAAGAAGTGTTTTTATGTGTGTGTTACCTGATGGGTGTGCGTGGGCTGCTGGTGTGTCTGCGTACAGGTCGTGTTCGGGGTTCGAATGAGAAGCCTTCTTTTAGACTTTCTAGGACCGATGGAGCGACGTAGGTGAAACCCTGTTGGAAAATGATCGTTCCTTCATGACAGTCAGTCTTGGGTGGAAAACGCTACCATGGTACTGACCTCCTCATTAAAACAGGTTCTTGTTGTTTAATTTTTTAAAAAAGCACCTCAGATTCACCTAAGTAGGCACTGACTAAGGTTTCATTTCCAGTAGATTAGAGCCTAATATTATGAACCATAAAAAATGTAAATTGTAAATTTCCCCATTATGGGACAAATAAAGGAATGTCTTATCTTATTTTTTAAAAGAAAACAGACATGGTATATGGAAAAGTATCTCACAGCAAATGCAAGTTCAGCACTGTGGCTGAGTGAAGAATCATCTGGACTGTCCACTGGTGTCTGTCTGGTAAATCTGGTGTCAAACTGGCTCACATCCTCATCCGACTGCTACAGAGATACAGACAGAAAAACAGAGCCAGACAAAACGTGTTACTGAGGTTTATCAAGGTATATGTAGATAAGAAGGTGTGTAAGAATCTAACAAAATACAGTGAAAAGTTCAGGAACATGGAAAAGACGTACAATAGTTAAGAGGAAAAGAAGTAATAAAGGAATAAGACTCTAACTCGAGCCCACAATAAAAAGCAGAGTATTAACTTAACAAGTTATCAGATTACATAGTGGGCACAAAATGGCAACTGATGACCTACCAGCTGTGGCTTGTATGGTGGCTCCACTCTCTTGTTCAGCAGGTCATCCCAGTTGATGTGCCTGAAGAACGGATGTTTCTGCAGCAGAACAGAAGGGCTCATTTATATGTTCTCTATTGGCCCCATTTCCAGCTGAATGATCATAAGTCTTGGAGCACCAGGGGAACTGTGAGTGCATGTTTTCTTTGTTTACTGGCTCTGGTTCTCCCTGTAATTGGGCAGCTTTTCAACAATACCCAAAAGCAAACTTTTCAAGTAATTCTGCACCATTTCCTCACATAAAAACAGCACCACGCCTGTCACTGTCCTCTTAATATTGTTTATTGTACATCTTTCAAATGGCAGTTATCACCTTGTCTGTCTTTGTAACAAGCATATTATGAGGTGGTGCTCCCTCCGACCACCTGCCCCTCACACTCTCCTCCACTGAGGTGCAGGATTAATGCTGTAAGGCTCCTTGCCCTGATGGCATCCCCAGGCGTGTGCTCAGGGCCTGTGCTGGGCAGCTGACTGAGGTCTTGATTGACATCTTCAAGTTGTCACTGGTCCAAGCAGCTGTCCCCAGGAGCTTTAAAACCCCCTGTCTCCTCCATCATGACGGAGCAAAACACTCTGCAGCAAGCCTGAACACCTTCCCCCCTGTTGCGCTCACTCACTCAGCTGGTGCTCCACATCAACAAGTCACCAGAATACACACCCACTTACTATACTTCTTTAGTCACATGCATCCCTATCATGGAGGCAGCTGAAACCAAAAGGAGGTGACTGATGCATGACAACACTCTGGACAACAGAGGAAGCCTCAGGACCAGATCTGCTAACTGCTGGACCTTTGTCTCAACACCACCTACTTCCAGTACAACAGGGTGTTTTACAGGCAGAAGCATGGCTGCACCATGGTCTCGCCAGTTTCTCCCATAGTGGCTAACCTCTATATGGAAGAAATGGAGAACAGAGCCCTAAACTCTTTCAGGGGAACTGTGCCAAGCCACTGAGTTAACACCCAGGAGCAGCTGCATACTAAGTGGTATCAATGACATAGTTAACGACTCCACAGAGGTATAAGTACCTGAGTCTCTGTGCCAGTCAGTCAGAACTGAAGAAGCTTCTTGGATAAGAAGTGAAACACCTTCAACAACCTACACCAAGTCCAGTTGCCTTTGATTCAACTTGCACTTGAATACTCTGTGCAAAGACATTTAAGTTCTTATCTACTATTAATGCCTAACCAGCCTGCTACCTGTTTGATTTGGTTGTATAGGTCACATTGTGTATATTAATTTGCTTTAAGCTATATACTATATACCAATTACACTATATGATATACAGTAGCTAGCTAGCTAGATAGCTAGCTAGCTAGATAGATAGATATCACATCTTGAATATTTCTTGAGTGCCTTTAATCACAGATTAGATGTATTTATAGCTTTTCCAAATACATGGAAATACATGTTCATACCAAGTAGAAGCTCACATCAATAGTGAGTACTACAACAGTATATTGTACTATAGTACTATAGTGGGTACTATCACTATTGGAGAATGTGTGCACTTGTGTGCAGTTAGTTACCTGGATATCAGCACAGTCTGCTTTATTGGAGCCAAGTCTTTGGGCTGGATTCTTCTTCAACAGCTGAAGGGAAGATAAGGTGGGAAGTCACTAAAAGGATTGTGCGCTGTTGTACCTATGTTCTGAAAAAATTAAGTTGTTTTTATAATATTGTTTCTACTGTGCAATCATGCCAAGAAAATAATGGAATTAACATAGAGAAGGACAGTTACTTACAGATACTTTTATTAAATTACAATACAGTCAGTGGAGACAGAATAAATTAACTGTAACTGATTGCTGAGGACTTAATTGACATGGGAGGACTACTATTGTCATGTTAATCATGCCATTGTGTGTTATAGCATTGGTGAAATACAAGACTAAATATCATTAACAAAAGTAAAAAAATGATTAGTGGATTCGCTCTGAGACTCAGTACTGCTACTACTACTAGTAATAATAATAACAATAATAATAATAATAATAATAATTCACTGAAATATGTCAAGTTTAGTTACATTTTTAATGATTACTTTTTTTAATTTTACATTTCATGTTGATTTAAATTTTGTTTGCAGTTAAGCAGTTTTGGTGTTATTTCTAATGGAAATGCAAAGGTTCAAAGTTCATTCTTGACCTTGGAATCAATAGTTGACAAAATCTCAAAAAAAAATTCATGAAAAAATGATGGGTGATGGGTGATGAAACAATGTATAAAATGTTTCTACTGACACTCATGTGAAACCAGAATTGAAACAAAAGAACAAAAATAACCTATAGCTACATTTGGACATCATTGGGGTCAGTGTTTTTGTGTGTGTTTCAGTACCTTCTTGATGAGGTCCCTGGCATCGATGGTCAGGTAAGGAGGCAGATTGAGTTTACACTTCAGTATCTTATCAATGGTCTTCTTCCTGTTTTCAGCTGTGAATGGAGGCTGGTGGAGAATAACAGGAGGGAGTCAGAGGTCATGTACCTCCATGATGCTGTTGTTATCAATTAAAATGTAGTCCACAAACTGCTGAAATTATTTAGTCCTTTCACAACATTTCTACAGTTATTTAATATCAATCTAGTTATATTTTTGTCTTGATTGGGCTACTCCACGAATAAGAACAATATAAACAAGATAAAAAGCATTTACAAATTTAACAAACATTAAAAGAGAAAAAAGCTGCTGTAGCAGGCTGCCACTAGAGCGGCGCCATCTTGAAAATTATTTTAAAAATCATTAAGGAGCTAAACATTGCAGCTTTTTGCAAATTCCAAATTTGTTGGACTGGACAAGCTGTAGTTCTGAATCCTTCACTGGTGACAATTCACTGACTGAAAACAATCATTTTGGTTCTTACAGTTTGACCCTCGATAAAAGACTTGCCTTCCGGGCACTCTGAAGGCTAAATATTATATTCATATTCTACCATTACAGTACAAATAGCAATTAAAAAAACCTCACTTCACTTGTTTGAACTGTGAATTTTAAAAACTGGTAGAGTGACTAACAGAGACCACCAGATAGTAGTAAAGACTTCAGAATTACTATGGTTATAGAGAAGTGTAAATGCAATCCTAACATGAGAGGACTTTTCCTGCACTAGAGAGATGTAAACAAGGCAATGTCATGTTTTTGTCATTTTTGTTTTATGTTACAGCTCAAGTCCCTACAGCATAGTAAAGGACTCTTTGTCTCACTTAGGCTATAAGATGTCCCCTTGGAAATGAAGTCTTGTGGAAACTGTCCTTAAATGTTCATCAGGCCAGGACGCGAATCGGCAATCTTCTTGCCATGAGGCGACGATGCAAACCGTGCAGCCCATCTCCTGACTGTTTACTCATAATTTATAACTATACTCTCACACAATTCTAACTTACTGATCCAGTCATCATATCGAACATCAGGGCCCCGAGGCTCCACCAGTCTACTGCTCTGTTGTGACCCGACCTGGTCAGGATCTCTGGAGCCCTGACAGAGCAGAGGACATAGACATGGAATTTTTTAAAAAAGTGTGAGGATGGCTGTGGGGGGCCAAAAGGCTGAATCCCAGTTATTATTTCTAATCATTTAAAAATACTGAAAAAGATTCTACATTTAATGTAATTGTTTACTACATGTACTGAAACACAAAGTATAAAACAGGCAAACATTTATGGTAGATGCAGCCTCTGGTTTTACAGGTGGAAAGAGAATGGTTAAAACGCACACTAAGGGATTCACAAAAGTTTTTCAGAATTTAAATATATGTGACTCACTACACATAGATATTTTTAATGCAAACAAAAATAGTAAGCACTTTATAAAAACATTTTAAAAATGCAAATAAAAGGAACATTCAACTATTTTATTTTACATAAATGCAGTAGCAATTCATAAATATAAGTAATGAAAAGTATATCAGCTTTTTTCAAAAAAATATATATTTGGATGCTGTTTCATTTATATACAGACTGTTGAACCTGCATTCATAAATTGGTCTTTATGTGTGAACCTCACAGCATTTGTGTGTGGGTCCTTTTGAGGCTCCCCTGCCAATGTGCTATTCACAAATGCATTTTTTTAAACAGGGAATTAGCCATAGCCAATCAGACTCAGCCAATCTGGCTCCTTCTGTTTCAGCCACCACATAAGCATAGATTCAGGGGTGTCATTTAACGTGATTACTCAGTGTGACCATATCCACCTGCAACTTCAACATGGCTCTAACTCAACAGGTAAGTGATAACCCTCCTGCTGTGCATTACTAAATATGTTGAGTATGAGTTATGGATTCTTGCTAAGTTAGTGATGAGCTATTTAACACTAGTGTTAGTTAACAAGTTATATACTGCCAATTGTCAACCAAGAATCGTCCATTATCTACCTAGCTAAGGCATTCATAATTGAGTTATGTATTTTTTTATGCACATATTTAATTATGCAAAACAACAGAGTTAGCACTAACATAGAGAGAGCAGCCTCCAAACACCACCAGATATTGGGCAATTGTTTGCTGTTAGTTCTCCCTTGTGTTTATGATGTTTTTGTGATGATGAATATGCTTATGTGATTGCCTGTAAAGAAAGAAGCCATCTGACAGGCTGCAGATAATTTCCTTTTAAAACGCATTTGTGAATTTAGTCCAAAACAAGCACACACACACAAATGCAGTGAAGCTCACAGATGACAAGCAAATTACAAATACAGGTTTAACAGTTTATGCATATATGTATGAACATCTAAATATGTTTCTGATAAAAAAAAAAAAAACACATTTATTTGCGGATTTCTCTGACTTTTTTTAAAACAACACACACTATGCATTTTCTTTTTAAGATGGGGATTTGCTTTACATTTCTATACAAAAATAACAATTTTTAAAAAATATTTATGTGGAAAGAGTCCCAAAAAACATTTTTGATTCCTTCTATGTGCATTCATTAATACTGAGACTGCTCTGACACCATAAATAAGAGTATAGCACTGTGTGTAACGTGTAGATGTGTGTTTATGTTAGAGTGAGCACAGTGTTACTCACATGTACTCTATGGTGCCGCAGAAGGTGTGGGTGACAGTTCCATCGTGAATTGATTCCTTGCAGAGGCCAAAGTCAGTTAGCTTGATGTGTCCTTTGACGAAAAGAACAATAACACTGAACTAACACAATCTGTGGTTAATGCGTGGGTGAACTGTTATTTAGAAGAGGAAATGACACTATGACACAAGTATAAACATAAATGTGTTATAGTGTCATTTCCTTTCCAACAGCAATGCAAAACAGAGAACAGGAAAAAACACTAACATACTACATGGTGCTCACACACACTAAGGCACCTAAGGCACTTTGTGAAATGAATCAAAGGGGGTATGTTGTGTGGAAAATTAGATCAAAATTCGAGCTCACACTTCAGACCTGAAAAAATTCCATTTTCAATGACTTTAATGACTTTGAAATCAAAAATATTGTCCCATTTGCAAAAATATTCAACGATCCATTCAGCTCTAAGGTCACAGGTCAGGTGATTCAGACAATCGTTTGTGATGTAAGACAATTACTACTACATATGAATACTGAAAGCCAAGAATTTCAGCATCCCCAACCCATTCAGGTGTATTTGGGATAATTCTGCGTTTCTGACAGAAAAATATTTACTTACAGCCTTAAATTCTAATATTTGATGCAAATATCTTGTACTGATCACATGTAGTGTGTTACCTTGGTGATTAAGCATGATGTTTTCAGGTTTGAGGTCTCTGTAAATAATCCCATTAGAGTGGAGGTGACCTAGGGCCAATGTGATCTCTCCTAGATAGAAACTAAACACAGACACAAATAATTGTATATAAATAATAAATATCACACAGTCTGTGATATACGAGAGGCAGACTTATGTGACCTAAAATTGTAAAAGTTAAACTAACAAAGAATGAAACAAAGCATCATTTTTCTAGACTGTTCTCAGGAATGCTGCATGTGTCCTTACCAAGCAGTGTCCTCCATGAAGATGCCTTCTTTCTCTAGCTGCATGAATAATTCTCCTCCTGGTGATAAACAACAGTGGGGGTTGGTGGAGTTGGCAGCATTAGAGATTCTAATCAAACAGCCTCATGGCCATAAATGCTAAAAAAAAAAAAAATGAAAGGATCCGGCAATGGTGTGCATATATGTATGAAATAATTTGATCCATGGCTCTCCTTGCTCTTATTCTTTTATCCTCCACATCTATCAGCCCACCCCTCTGTGCCTCTGTCTTACCACTCAAACACTCCAGTATGAGGTAGAGTTTTCCCCCAGTCTGGAAGGCGTAGAGTAGATCCACAATGAACGGGTGCCTCACTGTCTCCAGGATCTCCCTCTCTGCTCGTGTATGGGCTGTGTCTTTAGCATTACACACTATCTTAGCCTATAAACAAATAAACATGACAAGTGAGCACAGTACAGTGTTGAAAGAGACTAAGGAAAGGGAAGAAAGCAGGACAAATAGAAGGAAAGGAATAAATAAGATAAAGGGTGGTATGGGTGGAGAACAGCGGGAAAAATAAATGGAAAGAGAACAACAACTTTGTGTCTTAGGAGGAAGCTGTGGGTACGACAACGTACCTTTTTCAGGACCTTCATGGCAAATATTTTCCCTGTCTGAGGACCTTGAACCTTCCTCACCTGGAAAACCTGAAAAATGCATTTCATTTAAATATGTTGTTCTTATATGTCAGACATTATGTTTTAAACAGTTATTATCATGGCATAATATGTAAAGTGTCATTGGTGGTAGTAAATGATGATCAGGAGGTGTATCTTCAAGGACACTTCTACCCAGTGAACTATTAATATTTGTTGCTCCAGAAATCATAATTAAAAGCTAGCTGATAAATGCTCCTCCTTCTGTTCAGCTTATATGACACCTCAATTAATCTTTCATTTACAATGTCAACTTAAATAGGTGTCAAATGTGTACATGTACACACCAGCATGCACAACATGAAGCATCATGTCATCATGTACCCAATCTATCTATCTCTCTATCTCTCTATCTATTCCTCTCTCACACATGCACACACCTTGCCATAGGCTCCTTTTCCCAGCACAGTAAGAAGCTCAAAGCAGTCAGGTCCAACTCTCTCACTGTCTCTGTTGACACTTTCACTGGTCAACTCCACCTCCTCTGTCTGAACACTGGGATGAGCAGGACACAAAAAAGAAGCAGTGCTGGTACACATTATTTTTTGTACTATATCAGCATCCATTTCGTTTCAGATTTAACTGTAAATTTAACTTACTTCTCCTGTTCTGTCACAGTGAAGTCACAGACATCATCCTACAGATGGGGAACAAGTCAATGAGGTTAAAAAAAACTTTCAACAGTAAGGCAAACATTTAAATTGTTGCAGCCAAATGTCCCTTAAAACACAAACTTGTGTTTCACAATTTTTTAATTAAATAAAAATAATGTGATGAAAAGGTGTCTAAACCAAAAATAAATTGTACCAAGGGAATTAACTAGGAAACTTAGTTATGTATTATGTATCTATGTGTAAATGGTCAGCAGTGGTCTTATTAATGACTGTGGAATACAGACCTCTGTATCACTGATGTCCTCAGTCTCCAAGTCTATGTCAAACACCCCTGCCATCCTGAAACAGAGACTGTACAGTCTGTTTGTCATGTTTCATTTAGCCAGGACTCTTTAACACTTTCACCCCAATGAGGAATGTAGTAATACTGTAAAACTATGACACATACACATCTCTTGAGCAACAGCCAACAAATAGGCATGTGGGATGCCCTAAACAGAAAGTTAAGACAGAATCAGATATGACAGGAATATTACAATCGGTCATTAATACGTACCTGGAAGAGTCAGATATCAATTCTGTGGAAAACAGATATTCAATTCTCAATTGAACTTCCAGGGCATGTACTACATTACAACATATATTGATATTGCATATTTGCACACTGATATGTAAAATTGTATCTTGATAGAACAGTTTTTCTATATGATCTAAAACTGCAACAGTCTGTAATGTGAATGATAACTGGTAGCTATTATCCCAAAAATAACCATTTTCTTACATGCAGCAAGATTGTATCATTTAAGTGATTTGTAGACGCAGTGACTGCACATACACAAACCCTAACTTTAGCCTCGTCTCTAGTCCCCACCAGGTAGATCTCTGGACAACATATGACACCTTTGAGGAGAAAACAGACCTTGACAGGAATCTGAGCCCTCGTCTGCTGATATGTGGCGCATGGGCGTACGTGAACGTATAGGATATTACACATCTCACATTATTCGGGTTACAGGCTAAAGACGTCAGTATCAAATGCTGTGAGAGTGCTAGCTTAACTTCTCCCGTGAGCATTCTAGTTAGTCAGATGGTAAACACAGCAACATGCGTGAATATGATAACAAATGTAATTAATGTGATATTATTAGGCGAATAATTAGCATGTACGCTTGTGTATGATGTTTCCTTTTCCTGCAAAATCCTCCACTGGGACAAAACTGGCTGACAACATAAAATGTGAGCATAAGTCATGCTGACAGCTGGTTTGACAGGTAGCGAGCTAATAAACATGCTAATGCTAGCATTTCACCTGTGAACGCTCAGTCATCCGACTGCTCCTTATCTCAGGTCGCAGTCCGATAGTTTCAAAAATGAGGCTGTTTTATACGCAAACAGCGCTGGCCGCCATGATTCTTGTTACCCTTTCGTCAACTAACCAGCAACAACGCACAGATATGTTTAGATTGTCTTCATGCTCCTCAATCCAGCATGAAAGCTACGTCGTGCTGTTGTTGACGCTGAGAGGACCTTTAACCTCCTACGTCATTAGGGGGTCGGGGAAAAAACTAACAGCCCGGTACAGACGCGATGCAGAGAGGAGGAGCTCTGTACAGTCATTTCCTGTATCTGTGTCACGTGGGCATCGCCACTGTTCCGCCCTTTTAGAAGAGAAGTGCCAGAATCTGTGTCACTTCGCCAATGAGGGAAGTGAATGTGAGCCCAGATTATGGATGATTCTTTCCACTCACAGTCCCCGAAGTAAATACGGGACTAATCTTTAACAATAGTGGTATTTTACGGACATACAAATGAGGAGAAAATCGACTTTATTCGACATCTGTCTCTGACAGCCAAGCAGCAACCCCCAGGGCTGAAAAATCAATCCGATGCCTAAGTGCCAAAAACTGAAGTAGGCTATCTCGAATGGCCACCTGAGACTGGCGCCAATAGCAAGCCATCCCCAGAGACCCACATATTAAAAACCCCAACTACAAAAGTGGCTTATGACAACTTAATGGGGTGGATTTTTTTTTTTATATCTCACCATATCAAGATTTAAAATTGAGCACAACTACAGGCATGGCCAGTTTGAGTGACAGCTGTCTGCTCCAATGACAGAGCTCATTTGATTCTTAGAACTTGACCTCTCAACCGTTTTGAGGGTGTTTTTGCCTTTTGGACAATTTTTCACGTGAATACCCGAGAAATAACATGTCTTGCTGTGCTGTTAATTGTACTAACAGACTGTCCCATAAGTGCTCCAGTTTTTTCATTAACTAGCAAATAGCCAGCGAATGAATTACCCTTGGGCTAAGATACTCAGTTGTCTTGGTGTGGGATGTCTGTGCTGTGTTCTCCGTGTTTGTTCCGGTGTTTGTCGGGCTTCAGATTTTGTCCAATACTTGTCTCCAGAGCATGCACACCTAAATAGGATATCACCAAGCTTTATGCAACTTTTGATGAGCTTTGTCTAAAAGTGATCCAGAGAAATTTCTTGGCTGTCTGACCTATGTTTACAGAGAAGTCTAAATGTGGTTTTCAAAACAATCAAAATGGCAGAAAGTTTACCATGGCAGACTTTTATTCTTCAAGAGGCTTTTTTGTGGGGAAACAAAGGACAGCAAGACTTGATCAATGCAGCATCCTGTTACCTGACACACTCCACTATCAAAAACCTGAAAGGTTGCTACCAGCATTTTTATGGGCTATATTTTTCTTTTTGCAACTAATTTCAGACAGTAAATAAAACCATTCAATTAAAAAAATCCTTTATAAACAAGGCTAAAACAGGGTAGCAGTATAAATAGGCAGGACAGTGCATTTGTTTCATACCGATTTGGTGAACTTGAGTGAGTATTTAAAACAATAGAATGGTAAATGTGAGAGTGACTTAAAATAAACTACTATGTAGTGAAGGTACCAGATATACTCAGCCTGTGCTCTAGTTCAGTGTTTGTCACTGAGTTCACCTCGGTGTGTCAGCCAGAACACTACTTAAGGCCAGTATTGCCAGAGTAAGAAATGTAGAGCCCAGTGATGGTCAAACAAGTTGTATACTGGTCTGTTTCTGTAACATCTACAAGTCTTTATCTCTGGATGTGGTTTTCTATACAGAAAGGATATAACAAATACAACAAATGAAATAAAACATGTGTACATAAATTCCACCCATGTGCAGGATATGCACGGCATTACCAAACTTAACAATAAATAAAAATCAGGAGAGATGCAAATACAACTAAATATCTCCTAAACTCTAGCAATAGCTATTTAGCATTTAGCATTTTTAGCATTTATTACAGTATATCTGTATGTTTATCAGCACCGTGTCAAGTCACTGCCAATGCTCACAAAGCCTCTCCTGTATTTCCCACTACTCATAGACTGTATAAAACACACATTCTGTATAAAACACTACCAAACAGACAGGAAGCTTTTCATATTCTTCATATTATGTTCATTTTCATGGTAATTACAAAACAAATGACCCAGTGCAGTGAAATACTTTATTAATGTTTTTGTAATAGATTCTGGTAAACAAAGGCACTATGTCCCAGAGGAATAAGAAATATCAGGCAGTGTTTGGATACACAGGCAATACTTGGTGCAAACACATATTATTGGTATTCATGGAATTTGTTGACAATAAGGAAAACATAGATTGTCACCATACATATCTTTTGAAGTCAAACATGTCACTTCCAACAAGTTTAATATCCATTTTCATCTGTCTTCCCTGGGCCCCAGCTGCAGCTAGATCTGAATTTAGAATGCGTTTTCTTCTTTTGTTAAGTTAAAAAGGTAAGTTTAAAAAAGAACCCTTCATTCCAAAGTAGAAACAGTTCTCATGGTCATTTAATATATCATTAAATATATCACTGTCTGCCCAAGGCATGCCAGAAAGTGAGAGACCCTTCTACTAAGTACAAAATTCATTTCAGACACTCCAGTGTCTCTTCATTTTCTTAACATTTTTCAGTTCTCTTCTCAGGAAAGTCACTCTACTGTCTGTTATCTGTGGTTTTTACTTCCCATGAAGTCAGCCCACACGTAAAAGTAAAAGTAAATCTTATGATCTATGAATTAAGAAGTTCTGTTTTTTTTGTTGTTGTTGTTGTTTTGTACTGTTGTTGCACAATGTTGCCCCTAGGCTACAAAAAATATCTAAAAGGTAGAGGTAAAATGGTCTAAATATAGAAGTGGGCCTTCAGCAGAAAATGTACTTTTCCAGTTAAAAAGGAAGTCTCTGATGTGGTCTGGTTAGATCATAACCCACCATTGTCAAGGACAGGAGAAGGTACACAGAAGAAGATGAAGTCTTTCTGGATTTCGATGATTCTTGTTGGTGAGTGATAAACTATCCTATAATTTTTAATTATATTATAAATTGAATCATTCAAATTCAGTTTCTGATGACACAGACAAACTATGACTATTTTAAAACTGTAGGAAAATTAGTCAGATCACAGAGAGTAAAACACTTTTGAGAGAATATGGAGGCGAAAGGCATTGTGAAAGAAACATTTCCGTACTGTGTGATATAATGGTTTAAAGATTGAGTTTTCTTTTCTAAAGGCACCAGTAACATTTTTGCAGTATTGGTTAGCATTGCTTTAGAGTCAGGAGTGAAACGGAATTACAATGATCCATGAGAGATACTCCCAGCCCTACTTTGTAATCTTCACATCGGTTTGACAATGATATTTAAATCTGCTTCAAATGTTTTTAAAGACTAAACTCATACATTTGTAAATTTGATGTCCATTTGATCCACTCTAGGGTTTATCACTATGGCTGATTTTTGGATGTTGTTTGTCCCTGCTACTGAGGTCCAATATGTCCAGTTGAATTCAACAGTCACTCTGAGCTGTAACCTCTCCTACCTTTATGATACAACATGGTTTAAGCATAACCCAGATTTCGCCCCCACTGTGGTCCTGCATGCCAGCCTCAGAGAAGGACAACCAGTCCAAGGTACATGGTTTCAACTGCTGATTTGAAATATGAAAAACACATCTCTACACTCGACTGAACTGAAGCTGTAGAGTTCATAAAACTCTTAATAGTAATCTGCGAACTACATTGCACTATTAATTGACAAGTTTGTTATGAAACTGAGGGTAAAAAAAAACAGGGTTGGTTTTGGTTTGACAGACTGACAAATGCAGTTTGGAAGGAGGGACAACTTTGTTGTTCTAATTAAAGAACAGTTAGTCTTATGTGATATACCTTCAACTGACTACAACTTTTTCTCAGGGTTTCAGCTCAACCCTCGTTTCACAGTGAGGCTGATGAGCCGATCTCTGGCACTCAGTATCACTGGTGTTGAGGAAAGAGACCTGGGGCTATACTACTGTATTGCTAATGTGAACACACATTTAACAGTTGGGATAGGAACATTGATCCAAGGTAAGAGAATATATTTTGCATTGTCGGAACTTTATTAAAGCAAAACTCAAAGTAGAGAGTTTTTGAAAGGTTGTTTGGTTTTTTTGGTTTTTTTTTTTTACACATATTCAAATTTCCAGCTTTACTCTGACAAAAGTTATTCAGACAAGTTTATATGTCTAATACAATCAAAGCTGATTTACATAATGGTTCTTTATCATGTCACACACAGCTCTAAAAAAATTACATAAAAGTGTCCTTGCTTTCTCTCTCTACTTCCTCAGTTTCATCTCTAGGTTGCTCTTGGTTTCTCCTTCACCACTGGTACTGTCTGGTTATTGGTTTGGGGCTGCTGATTATGGTGCTGGCTGTTTGCATCGCCCACTGGAAGGCCAAGTCAAACATGAAAAGCAACAACAACACTCTCACTGCCTACAGCAACCTAAGCCACTTCCTCAGAACATAAACAACAACACCACCAGTGACTAATACATGGTAACCAACCCTTTTCACAGATGAACTTGTCCTAGCAAGAATAAGTACAGCTTTCACTCATAACCTTTATGAAGGCCCTGAAACGGTCACACTTAATAGAATGCAGCCTTGATTCATGATCATAATCACACCTGTGCTTTTCAAGCTATGTTGCTCAATAATATAATCATCCAAACGAGTCAGTGATGTTTCTCTCTTTAACTAAATACACAGTACATTCATTAATTATTGATCTTGTGCCACATAAAAAGATCACACACTAACAAAGCCAACAATAATATCAACCAAAATAACAGACCAGTTCATCAGTTGATGATTTTCTGACTGTACCTAGAATAAGATCCTGATCTAGTGAACGAGCTTTTGGTTACTTGCTGGAACAAACTTCCTGTCTACAACTATGTCCATGTCAAGCGGCAACCTCCAGCGCTGACAAAATGAAGCCAGCGAAGTGCAAAAAGCTGCAGTTCCTCAAATAAACGCTAGAGCAGGCTGCAGAAGGGAGTCAATTGAACTTGACCCCCATGTTTAAAAGAAAACTAAAGACTTTTACTGATTTTCTCATGCTTATAATTAGTGATTGTATGTGTGTATCTGCATATCTGCATCAGTCTATGGAGTGGATCCACCTGTCATTTTTTTTCTGGTGGATGCATGCTTTTTCTTGTTTATTCTTTATTGTATTCTTTTCTGCATGTTACTTATTGCTATATGCATTGAATGTAGAGGACTTAAAAATATATTTGCAGCTTTCTCCTGAATATGTGAAAGAATTTTAGGTGGTTAGCTTATGCATGGGCTATGTAAACAGTTTTGATGTGTTTTGAATGTATTGACACATGTGAAAAACTGGCATTTTGGCAAATAAACCAAACAAGATATTTGCTCATTTTGGCTTTCAGGCAATAACTCTTTGTATTCTGCTGCATTTGCCAACCCATAAATGCTAGATGTAAAGACGCTATAAAAATGCCTTATAATAAAACATTTATTTACACATGGCTTGTATAACATAAGTACATAATATAGTGCAAATCCAAAAAAAGTGATCGCCCGAACAGGGACTTGAACCCTGGACCCTCAGATTAAAAGTCTGATGCTCTACCGACTGAGCTATCCGGGCTCTGACTACGCTCTCATCGTACGTCAATATGTTGTTGCTCCACCATGCTGTTGTGTCGGCTGTTATTCTCCCTTTGAATTTGTATAGCCAAGTTTACTACACACACACGCTCTCTTCACCCTGACGAGACAGAAACCAAGACGGTAACGTAGCTTACATTTACCTCAGTAAATCACCACCATACCTGTCGGAAGAGCTTAAGCCTTTTGCTAGAAGTGACGCTAGCTAAGTAACCCGTTGCGCCATACAATTTGTCAACATTAATTTATCTTAGCAAAGTCTCCTGCATGCTGAAAAGTTATTTTAAGGAGTCAACTCCCTTATAACTTGCACAAATATACATAGATTTTATGAACAAAGGAAAGATCTCACACAAGCACTTCATGATGAAGTAAACTTGAATTGGACGTGATAACTATAATGCCAATGTTATAGTATCTTTAAGTATTATGAACAGCTGGTTAACCTAAGTGTACAATAAGTAATTTGTCTTGTATTATTTTTTTGTATTTATCAAGTATAACCGCTGCCCTGTACAATGTTCTCTACAAATAAGATGTTGGTAAGTTGCAATTAGAGCTTAAAAAACAGAACTACACAACAACGTACTCGGTTTATACAGAAACATGTACTTAAGAAAAAAAGAAGCTAGGCCCCAGCGAGATTTGAACTCGCGACCCCTGGTTTACAAGACCAGTGCTCTAACCCCTGAGCTATGGAGCCTTTGCTGACAACAGCTGACGTCACATTTCCCTAAATAGTTTTGTCGCTGACCGGCTTGTCGAGTTGAGAGACAAACTTTTATCTGTATTTAGCTGACTGCAGTAAATAGTTATAAAGTTACAAGCACACCAGTGAGATATTGGCATCATCTGGTTCTGTATTGGCGTTCTCAAAAAGTGCTGGGCGGCATTTTACTCGCAAGATTTCGGCTGTAACATGCCTAAAAAAAATTATGCGAGATTTGCTATGTGTCCATCAGGTGGCAGCATGTGGCCACCCCCATACAGACCTGTAGCTAAATCATATCTGTGTTGTACTCCAATGTCTTTAATCACACTTCACTATGGAAGTTGTTTACAGATTACGATGGCGATCAAAAATGAGCACAGGTCAAACAAAAGTATATCAAACAGGTTAAAACCGAGGCTGATCACACAGAAGTCGGTGGTGCCTGTTTTAACGGGGGACCCCGGCTGGAAATGTCTTCGTCCTTCTATTGGCTGTCGGCCCTCCATCACCATGGGGGTTTGTGGGCGTGGTGAGGGGCAGGAGCCGGGCCCCTGCTGTCTTGACTGTCCCCTCTGGATCCTCGGGCAAAGTGTCCCCACAGCAGGGTAAAGATGGACCGGAAAGGATAGCATGAGGATAAACATGGCAGAGTTTAATTCAACGCATTATGGAAGTATCTTTTTCCTCAAGTTAACCCGTTAGAGGGAATCCTCTCTGTTTGGACTGTGCGTGTTATTAGGAGAAAGAAGGTGGACTCTTGGCTCTGTGCAGGGAAAGAAATGAGGAGCCATGGAGTCGAGGAGTGGAAAGGGTGGATTTAATCCATGAAGAGGTCTGTGACGGTCCTGGATTTGGCTCCTAGTGTCTTGGACTAGGAGAGTGGACCCAGAAGCTCATATCTGCAGGTGAATGCTTGATTGACGGTGATGAAATGTTTGAGCACATAAACATCTCATGTGGCCTAATGAGGCGTTCAAATGCAGTGCAAAATAACAGCACTGTGTTGTTGTTATCAGTACTAACACTGTAGTAGGAACTTCAAATGTGGCATAAATTTATTCAGTTATTATATAAAAAAAAACACATTAAAGCGTCGCCTTTTGTAACCACATGCACATTAGACACTGTGTTTGTTGCATGTGTTTGCATTATAAATCCCCAGTGTTGTGTTCCCGGGACCAGTTGAACCTGTTCTGGTGTGACCCGGGTTGGAGAGTCGTTACTACTGAGGTTGCGCTACTTTCTCTACATTTTTGCTCTGCTACGCCCCAAACTATGGGAGAAAAACACCCACTAGCTGTTGCTATCTACACCCTGCTCCTGCCGGGACTTCTATGCAGACAAATCGAGCTCACGCTGGACAAGAAACAATAAGCGAAGCGTCGTTTTTAGACGTTTTTTCTCTCCACACCGCGAGGAGCTGTCCTCCGCGGAGACGGAGCGTTAAAGGCCGCCGCTGAAAACGAGCGACTCTCCGGAGAAGCTGCCGTCGTGTCTGAAGCCAGGACGAGCCTTTAGAAAAATCTAGGCCGCTTCACTGTCTGTTTACTCGGCGGCGGTTTTACGGTGTCAGAAGAGACACGGGACCGAGGTTTCCGTCTCCGCCGGGCCATGCGAGGCTCCTCGTAGAAGAATGTGCCGCCGTGTCGCCGCCTTAGCTCAGCCGCGGCTCCATGTAAGATAACCCGGCTTTGTTTCAGCTCTGGCTTGGATTCATTTGCCTCAGTCTGTATTTTTGCAGACACATCCCTCACTCATCTCCGAGGGGCTTAGCCACACTTCAAGCTAACAAATGTTTTCGTGCTAACGTTCTTTGGTTTGCTCTCCAGGGCCAACAGTAACAACATGCTCCTGGCCTCTGCCGTGGTGGTGTGGGAATGGCTCAACGAACACGGCCGGTGGCGGCCCTACAGCCCCGCCGTCTCCCACCAGATAGAAGCGGCGATCAGAAGCAGCGACCCGCGCGGAGGGAGCGTGGTCCTCGGCCAGGTGGACAGCCGCCTCTCGCCCTACATCATAGATCTCCAGTCCATGCACCAGTTCAGACAGGACACAGGTAAGGCAGGGACAGAGGGAGGGGATGCACTGTGCAAGGGTGTCATGTTTGGGTTTTTAATTTAGGGCCATAAAACTCCCCTTGTAATATAGGAGAGTGCTATAACTGGCTGTAATGACACCTTAAAATGATGCCTCTGTACTATCTGTTTCTTTGGCTTTTCATCTTAGCGTTTTACCAGCCTTCATGCCTTCAATCATTGTTGACCCCAAAACACACCACTGTGTATCTGTGCTTTGTTGCTCTGTTCCAGTTACAGGTGTAGTCTTTTTCTGTCTGGACTCCTCATATAGGAAATTCAGAATATTATTTGAGATTCAATCGATGACCTGTGATCCTGCCATTGTCCAACAGCAGTCCACCATGTTGACCAAAGATTTATTTAGGTCTTTTGGACATCAATGTCTAGGTCTGCGATTTCAGGCCAACTGTAGACTGCAAGGCAATGCACTCACTCTGTAATGTCAGTGCTTCTTCATTCAAGTATGAGTTGTCAAAACCAGTAAACCAAGCATCAGTTTTCTAAGCTGATTTAACTGTGAAGACTTGCCAAGAAGCTGCTCAAAGTAGGGGGTTGATTAGAAAAGAGTACTTTTGTCAACAAAGTCAGCAAAGTCAGTGATTTGCATGGACTGATTGTTAAAGGCCAAATCTATTTTTTGCCAAATTAACAATTGTGCCTTTAAATTCAAATAAACCTACATAAACATGTATAACTGTAAAGACTGAATTACAAATAAAAATGTGTGTTTTGTTTGTGATCATAGGTTCCAGTCCTATTTTAATTGTTAGAGATAGGGCCACTGGATGGTTTTCTTTGGACAGCAACACATTGCTCTTTTGATATTATTCATCTAGTTTAAATAAGAGTGCAATCTAGTATGTATTATGAAAAATACGTGTGTTTTGTAATATTAGGTAAAAAAGATTGCTGATTTACCTGGGTTGAAATAAATCTCTGATGCAGTGAAAATTCTAGTATGCAGTCACTTAGTGTCCACACCAGATAAATGTAATCTGTTTTTCTGTATTCTCTTGTTGCTTCAGGCCCTTTAAGTTACTCTTGTGCAACTTCTGTCAGTCTGACACAAAGTGTATGTAGTGGCAGTGTTGGGTTGAGATTCAACAGTATGATGGTATGGAGCAGCTGCAAATGACCATCGCACCACCTAGTTGGCTGCATTCTTTAACCCTTATCCACTCACACATTCACACACACACACACACACACACACACACACACACACACACAGCAGCTGCACACGAAGAAACAGAGAGACCTAATCAAGGCCTAATGAGCAGAGCTCACTTTAGTTGTCCTCCCCCTGTAGCTCCCCCTTCTCCTCCATATCTCTCCCCCCCCTCCTCCTCTCTCCCCCTTTCCCCCCCTCTCCCAGGGGCCTCTCACCCTTCCTCCCTCTCTTGTACAAGTGTTTAGTTTCGTCAATAGGCAAAAGTCCCAAGGGCCTTTCGGTTTTGGCTCGGACATGGGAGAGATAGAAAGATTGTGTGTGTGTGTGTGTGTGTGTGTGTGTGTGTGTGTGTGTGTGTGCGGGTGCAGCATGGGGGTGGAAAAGGAGTAGGAGGAGAAGGAGTGAGATAATTGGGGAGTCTGTATTCGCTCTCTCTCCTTCTCCCTCTTTCTGACTTTCGCTCCTTCACCATTGTTGGACTTGGTTGAACAGATGTGAGTTACTCCATTGTTGCTGTGAGACACACACACACACACACACACTGGCGGTGAAAGTGTGAGGGTTTTGAGAAACAGAACAGACCTTGGAGGCATAGGGGAGGGATTGGTAGGTTTAGGGTCACTGGTTGTTACAAGTTCAATAAAGTGGAAGATGAAGGGAAAAGAGAGCAAAAACAGAGTTAGGCTCTGATCACCATGTCCACTCAGGATCCACTTCTAGGTTGGCAAACACTGTGATTTCCTGAGTTCTGATGTTCTGCATCTCATATCAAATCCTTTATTTGTCCAAGCTATTAATTTCCATGTAGCAGGAGTCTTATTTTGTTTCAGTTCTGAAATCTCCCCCCCTTAAACTTTTATGCATATGATAAAAATGTTTTAAGTTTCAGTGACTGAATCCCTCAAAAGTGAGTAGGCTGCAAATGTTATTGAATGCCTCAGATACATAGTTAATCAATGTTTTATTGCATCTTACTATCATACTGCTCATGTTCTCAGCTCAACTTTTCAGGTTGTAGCTACAGGTTGTGAACATTAATTAGGCGATCAGTAGAAATTGTACTGATTCTGCTTTTTCTGTCAACTAAAGATTGACAAAGTAATTCATTACTTAAGTTACTTGCAAATGTTGGAAAGCTTTGTCTGAATATGTTCATAAATTGCCATCAACCCTCAGTCCTCATCAAAGATACCAAAGCAATACCATGTAGAGGGCTTGACAAAAAGTAGTAGCAACACACTACCTGCCCAGTTTCTCCCACTTGGAAATTAACAGGCAGCACACAGGGCATAGAGCTGTCAAACAGGCTCAGACAGTGTTTTGGGGTTTTGCATGCTGATGGGGCATCATAGTCTATGAGAAGCACAACTGAATTCACCCCACTTTGACACAGCAAGCAACAAGATGTACAAGTCTGCATTTAAAGTCATACTGTGTATGAGAGGAAGTTTGGAGTGCTTGCTGTCTATCCCTCTTCCAATGTCCTTTTGAATTCTCACATCATGCTACTTCTCCCAGCACTGTCAGTTGAGGTTGGAGGAGAGCGGATTTCCTCCTTGCCTCGGGCCTCTGAGCAGAATCATGGATGAAAGACTTGCAGACACTCTCTGCACTGTCATCACAGATAGCACAGACATTAAGATGACAACATGGAGCGTTAAGGAAATGCTTCCAGTTCTCAGCGTAGTCTCACTATGAAACCTTTATGTGTTTTGTGCAACAAGTGGGTGTCCAAGTTCCCCAGGCCCCAATTGCTACTAGCGCTCATTGGTGTCCCTGCACTACCCTTCCAGAGATCAGCTGTGAGGTGGGATGGTCAGTGCTTTGGTGGTGTCGCTCTTTTCAAAATTATGACTTTACACCTGTTTGTGATCATGCATGCTTTTCTCCCAGACACTGTTGTGCTTTCTGTGAACTTGCTGGAGTTATGGTCATATGATCATTGCTTACTATGATTGCATACAATTCATTCAGGACTTCCTGTAGATTGAGAGAGAGATTGAAATCTGACTGTACAATAACTTCATGTTACTTTCAGCTTTACAGCTTCACTCATACTTTTTGTGGTTTTCACTTGCAATTCAGAGGTCAATACAGAAAGTGTGTATGTAATGTATTTATGTTAGGGATTAAGAATTAAGCGTATGTTTTCTCATCTCATATAAATGTTTAACTGACTGAATTCAAAGTGATCCAATCGGTGCCCAATAACAATATAAGTTTAACTGAGTTGCTTATGATGGAAGATGGAATGTTATCAAGAATTGTCTTTGGTTGGACTTCCCTTCTTTAGTTTAGCATGAAACAGGAGTTGACTTCAGCGAATGTTAGGATGGGCTCGACTTGAAGAGAAATATATTTTTATTTAGTGGTTTAAAGACTGACTTGTCATCAGTTTCTTTGAAGGGCGTTTTTCAAAACTTTGAAGGCATCTTTTTTTCTTGCTCCTGCAGCATGTTGCGCTTCTTGTTCCAGCTGGTCCTGCTGAAGGAGACACATTCCCAGACCCCCACAATGCCTTGGGGCGTTAGGGTCATGGTGGAAAGGGGGCAGGGGTGGGATAGGGACTCCCCAGAGACAGAGGGGAGGGGGTGGATTGTGGTGACAAGAGAGGGGGAGGGAGTGGAAGCAAATATTAACACTGATTACGTTTACATACACACAACAAACCAGGTTACTGGGACAATTCAGATTATGACAGGAAATTACACTAACATGTTTATATGTACTGCAGTAACCTGCTAAACCCACACTTGTGTGTTACTGTATAAAATGCTTCGCTACGATAAGATATACCTTTAGGGAATATAATCAGGGAACAGATCCTCATTTAGCACACAACTTACTTGTATAAATGTATTTTTTGAGCAGTTGGGGAAAAAACTGGAAAGTATTGATATATTTTCGCCATATAAATTATAAACAATTCCTCTGTTATATATCTGGCAGACATGGAGAAACATAAGCATTTATTTGGAGTTGCCTCTCTGGTCACCTGACAAATGCAAGTCCTGTATTGAAATTCTCTACTATGTTCACAAGCTAATTGCTTACTTTGTCTGCAGGTTGCTTACTGTTAGCTGAGTGAGATCAGCGCCTAAAACAGCTGCTGCAATAAACAGGCTTGATGAGAGTGGTGAGGCTGAATCAAACAGTGAGCTGTAAAACCAAAACAATGAGCTGAAAAAGGCTACAAAGCTTTAAATAGCTGTGTGGAACTGCAGAGTTGCAGAATAATACGCTATGGGTTCATCACTATGAGCGACCCCTCTACAAAATTTGACCCATTTTTATTATAATCATTTTGATTAGTGCAACTTCCTCTGAGAATTTTGCCAGTCTTGCCAAATGCATTTAAGCATTTAGTGTCTTGTGTCCTTCTTATGTTCCAACATTTAACAGATTTGGCTAAATAGGAAATGTTTTTTTTTTTTTTAGAATAACATACTGTATGCCCTAAAGAAAGGTTTGGGAAAAAAGTATATTTCTGGTATAACCCAGGTGTTGTATTGACAATAGTGATACCCTACCTGAAGTCTTTCATGCATACCTGCTCGTATCAAGCCAAGTTTCTCCAGATGAAACGTAGCTCTGTGAACCGGGTTTCTCTAACCCTATTCCTTGTGTTTGAAAACCATGTTTCTTGTTTTCATGACGTGAAAGAAATCAGCTTACAGACAGTAAACTTGTTACTGAAGTGAAACTTGTTGCCTGTAGGAATGCTTATTGATTTATCAGTGTAGATACTTGCAAGCTTTTGTGACTCTAAAGAGATCTTTAAAAAATGAATTTTGTATCATAACATTTTTTGGTTTTGGCTTCATCTATTCATATGAGGATCTCATCTTCTTTGATCCTGAATTCTCCACTTGATGTCATAGTTCCTCTGGTCCACCTGACCCACCTGATCTGTCTCTCATTATCTTTCTCTTTTCTCCTCTATCACCCTCTTTCTCTGTTTTTTTCTTCTGGTTTCTATGAAGCTGAAAATTGACTCTGAACCCAAAACTCAGGGGACTGGACCCTTTCAAGGTGAGACAAAGTAGAGACAAAGACACAGAGAAAGCTGAAGGGGCGGCACAACAAAGTCACAGGGGAGAGGGGTGAAAAAAGTGGAGAGAATATTGCTGGAGCGTATGAAAAGATAGAGAGATTGAGATGACTTAAAAATCAGGGCTAATTGAAAGGGTTAAATGAAAGAAACTTTTGCGAAAACTTTCATTGAGACAAGTGGGATGCTGATAATTTGTCTTAAAATACTTTACATTAAGTTGTGTTTTAATCTAAAATAATTCTTTCAAGGTAGATGCATGAAAAGTTTTCAAAAACTGTCAGAACCAAAATGTTAATTTTTAGTATCTTTTGTTCAACAAATGTATTTAAATTACACTATTTCCTAATTGGAAGAATTAACTTAGCTTCCAGCATACTGGATGCTGTCTGTTCTGTCTGTTTTCTACATGGACATGTCATAAATCACAAGAAAATAATGGGAAGGAGTTCCAGAGAAAGGAAGATGAAAGAGGTGGAGGGGTCAGAGCACAGTTTTTTCTCTCTGAGTTGATGTTGTGAAACTCTGTGGATCAGGTTACTGTGGTAGTTTATGGGGGGATATGGCTCACTTCCTGCACTGCTACCCACACACACATACACAAAGAGCAGAAGCATTTAAAGACATCAACAATGTCACTGTTTGCACATTAATGCATTGAGGATCCCACTGTTGTTCCATACCATAACTCATTAAAAGCATAAGCACCGAACACACACACACACACACACACACAGACAGGATTACGTGTGGCTGATGACTCTCATGTGATGGGGTTTAGAGGGGCTCACGGGGAGGCAAAGAAATTTAACAAAAAGAAATTGAAGTAGTGCCGACAACTGTGTGTGTTTCAGCCAAATAGATAGAAATGTCAGGGTAATTTCTTGTTGGGAGGGAGATGGTATTTTGTTGTGTTTTGCCCTGACCAATCAGTGGTGACTAATATCCGCTGTTGTTGTCATGTCTGTCATTTTCAGGCAGCACTGACAACCTCAGTGTTGCTAGTGGTTGGTAGGAGCAGTCAACGTTTATCTCAGCAGTTGCAGAAATATGCCACTATAAAGGAGCACTCTTGACAGAAGTGAATGTTTAGGAGGCAGGGATAGCCTAATAAAAAAACTATTGACTTGCATTATGGGAACTGTAGGAGCCAGTGTTTTTTAGATTTACCCACACTAGGGACTTGAAGTAAAGATATTGTGGCCTCTGCTGCTTTATTTTGGACCATTTATTATTAAAAGTTTATTTGATCTGAGGTCCTCAACTTTATGGAAGTGCAATAATAAATTGCTGCAGTTTGTGTATTTGTGCCATAATATCACAGTATGGGGGTCAAGGTCCAGGTCAAGGTTAGCAACTTGTTCTGAGGTAAGCACAACAAGCTGATTGGTGTGTGAGTCAGCATGTCCACTGTTATAGAGTAGCCTTTGTGAATGGAAACACGCTGGAAGATTTTGTGTTGCTGACTCCAGGTTAGCTTGACCTTCTTGGTAATTTGTGAGCTCACTCTCTGTTTCAGTTTCTGTGTTCTTCTCTTATCTCATGCTTCGCCTTCTTCTTTTCACTCTCTGTTCCTCCTTACTTCCATCTTCTCTTTACCTTTGAGAAAACTGCATTTGATTCAGCTTCAGTGTCTCTGTTGTTGGTGTGAAATGTCATTTTCATTTTAGATATTTAACCCAATAGAGACTCACATAATTTTTGTTTTGAGTTTTGTCATTTCCTCAGTTGTCCCTCTTCCCCCTGCTGCTCATGGGTACTCAGGGCTGTTTGACGATGATGAGTGAGGAAGTGGACCCAGAGGTCAAGGAATATTTTTGAGAAGTGCTTTAAGTTATCATTAGAAAAATCGCAGCAGTTTCATCCCATTTCCTTGGGCTGGGTTCAGGTTAGGGCAGAAATCATTCTGGGTTCAAAGTGGGACACATCAAGTTTCAGAGCTGAGAAATGGAAAAAAAAAAAATATGACAGAGATGGTAAGGAAAGTCTTGTTATTCCTCTGATGGGTGGATACAAATACAAATTCAAGAAGGCATGAGGTCACAAATTTTTGGTGTGGATTTGTAGCTGTGTGATTTGGGAGAGTTCGATGGGAAGGGAATCCCAAGATGATTGTGTGTGTGTGTGTGTGTGTGTGTGTGTGTGTGTGTGTGTGTGTGTNTGTGTGTGTGTGTGTGTGTGTGTGTGTGTGTGTGTGTGTGTGTGTGTGTGTGTGTGTCTTTTTGTCACTTTGTTCTTAGTCATTGATATTAAACTGTTTTTTAGTCAATATGAATTGCAATAATATGTGTGATAGCTCTAATTCTAAAATGTTTAGAATGGTGAGGGCTGCAACTAGGAAATTATTTTCACTATTAATTCATTTGCTGATTAATTGATAGAATTTCTTGTAATTGTGAAACATACCCATTACAATTTTCCAGAACCCAGACTGACATAGTGAAATTTTTTATGTCTGACCAACAGTCCTGTTGTAATCATATTACAAAAAGAGGCCTTGAACTGGACATGCTGGGAGCATGCGTAAAAAATGAGAATAATTTTAAAAATACTTGCAGATGAATTTTCTGCCAATTGACTGATCACTTAATCAGCAAACATTTTGCTCATTTTGATAATATTATGCAAAAGTCAGTGATAACGTGACCCTGAATGATAAGCAATGAAGCCAATCTCTGTTGATCACAGTGGACAAAATTTAAAAATGTGATGATGGGGGTGCCTTGTGTGTTTTCCCTTGCTTAGACACAAGTTTACATCTAAGATTTGGGACTTTTTGGGGGCAACGTGTTTGAAGCATCAAAAGACTTCAAGCTCTTTGAATGTGGTCAGTGGCAATGTACTAACATAAAACAGCAAATTGAAACTCAGACACTTCAAGTAACATTTACTGATTTTTAATTCAAGAGAACTCATTTGGTTGAGGTTGACTGGTGTGGAGGAAGAATTCCAGGCAGCTGAGGCTGTGAGGATAATGCAGACAAGAGTTGATTTGTACTTTATATCCTATGCAGTAATTCAACATGACAATTTTCTGGCCATGCACAATGACCACATGAAATTTGAAGCTGAGTAGAGTCAATTTGCAGAATTGAGAAATAGGAAAAGACAAGGAGCAAGTGCTGGCTCATCCTTGATGCTGAATTTTCCCACAGAGTTACTGATGTTCAGGGTTTCATGATTAGTTAGAGGGGCACAGACACCTTCCTGCCATGCATGCAGCATGAGCCCACCCTAACATGTGCTCGCCTGCTGGTCAGTCTACAGCTGTGTGTGTGTGTGTTGGGTTTTTTTTGTGTGTGCGTGTGTGTGTGTTCAGGGAGGGGTCAGTGGTAGAGAGAACAATAAAGACCAGATGGCAAGTCTCTTTCTCCACCTGCCTCAGGCCTCATTGTCCTGTCTTTGGTCCTCTCTCGTGCATTTCACACACTTTAATTTCTCTCTCTGGTGCTCTTTAGTATTCACACATATATGACATCTGCCATTAGCTCTTCACAACACAGATAGTAATTAATTCACCTTCCAGACATGTACGGTTGATTTAGTGAGTGAGAATGTTTCTTAAAGCAACTTAAAATTACTTTGTTTTCACTAGATTAAGGATCGACCCTGGAATCAAATACACACACAAACAGTCTGACCAGAGCATAAATCCAGTGTGGTCACACCCAGACATGTTGCACTTGATTCCAACCGACTGACATTTGAAAACAGCGGCCTGCCTCGTGTTGATCCGACTCTGACAGGAACATTTTAGAAGGGGTGTGGTACTGTGGGAAAGCAGCGGGTTTAAGGCATTTGCTGTATAGCATTTGAGTATGACACATCCCTGGCCCCTGCAGCCTGCATGTCAAAGTGTCCTTGGGCAAGATACTGAAGCCTAAATTGCCCTCGATGGCTGTTCCATCATTGTGTGAATGTGGTTAGTGGTGGTGGCAGTTTCCAGTCAGCCACCATGTCTGAATGTGTGAGTGAAATGGGTGAGCGCTGGCTTGCTTTGTGAATGGTAGAAAAGCGCTATATAAATGCAGTCCATTGCACACTCTTTGAGTTTAACACAGAAACACTCATTCCTACAGCTGCACACACACACACACACACACACACACACACACACAGACCCCTGTGCTCAGCAGCTTAAGAGGCTGAGTATGAGAGTAAAGATTCTGATACCTCAACTTGTGGTATGTGTTATTAAGCACAGATCTGACCC
Source organism: Centropyge bicolor (assembly GCA_037975185.1). NCBI lineage: Eukaryota > Metazoa > Chordata > Actinopteri > Pomacanthidae > Centropyge > Centropyge bicolor. The sequence continues at coordinate 32,030 of JBBMOC010000067.1, read as the reverse complement.
CAGTGCTCTCTTTTCTCACATTAAAAATCTGTGTAACAGGAACTCACTGCATGGGGCTTAGTGTGATTGCTTTGGCATTAAAAACTGATTTTATAAGGACACTGACAAAAAAAACAATTTTTTTCTGCCTCTTCCTATAACATAAACTTTGTCCTCCGAACAGATCTGCTGGCATGTTCACATCTTCTTTTTAGGCATTCCTCTAGAAAATGAACTACTGTAAACGATAGACCTAACAAACTATACAGTGGGTGATATCTCAGTTTATTTATTCGCTCTGTCTTTCTCTCCACACTGAACAAATGCAGCCCCCTTTTCTTCCATTCCATTTCCTTTAATGTCTGTGTGCCGATGCCACTCTGCCAGTATCACCTCTTTGTACTCACTCTCAAACACACTCACACACACACTCACATATGCCTTCCTCTCCTTGTCCTGGCATTGACTGAATAGCCTGTTACCCCTGGAGACTAAGGTGGTTTCTGGTTGGTTGGTTTAGGGACCCTCCTCCCACTCCTCCACCCCACTGGGAGACAGAGACACATTGTTATGTTCTGGATATTTATTTGTATTTTTTTTTTAATTTGTTCCATTGTGCTTAGATTGTTTAGCTGTGTGTTTGTCAGTGAAATTTTGGACTGAAAGTAAAGACAAAAGTATGAGTGTATGAATATGAGATAACGGGCAAAGTGGTGCTTTTAAATTCACTGCCCTGCCCAGTATCACAAGGCTGGCCTCCCCCTTCCTTTTGTTATGCTGTTGTGGTGGATATGTTTACCCACTCATCCAAGAATTTTAATGAAAGTCATGCATCTAGTTAGGAAGGCTTACGTCATGCCTCTATGACCATCATTTGTTGCATATGCATATCGTCAAGTGTCTTTTCAGACTCTGTTCTTCCTGCAGGCAGGTTTTTTATTTAGAGGTAATGGAAACACAACTAAGCCACATTGCAGCATTTTGAATTAGGTCTGGCCCAAATGTAAATACATACGTAGCATAACATCTTAAATATTAACTTATCAAGTTTTCTACCTAATTTTTATCACACTGAACTGCATGATAATGGGACCTCAGTGTGGAGCCGGTTTAGAGAAGATTTAGAGGAGAAATATACTGTAATAATTCATAGTCAAAGTCACTCAGCAAAATTTTACTTTACAGCAGCATCCTGAGCCATCTTAGCAAGGAGCTAATCCAAACTTCAAGTGTTCAATCTGTAGATTTCCTGTAACATTTTAGTCACTTCATTATAATTGAATGATTATTTCAGCCTAAATGATTACAGTCAGAGAGCATTTAACTTAATGTGTAAAAACAGACATTGATTTAATTATACAGACGTCTTTTAGAGCTTAGAGGTCTCCATAGTATTGAACACAGATCATTGGCTTACTCAAAGCAAGTAAATATTAATTGTAGATGAGGAGGAGCATCCTTCGTGTGACAGTCTGGTGATTTCAGTCAGCATGCACATGGCTTCACTGACCTGCAGGCTACTACTGCAGGTTAAGTTTGTGTAGATCCTCTGACTTGTAGTACTGTAGTACTTAATCCCTTAAGATGCCAGAGCGTTGACTTGCTGCTCATTTCTTAAAACTAGACAAAAGACCCCACTATTCATTCATCATGTTGGTCTATCCCTTTGTTGTCTCTCTATATCTTGGTTTTACTGATTACTAAATGATTAATTGCTTAAATTAATTATTTTCATGTCAATTTGATGTTATTTTTTGTTTGTTTGTTTTCATTGGTGAGCATCCTACCAAGCTACATACAAATAATGTGTAGTTTGTATTAAATGTTGCAGCATCCCCTGCTCACTAGTTTTACTGTGCTTCTAAAACTTTGTGTCTTTTGTCCGGTGGAGAGGCTCCTGGTTAACTCTTGAAGAAACCTATCGGGATAAAGTAACTCATTTATTTTTTTTGATCATTCTGTTTCAGGAACCATCCGTCCGGTACGAAGAAGTTTTTATGACCCAGCCTCTGCCCCAGGTCAGGGCTGGCAGTGGGAGTGGGAAAATGATGCGGGTACATGGACGCCCTACGACATGGAGGTGGCCATCGCCATCGAGAGCGCCCATAACCGCCAGCAGCCCTGCCTCGACCTGACACCGCTTGGCTTCTGCTACCTCATTGATTTTCAGAACATGACACAGGTGTGTTTAAAATCTTTTCATTCTACACCAATGACAAAAGGAACTTGGACTTCTTCTATCCCTTTAATTCTTTTACAAAGTGCATGATATTTAACCTTCAAGCTTCAACATTCTCCTAATGTGATGACCTCATTATAAGGAATTAACTTGTAATCAGAAATGTCATATGTCAGCTAATGTTTGGTTCTGTCCTCCTGCAGGTGAACAGACAGAGCCAGAGGTGTCGGAGGATCCAGAGACGTGCTGACATGGCCTACCCTTTAGTGTCTGGTCCTCTCCCGTTGCCCAAAGGAGGAGGTGTAGGAGGAGGTGGAGGCCTAACAGGAGCCCTGCTGGGTGTTGGGGTGTCAGGAACCAGTCTGGGGATTGGGAGCTCTGTCTACCCCAATGGGGGCATACCAGCTGCTGGACTGGGCCAAACTTGTTCCTGCCAACAGTGCATGCTGGTCCTTAGTGTGAAGACCAACACAGGAGCAGCAGGGGGAGGAGGAGCAGGGATACAGACTCTAGGTAGACGCTCGCTAACCATGCAGCGGCCCAAGAACTTGGCACCTACAGCCTCCAAACCTTTGAGCCCCTCTAAATCAGCCACTCTGGGACGAGGACAGCAGCAAAACTCCAACTCCAACTCCAATTACTATCAGACGCTGCCTCACGGCCTCGCCATTTCCAAAAACACCGCCTCTCCACGAAGGAACGCCCAGCTCTTTGCTCAGTCACTGGCCGCCCTCACTGCTGGCACCTCCTCTCTGGGTATCTCCTCGTCTTTCAACAGGCCACCTCCGCCGTCCCTCCCACCTCCTCAGCCTCCATCATCCAACCTGAATCTGAACCCTCCGTCCATTCCAGCCAAGCACTCCTCATTGTCAGCCAACGAATCAGTGCCAACTGCCACATTAATTTCCCCTGCCAACAGCGTGACCACGCCCCCTTCTCCTGTGCCCTCTCCATCGCCAGTTGTGATGAAGCCGCAACGTGCACCGTCGTCCGCGGCAACAGTGTGCCATGCCCCGTTGCCACAGAGATCAAGCTTAGCCGGGCTGAGCAGACCAGCATTACAGAGGATTGCAATGGCCCAGTCTAGAGCACTCATAGCATCAGGGTGAGTAAATAAAACATACACACAAGACCTCTTATTGTGGAAGATGACACACACAGTACCATGGTCTGACGAAGGTGACGATGGTTCACTCTAGGTCTGCTGAAGTTATCATAATTCAATTTTCATTGCATTATGAAATTCCACAGTAAAGTCACAAGGAGCTGCAGGATCAGAATAGCCAAGATACAACAGGCTCCTGCTCTGCTTTGCTGTTTCTAAATTCAGATTTAGTGTCAACAATTGTTGCTCTAAATCTAAATGTAGACACCTTTTTATTTAGCAGATCACAACAGTGTGCAAATAGTAGCATTATGGATTGACTGAATCCAAAACACTATTGTTTGCATGCACTTGCAATGTTGTTATTATTGCTATTAGGTGTTAATTAATTTGATTACACAACAGATAGTCATTTTCACAGATTCATATTTTGATACAATGAAACTGACCACTTTTTGCACAATATCGTAATTTCAAAAGTGTATCTCACATTGAATATTCTCTTACATCGTGCAGTCATATTGGAATGACAAACATTTATTAACTCCGTAAAGACATGCAGGGAGAAATGTTCATCAGCATGTTGACATTCACACATTCCCACTTGCATGTTCAAACATGCAAAAACATTCCTACAAAAATAAAAGCCCAGGCATGCAACGCTAAATAGGGACACACATACCCACATGCACATACGTATACAACCCTTGTAACACCCATCAGAAGGTGTTTAGCTTGTTAGTGTTGTAATGAGTCATAGATTTGCCACACCGCACTGACTGCGAGTGATGTGAATTCAGAAGTGTGACTCACATTCATTTTTGTTGTTATGCGTCTGTTGTTCTGGTTGTATCTTGGGGTTTCAGACATGTTTCGTACTAAAATGCTAACGTCCTTTTGATTAAATACTTGGGAATTTCCCCACTGTGGGATGAGTCTTTGTCTTATCTTGGTTTGTTGAGCAAAATGCACTGAACAGAAATGAAAGTTATGTTGCATGAAGGTGAAAGATTAACAGAAAGATTAAATATGGAGACGAATGAGATTCACTCATACCCACCCTCTATTCATGTGTCTTGTGTCAGCTGTACTAGCAGACAGTGAATTCTCTAACCGTTAAATTTGGAACACTAATTAAAATGCAGATTAAGTTACAATATATGTAGATTCATGTGAATCTTCATGAAGATTGAAGCAAGGCCAAACTGAAGTTATAAACTGTTAAACTGACCTTGTAGCTCTTTCCATTGATTCCTGTGGAATATGTGTCTATTTCATTGTGAGTTTGTGTGTGTCAAAAGTCAGCTGAGCCCTCTGTGTAGTGCTGGGCAATGAATCGTAATCACATCGTAATTGTGATCTTGTGATCGAAAATCGACTTTTTTTGTGAAAAAAAATCGGGATTATGATTTTAGTCCACATCAGTCCACAGCTCTACCTCTGTGTGTTGTCCATCTGTGCAGTGGCATCTGTAGAGCAGACGGGGAGGGAGGGAAGGATTGTGGGAGAGGGCAGACGAACAAGTGTGAAGGCCATGGGTCAACAGTGCCTCCCTTACTCTACAGCTTTTTTGTGCATACAGCGGTATGCATGGTGCAAAGGTCTGAGCAGAGAGCAGCTCTATTAGGGATCCATGTCACTGTCTCAAATTTGAAGTCACTGTGGAGACCTCGGGAATCACGTGAACAGACAAATCAGACATTGAAATTAAAAAAAAAAAACTAAATTTGCAACCCCTTAACTCTTGTTCTCTGATAATATGACACTCTCACTATGGGGGAGCAATCATGGTGAGATGCCAAAACAACACTTGGATATCCCTGTCTTCTTATGTCTTTCTGTCACACCTCTTACCAATCCTCACTGCCAGCAGTATACCTCCAACTAAATCCAGTCAGGTACAAAGGCTACACCTGCTGTTGAATTCAGTTCTATGAGCTTGTGTAGTGCAACTCGAGGTCTCATTTGATGGCACGGCAGAGTCAGGAGAAGTAGTAAATTGGAAACACAAATACCAAAACACAATCAACCAACTGACATTTTTGAGCAGTTGCAGATGACAGTAAATGGGGGGGTTGCAGGAGGAATGCGCTGTTTGAAAATGATCCCAAGTTTAACGTGTGCAAATACACCAGATTTGATTTCATTGCATTTCAAACTGCCAGTCTGCTCTCCTCCCCCTCTGCTCTGTCTGAATACACTCTCCTCTTCTACTTTATCAAAACCTTTTTTCTAGACCTTCCTCTGAACTAAAACTTCTAAATGTATTAACAACTCCCTCTCTGTTACTTTTCTACCTGATTCCTTCCACATCTATGTTAAATGCTGTTTAAGTTATCTTGCAGTTTTCCTCTTTGAACTCGTTCCAGCTGATTCCAGTGTCAGTGGGTCTGTTTTAAGAATTAACTTGAATTCAATTGGAGTCAAGTATCAAGTTGATTTCAAAGTTCCTGAAGGGATCAGGGCTGTTTTGATTTTTTGAAAAATTAATATATAGAGAATATTTTGGCCATTGAGCCATGTTAGCTACATGGCTTTATGGATGGAAATGTCTTTCTGTTGGTCTGTCAGTCCACCACTTTGGTCCACTCGGAATATACATTAATATACATCCATAAATATACATTTATGGTGCCCAGAGACTAAAGACTACTGACTTGGGTTAACCCCATCACCCAAAAGTTTCAATTCGTCCAATAATTTATCACTAAATATTTGTTTTACAAAATTAATGTAATTCCTGTCACCTAGTGCAATTTAGCTAATGTTAGCATGCTCAACTAAGAAGGTAAACATACTTGAGCATGTTGCCATGCAGCATCAGCATTTAGCTTAAAGCACCGTTCTGCCCAAGTACAGTTTCATAGAGCTGCTAGCATGACTGTAGACTCTTTGTGTTTTTGGCTCTTAAATATAACCCAGGAAGTGCTGACTGACTGCACTTACTCTCTTTTACAGCTTTGCCATTCTTAAGTCATACCAAGGAGGGAAAGTGTTGCTCGACCTCTTCAAACAGATTCATCAGTACTGAAGCCGTAAACTACATTTTCAGTGACATTTTCCTCTTGTCCATGATGTCATAGAACAGTGGCATTTCATGAACCTTACCCATTTGATGGTTTAAACAACGGGAATGTGATTTCTGTTCTTGTGAAAAAGCCCACTGCTGTCCAGGAAGTGATGCCTTTTCAGTTTTAGTTTGGCACCAGAGACTGAAAAATGAGATTGAGACTTTCAAGCTGAAAGCAAGGTCAGATGGTTTTGAGATGTAGATTTTTTTGGCCATAATCCCCCCCCCTCAGCCCTGTCGCTTGTTCCCTGCCCCCTCCTCTGCTTCCCTGGCTCCTCTCCTCCCTCCTCTCCCGTCGCGTCTCAGCAGTCTGGGCCCCTCAGAGCTTCATTGTTGGTCTCCACAGTAACCTTTGTTGGATTACCCAAGCCTGGGCCACATTAGCAGCACAATGCTGAGCCTCGGCTAGTTTTCTGCTCTTTCTGCTCGCTTCTCCTTCCCCCTCTGCACAGTCCTTTCCATATTCTTTTCCTTCCATTTCTTTCATTCTCTCTGCTTTGCTCCAACGTACGTCTGTCTTTTTTTATTTTCATGAGTTCTTACTGTTTTTGTCTCTCAGACTTAGGTTCTTTTAGCAGTTTTATGCAATTTACAAGTCACTCTTCTAGTTAGCCACAATATGCCTTAACGACATCATACCCTCTTTATTAGGGTAGGTGGTATCAATGTGGTGTAACCCCCATCATGGAGATGCCACTGCTGAACTAGTAGCATATTTATAATGGGAATGTTTTTGGATGGGGGAGAGGTAGACAATGGAACTGGTCCAGTCAGAATTGTTGCAACCCCCAGACAGTCTCAATTCTGAGGAGGAGAGGGGGTGTAGATATATTTGTGTGTGTGTGTGTGTGTGTGTGTGTGTGTGTGTGTGTGTGTGTGTGTGTGTGCGTGCGTGTGTGGACAGTCTCAGACAATCTCAGACTCAGACAGTGCCCAAGACAAGGGCTTATGGGAATGGGGTAGGGGGGGTGCAAGACAAAGAAACGAGTCAGCAAACTGTCAAAGATTGATCACACAGTGGTGCAAGAAATCAGGCCAACACCAGAGAGGGAGAGTGAGGTGACACACACACATACACGCACGCCTGGTTGTGAAGGCATTTAGCAAATGCACACATACACACACTCTCTTACACACAGTAAAAGTAAATATTGACAATAAGGGGAGATGCAGTGAAGAATGTGTGCTGTCTCTCTCTCCAGTGGGGGATTAAACGAAGGAGACAAAGGGAATGAGTGAGTGTGGGTGGGGGGAACCAGTGTGATGAGTGGAGGGTGCTGCACAGACAGCATACTGAGGAAAAGCAAATTAAGCTGGAAGGGGTACGAGACCGAGAGAAAGTCTGACTTTATTAGAGAGAGATAAGACCAGCAGAGCAGAACTGGGCAGTGAGAATGTGTTGGCACCTGTTAGTTTTACCAACAGGTTGCAGACTACAGCTCTCGTTTGAATAATGTGTGGCCCATAGAGGGAGCTGTAAATGCAGACCAGGAAAATCATAGCTTTTGCTTTTTCACATCATCTTATGTGGACTGAAGCCTTGGACAAAACTGACTTTCTCAAGTTAAGGTTACCATATTAATGTTATTAAAAATCTTGAATTCTACCATATTTGTGTTACTAAAAGATATTTTGTGAAATTAAAAGTGTCAATCAAAAGAAACTCCTTCTGAACCAGCAAAGCAAACCCTGAACAGAAGGGGTTTTCCATGCATGATCAGTCTGCGTGCAGTGAAGGAAATGACTCTGTGTTTTGACAGAAATTTATGTATTTTCCTGTTATTTGACTGACTAAAAGAAACCTCAATTTAAAAAAACAACCTTGGAAGGTGGAGGGTAGTACATTTGAGGTGGAGGGTATGGGCTTAGGAGAGACAGGCTGTCAATTCTAGAAGTTGCATCCTGTTTCAGAGCAAATTTCACCTTCCTCTTTTTATTGACTAGATAAAAGGATCTGACAAGGCCATGGTAGTCGGTGTCATCAGCTTTTGATCCGTCAAAGCCAACTCTGCAGCACTTGTTAAGGTGGTCATCCTTGAGCCTGTTCCACAGTGGTGTTTTCACCTGTTGAAAATTGAATGGATAATGCATTGATTGTGCTATCAACAAATTATATTATTAAAAGAACAACTGCTTAACTCTCTGAGCCTGAAACTGCAGCAGTTACTTTAACGTGCTTAACAAATCACAGGCGTTGCATACCTTGTTGTCTGTGTTTGCAGCTGGTATACAGTTAAATTCAGCAGTCTACATGCGCTGGTGGCAGACACAGGCATGGACATGCCAAGTGTATTTGAATGGTCATGTAATAGACATTTTAAGGTGTGTTTGTCTGGAAGGAGATTTCTGATCCGGGGATTAAACATTTGTCTGGACGGTCATTTTAAAATGCTATTTTAAAATGAATTAGTGTGGACATAGTGTATGATGACAATAATAATAATAACAGTAATGATAATTTGACATTTGGTCAAAGGCTATAAAAAGATGTATGTATATTTATAGCCTAACATTACTTGTGATATTTATAAATTTAGAACAAGCTGAATTTCAGTCACACCCACCTAGTAAGACAACGAGCATCTGAGGTGGATGTGATTTCGACATTGTAGCTTTTCAGTGACCAGCAATCCACTAAATTAGATATGTACATATACTCATTAAGCTATTGAGCTAAAAATGGTTCCAAGAGTTATTTTCTCCACTGTCTGGTGTTTCTGCAACGTGTGGCTGGAAACTGCTTTGTGGGATTGTGGCAGCCATATTGTCATTGGAGCAAAATTTGCTATGCTGTAATGATAACGAATCTCCCCCCTTCTTCTTTCTCATTAGCAAAGACAAGTGATTCCATTTTTTGCTTTGAAAAGTTTATTTGGTGAGTCTCAGCCAGGTCAGTTCTCATGTTTAAATCAACCTCCCAAGATACAAAAAAGCCCCCAAACATTCACATAATCAATGTCCATCGCCACTTTTCAACTATACAGTGTTTTTGCTCATTTTATGTGTTAGGCTGTTCAAGCATGTTATTATTTATTCGACAAATGCACATCCTTCTCTGGTGGTCGGCAAAACAAACTCCCAGTTCCCATTTCAAATTTAGTATGATTTTAAGAAATGTCACACATCTAGTCCACAGCAGCAAACCTGTCCACCACTTTCTGTCACATCTAATTATTTTTCAGTAAAGCAGATGAAATCTCCTTGAAGCACCATTAGCAAGTGTGTGAGTGAAAATGTGTGTGTCCATAGGAATGTATGAGAGGTTGTGGGTGCAGCTTTATGTGTGTGTGACAATATGTGTGTGAGAATGGGTGGGAGTGTGTTATTGTCTGGTGTCTAAATCAGTCCAGCTGATGTCCATCTGGGCCTGCGGGAATAAGAGGAACAGAGGGAGTATGTGTGATCTGGTGGGAAGCGGGTGGAGGGTAGGAAGGCGGGCTTGAGGTCACAGGGGGTCAAGAGACTGGAGTCCCATTCAGGCCCTTCCCTCCCGGCATAGACGGGACCTTCCTTTTTTTCAAAATCTATGTTTTTCTTCTTCACTGCTCTCATTTTCCATTAGAGCTGCCTGGTTGCCAACTTCTTCCATAATACTTCCTCCTTTTTTTTGAGTCATGTGTTATGGTGACATATCAAATAAATGTATTGACATGTTGCTATGATAAACAAGTCATTTTGTAAGTGATTATTTTAACATTTTTTCTAATACTTGTGATTGGAAGGTGCTGCTGTTGCCAGAAGTATTTTTCCTACAGTGAATTCCCATTTTTAAATTTCCTTTGAGTAATATTCTCACTGTTCCTTAACAATGAAAGATGGGTGTCTTCTGAATACATGTACAGAACTCGAAGTTCATGATATGGACATTACGTTTTATTCGTTTTTATTTCCACTAGATATCTGAGAAATAAACTGTTCTGTTATTTTCTATGGCAGTCATGAGCCTCTGTCACATTGCTATGGAGAAGAAGTCAATCACAGCTGTAGCAAATTCAAAACCCTTCATTTCAAATTTACCTAAAATTGACTCAAAATTCAAAAGTGAACTGATAAAAACAGCTAAATGCATTATCGAGATTTTACAAAGCATAATCTTTAGTTTTGGTTGCCGTCAGCAGTCCATGCAACCAAATTTTAAAACTGGCTTTAAATCGCTCCTTTGAAGCTGTAGTTGACTTCTCACCTTACATTTCTACAGACATGAACATTATGATTCTGACCAGATGGACAGTTTTCTATACTAAATGCAATGACACATAAAACTATCCTCCCACAATCTACTGGTTTGCTGGTTGGCTGATGTATTGGTGAACTTTATTAACAAAGTGGTGTGCAATGAATGGAAGCTGTGTGTGTATGTGTGCGTCATTAGCACATCAGTGGGGCAGCTGGAAAGTGTGTTAATGAGCTACATCAAGCTTATCGAGGATCAGGCTTGATTCAACGCTTTCCTCTTTCTTCCTTACCTCATACTGTAAAGCCCTCCTTGCTAACACAGCGGCCTATTAAATATTAATAGCTCCAGTGACTGGCAACAAGTGATTAGTGTCTGTGTGTGTGACAGAGAGAGATCACTGTCATCGTCACTCATTGACTTGATCCAGTAGCGATCTAATATTGGCATTTCCCTGGCAGTCCTTTTCTAACAGAGGAGGGTGTCTGTCTGTCTGTCTGTGTTGTCAAAAATAAATCTGTATTGTCAACTTTAAGATCTTAAACTGCTGTGACTGCATATGACAGCTGAGTGCTTGTGCTGTGGAGTGAGGCTAAGACCAATCTGATCAGCATAGATGGAAATTTGATGTGATCAAGATGTGTTGGTAGCCAGCCACACTTGCCCATGCATTTTCAATACTGAAGCAGTGAGTGGTTTTGCTAGGTTCCTGTTCCTGTTCCACCTCGAAACACCAGCGACCTTATTCTTCTTTCACTTCACCATGTTTACAGATCAGCACATAAAAACTCTCCATGTCCATGTTCGCTGTATGTGTCCATTTTTTCTGGCCTTAAGAACAGCAAAAATCATGGTGCTGCATGATTATGGGAAGAAACAACACATAAACTGCTTTCATCATCCACTGTTACCTTGTCTTTCATTTTTTGTATTCAATCATTTACAAAAAAAAAAAATCTAAGGTATCGAGTAGAAGCCTGTACAGATTCTCTGTAGACATCTTAAGGTGGATGCTTTTAATGTGTCTTGACAGATTTATGCTGTGACTAGTCCCACCACGGCCCTACTCCTCTGACGCTCTGTGCTATCTGCTTATATTAAGTATTTTGGAAGCTTACAGTGGAACCATATCACCTGGTGACATCTATTAATTTGTAATTATGGGAGATTGCATCACTGGTTTCTGTTGTGTACACACTGTTTACTGCTCTTCTCCTTGCACCCAGTGGTTTGCTTTTTCTCTCCTGTGTGTGTGAAGTAACACCCAATTTCACACAAAGTCATTCTCATACTCTTTCCTCCATCTACACCAGTGCAGACAGTACACATACACAAACACAAACACGGATCCCAGTGAGTCATTCACTCGCATGTCGTCATGTGTTGCTGAGTGGGGTTAAGTGAAAGCAGCTTAGTGCACTGACAGAAAGCCTGTTAAAGCCAAACCAACAACAGATCATCACTGCACTCCGTCCCTCTGCCTGTCACACTGCCTACAGTCTGTTAGTAGGAGTGAGTGTGTTTGTGGTTGAATGATAAGAGGGGTTCAGGGCAGGAGAGAAAGCAGCTATCCTTAGGTCACTGGTTCATATCTGGCTTGAGCAATGTGATGTCTTGGACCTGTCTTCATAGGTTTTCTATGTAGGAGTGTTTGTGTTCCTTCTCAAATGGCCGCTTAAATTGCTCCCTAGATAAAGAGTGGATCTTTACATATACATACATTATTTGATTAGTCACAAATTTTCGTTAACAGCAGATCTGTAGTCAGACAATTGGAGCATGAACACCGCCTCCAGACAGTGTGTGTCCATTTCCTCCAGCAGTCATTTTACTACTGAAAGACAAAGGACAGTCCTACTGTGAAGACTGTAAGGCCACACACACTCTCAGCCCAAATGTGGGTTTTTTATTCTTCAGTCAGCTCCAAATCTACAATGGACTAACCTACCACTGACCCCAGCTGAATGGCTTTGTTGACATGTACAGCTGTCAGCTGAGTAGTATTTCGCCTGATCTCAGCCTTTCAGTGGGAAAATCTCAATGCACAGAGCTACATATGTAACCTTATTTTTTACCTGCAAGACCACCAAAATGCTATGAATATCCAGACCTTGCTCAAAATTTATGATTTGCAAAGCTCAAATTTTCTAAACAGACATGCAGATCACTATCATCAAATATACTAGAATTCTATACAATTCTGACTATGTAATTCAGACTATCTAATGATTTGCGTGTGTGTGTCACTAAGAGATGATGATGATGATGATGATGATGATGGGCTTTATGACGAGGCAGGTAATCCCCAGCAAACAACCGTATGACGTCCATCTCATTGAGCTCACTGACCAGATGGAAACTCAATGGATTAGCTCTCATAAACACACACGCTGCCAGGCGGAGTCATTCATACACTCTTAAGCTGCTGGATGAAGTAGTACGCTGTCAGACAAAGAGATACAAACAGAGTGACGGACAGATAGACCATACATAACAGGAAGAGCATAGAAACACAGGGGGAGTCACTCTTTTTGCCTTTCAGAATTTTTTTCTTCAATTTTGCCTCTTGTGGAAGTTTCTGTAGGAAACAAACATTTGCCAGGAGACTCATTTATTAAGCCATTATCGTTCACTTCGTTGGCTCTTTTTGTCTTTCTGTGAATCTTTTTTCTTAAACCGTGACCTCTGAGCGTGAAAATGACAGTCATCTGTTTTTCAAAGTGAGTGTCTATTAGGTGGATTCTCCAGATTACCTCAAAGTATTTGGCAAACCTCTAATGTCTGACGAGATGTGACAGCCACTGTAGAAAGTACACTGAGCTAAATAGTATGTCTTTTCTTGCAGTGTGCCCACCGTCCCAGTGAAGAACCTCAATGGATCCAGTCCCGTTCACCCTGCACTGGCTGGTAAGAACACACACCCACGAACCACAGGCTGGCGCTTGTCACTGATATAAAAAGTTGCAAACTTTCTGCCAAGAGACCAGAGAAGGAAACCTGCTTCTCTTTGAACCAGTCTCACTTTTCTCTTCTCTGTTTCAGGCATCACAGGTATCCTGATGAGTGCTGCCGCTCTGCCTGTGTGTCTGACCAGGCCTCCTAAACTTGTGCTGCACCCTCCACCTGTCAGCAAGAGCGACATTAAGCCTGTGCCAGGCTTTGGCCACTGCTGCAGGAAGACCACCAAGAAACAGGCTCGTAAGGGTGAGTACTCAAAAACCAGCCACAGAAAAAACAGTTATGATCCACAAATGCATTAGTTTAATGGTTTCTTAAATCTTATACATTACCATGTCACCCTGTAAGAGTGAGGGTCACTCAAAGGTTTACAGCTTGGACTTTTTCCTTCCTTTCATCCTTTCCTCTCCCTCCTTTTGTTCCCTCTCCTTACTGTCTAAAGGTAAAACTCCAGAGGAGGTGGTAAAGAAGTACCTGCAGAAAGTAAAAAGTCCACCAGAGGAGGTATGAACAGTGTTTGCATCTATACCGTTCATAGTGCCAACTTGTATGACATAATGTTTGTGTCACATTAATTAATAGTGAGAGATGAATTCTTCATAATGAGTTGTCTTTTTCTTTCCCTTCCTTGCCTTTCCTAGGACTGCACCATCTGTATGGAGCCATTGGGGGGCCCATCTGGATATAAGGGTCCAGGGGTGGGGCCTGTGTCTCGGGCAGAGTCAGTCGGGCGACTAGCACAGTGTGGACACCAGTACCATTTCCAGTGTCTGGTGGCCATGTATAATAATGGCAACAAGGATGGCAGGTAGGTTAGAGACAGAGACCATTACTCATCTTTCAATTTGTCAGCAAATAAGTTCTTCAATCAATTCATCTGGCCCTCTCTCCTCAGTCTTCAGTGTCCCACCTGTAAAACCATCTATGGTGTAAAGACAGGCAACCAACCAGCAGGGAAGATGGAGTACCACGTCATCCCTCACTCTCTACCAGGGCATCCTGACTGCAAAACCATACGCATCATCTACAACATACCACCAGGCATTCAGGTACTCCAAAAGAACTGTGCGGACAGCAGTGTTGATTTTATTCTCAAATGTGATATTACGTGGTCAAAGTTAGATTGATCAGTTATTAATCCTCTCCCTTTCCTTTCAGGGACCAGAGCATCCGAACCCAGGGAAGCCCTTCACTGCCAGAGGTTTTCCCCGACACTGCTACCTCCCAGACAGTGAGAAAGGACGCAAGGTAAACACTCTGATACAGCACAGACAACTGGCAACCTGTGTAGATCCATTCTTAGTACAGGTACATTTTATTAAAATAAACCTTTTCTCCTTATCCTTACCTGAACCTGCCGTCAGGTACTGAGACTGCTCCTGGTAGCATGGGACCGCAGGTTGATCTTCTCAGTCGGTACTTCGAGCACTACAGGAGAGTCTGATACAGTCATCTGGAATGAGGTACTTACACAATACAATTAGACTACAACTAAAAAATGAATTTGATTGACTGGCGTTTGGCGATATACACACATCATTTGTTGTCATTGAACCAAAACAAAAGACAACGTTTTTGCCCTGTCTTCAAGGTTCACCATAAGACCGAGTTTGGCTCCAACCTGACCGGCCACGGCTTCCCCGACCCCGGACACCTCGACAACGTCCTGGAAGAGCTCCGAGCTCAGGGCATCACAGAGGATGACGGACTGATGGAAAAGTGAAAGGACAAGCAACCGGAGAAGTGGGAGACATCAGTATGAGAGCGGTGAAGGGTGGCAGGACGGAGGAAGAGTATCGGGCCTAGCCGTGAACATAAGTGACGCAGGAGGAGGAAAAGAGGAGGTCCTCGACGGAGACACACTCTCTCTCTCTGCCAGCACTTAAAAGGGGTGCAGGGGGGACGTTTCGGGTTATAGAAGACACTGATTTTGTTTTTGCAGAGGTTACCACTTTGTGAGGTATTGATTGAGTCACTGCTGAGTTCACCTATCAATATGAGTCTCTCTAAACGTCACAGTTTTCAGGCAAGCACAGCAAAAGAAGCGGGAGGCAGTCTGAGGAAGCTGCAGCACAGCGAGGAAAGCAACACAGAAGGATAGCTACTCAACAGCTAGGTACTAAATGTCGATATGTGAGAATGAATCGGTACTAACATTGAGGACAAACACAAGTTTACTTTACTGAAAGAAAGAGTAACCAGGAAAAGTTGGTAAGATTTTCGAGTAGTTCAATGAAAACAGAAAGAACAGGGAGAGAAAGGACAAAGAGAGAGAAAGGAGTGGCAGCGGTGGGGGAGGGGAAAGGAGGAATGGGAGCAGGAATAATGTAGCAGTAAGAGAGAAAGATGGTGTATGAATGTGGCCTAGGATAGGAGTAGAGTAATATTAACTTGTATGGTATTTAATAGGTACTGCAGCTATCACTAAAAACAAAAGGAAACCAAGTGTGAAGGGAAGAAAAAGACAGACTGTGTGCTTGCTTTGTTCAAACCACCTGCTTGTTTGTGGTTGAAGTTTAGTGCTGCTGCTCCCTCTTGTGATGATACTGGTGAACTACATCTCAGCCTGCAAGCTACTGGAACAAATCAAAATATTACTATGAGTTATCCAACTGTGTTACGTTTTTTATCGTTTATATAATCCTCATTTAATACCATTCCATACTTTACCTCTTACTTTTGACTTTATGGGCTTTTATATGACCTAGACTCTGTACGGTAATGATTGTGTTTGAAATGACAAAAGACCAAACTAAGGCCTAGTCCTTTCGGCCTATTTGGAGTCTTACTATTGAGCCACTGTGGTACTAGTTAACCTTAGATACACAGGTACCAGTATTACTTACATATCTTTATTTTATTTCTGTCCCTTTTTACAGTTCATGTGGTTTCTGTGGATGTGAATGCTGTTGTATTCTGTCAACAGTGGGGCACCAGTGAGGGGGGAAAAAAGTGAGGATGCGAATAAAAACCTGATGTAGATGAGCATTTTTGGGGTTGCTTAGAATGAAATGCTGAGGATTTTCTTCAAACCCTGGGTGTTTAGTTCTAGTTGAATGAGCTTCACTGTCAGTGCATGTTCCAAAAGAAATGTACCAAGAGCCTGGGGCTGGTCTCACAGCGAGAGCCCCTCAGACTGGGCAGATTGTTGGAGGATTGGGGAGGATGGAACGGACAAGAGGTAGACCTGAAGCAGAGGTCATGGCCTGGTCTTCTCAAACAAACAGTACTACTGAGAAGAAAAGGAACTCTCAATATTCAAATACATTGTAGTTTAGACAGTTTGTCAAAGGGTTGGTAAAGCCTCAGCATGTAGTTTTCAGTAACTACGAGGGCTTGCACCTCCATTCATCAAATTATGAATTGATTATTATTATATAGTTATTATTTTGTGGCTGCACTAGAGGAGCAGCGTGAACGCAAACAGCCAGACTGTATGGGACCTTTAATCTTTAATCTATAAGCATTATTGGTATCTCAACAGCTCTGCTCTTCTTATCTCCTCCCATCCTGACTGACCTTCAACACACTGCCCAGTCTCTGAGTTGGGTCTGTAAATGACCCCATATTACAATGTTACAAGACCTATGTGTGTATGTATGTATGTGCGTGAGAAAGAATCTGTGTACTGTGTATACTACCAACATGCTCCCAGTTTAGGGTCTTATTTCAGTACTCCATTGGAATCACATCATCCTTTAACGATGATGACTGATGATGGTACTCCCTGTATGGCAACTTCTTTATTTTCTTTTTTTTAATATGAAATGTAGTTACACCTTTGCTTTTTAATAGCATTTTTCTTGACACTATCATAGAGTAAATTGCCTTTTTCATTTTTTTTTATTTTGTACATTTATGTTATTAATTATGCCCTTTTTCATTTGTTACATTTGGTTTACAAAGACAGTCTTTTCTCATTATGTACAGACGTTAAGCTGATTTGCATCATCTTTTCTTTGGAAAAGGAATTTGATGGTAGACTTTTATCTGAGTGTGAAATGTAATAAATTTTAATAGTAAGTCAAACCCTTGAACCTTGTAGCCCTTGCTCTATTGTGAGGTAAAGTACGCTCTCATTTTCTACATATCACCTGGACTGCTACTGTTCTGCGCTGAACCGTTATCTGCCTACTGAAGCTCTTGTGCCTTGTGGCCCTGAAAGAATTGTAGCAGATTTGTGGATGGACATTTTGGTGTCATGTTCACCCTACTTTTAGCAGCAGAATTGTTCGAGTGCAGGTGGCATGATAAAAAATGATTGTTTTAAACATTGTTAAATGTCAAAATTTCCTCTTGTGTTGCAGCAATTATCTTGCTCTGTGGGCCCAAACACTGCATAATGACTTGGGAAAACACTGATTCTGTGTGATCAGTGAGTCACTTATGTTGCTTTTAATTCTTCTTTCTGTTATTGAAAGAATGGCTTTGGTTTCTAAACAATGAAGCAGAAACTGAATAAATGTCATTACTAGTTTTATTACTATATTTCTTGCTGAAAAGGACAATTTCAGTCTGACGCAGCCATGATTTTGTTTCAATGACAAATTATTAAAATGAACCTCAAGTGTCTTTGGATGAGACTAATGGTTGATCCATGGTGAGCACTGTGGTGAACAGCTAGGACTAGTAACTCACCATTTCAGGTTTGTCCCTTCTTTAAATGCGGATTTCTTTGCCATCACCACTTCTCATCCCTGAAGGGGGCGACAGTGTCTCCTCCAGACGTCTGTGGATAAGCGCTTTCTGTGACTTGTCTTCTGGTTTGTGGGAAGCTGATCATAGGTGCTGGTATGGGAGAGAGAGCATTAAAACATGATGAGAAAAGCAAAGTGTAAATACTGCAAAATAATTGCTGGAGTATGATTGATTAATACAAGAAAAAAAAAATAAAGAATGGAAGAAACATAACTGTTGTGTTGTTCTTATTTTAGTAGTCAAAGGCAGGCGTATATCAAATTTCTGGAAGCTATAAATACGGAATAATTTTACATATTGGTGTGGATTCACATTGAAAAATTAAAGTTCCTTTAGTCCACGCATGTCCCTTCGATAGCTCAGTTGGTAGAGCGGAGGACTGTAGATGATCACTGTGGAAATCCTTAGGTCGCTGGTTCGAATCCGGCTCGAAGGAGGCGCTCTCTTTTCCCAAACGTTCAACTGCTCCAAACCAACCGCAGCGTCACAGATCGATGTTTTGCTCTTCAAAATAATAACGGTGTAGTTGTAGTATATAAAATATGTGATAGGTTATAGTGATGACTTTCGTACATTTGGCGCTGTGGCCGTATTCTGCTGTAGACGACATGGTGAGTGAAACTTTCGTGATCATATAATGTTGTCGCAGGTTTTTTTATTGTAATTAATGTCATTTAAGTAGTGATTCCTTTTCAAACGTATTCCTATAGTTACACATAAATATACTGATTTGATTGAATCATATTTAGGATGACTCATTTCGCGTCCACGACAAACTGGTTCTGGCGTCGAATGTAACAAACAGCAAAAGCAAGTTCCCTGACCGGGAATCGAACCCGGGCCGCGGCGGTGAGAGCGCCGAATCCTAACCACTAGACCACCAGGGATACTCGACTGTTAAACAGCGGATAGATCTACAGATAGACAGCCTCCACACAGATATCAGGGAAGTCTTTAAGGACATCTCGGCTATACTATAGTCAGTCAATCACAAAGTACCAATGCATGCGGTATTATTTCAGTACTTACCTATAAAAAGGAAAATAATCCTCATCCGTTATTCCATCACAGACTGGCATTGTATGTTAACACGTGCGCCTCAATGAATGTGCATTGTACTAGGAGTCCAATACAAAACCTTCACTGGAGTCTTCATGCCCTCTCTCCCTCTGTACTTGTTACAGATGTGACCAGTGGAAATTGTCCCCTCTGGGTCACCATAGGGTGACAACAGGCAGCTCCGCCCACTACTGAAGCCAAAATACATATAAACTGACAGACAAGGTGCTGCTCCCTCTTTGCTGCTGTTATTTTACCTGCCGTATTGTGGTGAGGATTTTATATACATGTGGCCCCACAGGCCACATTTGATGTAGAGTTAGTGTCAGAGGTGATATGTTCAACATTTCTTTGTTCACATATTAGGTTTGTTTGGCAGGCTCCTCACATTTAACTTGTTCTTTTTTTGTTTTGTTATAGGCAGACTGCCACTGCTGTTTTGTTTGCATTTGTTTCATTACTTCCCTCAAGATTTTTTAGTGATTGTGTGTTTTTCACCGATTTTTGTCTGTCTGTTTCTTTGGGGACAAGTGCCCAAATGGAAATGGTTTATTTTAAATTGTGCTGCGCTTAATAAAACTTGTGATCTTGAGGGAAGCCCCTCTTTGTCTCTGACAATTATTGGACAGTTTCACGGCATCATTTTTTGGGATCTGTGGCCTTAAGAGGGTTTTAAGCGAGCCTTGATAATTGAAAATATTCAAATTCAAACTGAAACAACAATATCCACATCGTTCAAAAAATCATTGCAGACTGAAAGCTCTCCACCACACTATCCTCTTCATCCCACTATAGTGTTTTCAATGCTGCATTTAAAATTCACCACTCAACAGGTTAATCGTAACATGAAACGGCAGGAGATGCCTGGAAAATTTCTGATGAATTATTTAATAGCATAGTCCAATGTGAATATAACAAAACTAGCCTTTGTTGCTGTTAAAACTGTAAGTGCACGCTATTCACGCGTCTTTTATTTATGTTCAGTTTTGGGAGCACTCTGGGATCAAGTTGTGAGAATAATGGAATCCAAGTGTCAGCTTTTTATAAATCCAGTAAATCAAATCCTAACAACTCTCCCTGAACCCCTATAAATAAAGAATTATCTTATCTTATCTTATCTTATCTTATCTTATACAGTGAGGATACAGGTAGAAGACTGAGAACTAAAGAGAGCGAGCTCTAAAGCAAAGCAATTTTAAACAATGACTAACCCCCCAAAGACCAGAAATTAATAAATGGTAAGAAACAGAAAAAAATGAATATAAATAAAATGGAACTGTTATATGAGGAATCAAAGGTCCCACTCAAAGTCCCTTTCAAACAAAGTCCCTTTCAAACAAAGTCCCTTTCAAACAAATGTTCTGGGGTAGAAGCCACAGTGATAGCACAACCATGGTGGCATTTATAGACATCGTATTCACAAAGAAATACGACTGTAGAAACAGACAAAAAAATATATCACATTTTGGACAGGCATAATTTGAAAAAAGGCGTTTGCCTGAGAGCAATAAATAACCATGTCACTCAGATCCAGGTTTATAACCTTAATGTGTGAGATAATCCTCAAACTGTGCTGTTATAAATTGACTTCCTGTCAGGCCTGACTCACAATCATTCAGACCTGAATGACCTCTGTAGCCTGCTTCTCACGTCTGCTGACATAACACGCTAGAATCTCCAATCAAAGTGTTGGTGGTTGAGTTGCATTGTGGGGAATGTGAAATACCATAAAATAGATGATATCTGGTTCATCCTTTTAAAAAAGTCCATTGTGATTTTGACAGAGTTAAATCACTGACAAAGAGTCAACATTGAATTTTGCTGTGGCACATTTTTATCAGGTTCCCTGTGTAAAGACAGTGACAAAAATCCTCAGAATAAAGCTAAAAATGACTTGTCAGTGGCGCGCTTCCTTTCAGGACTTGTTTCCCATTGTGGAGGTTGATACAATAGCCTGCCTCCTGAGGAGATGTCCTGTTATTTTAATGAAACACAGTGAAGCTATTTAATGGAAGGAAAGTCCAAAGCTGAGAGTGGAAGGTTTGAGTAAAGAGTGATTTGCTTCTTGTCATAGAGTAATTACATGAAAACGTGTGCCCATTATTTCCTTTCCTATTCAATCTCTTCTTGTGTTCTGTTGTATTTGCATAATGCTTTTTAAAAGTGATTTATTAAAAAGAAAAACTTCTGTATTTACAAAAAAATTCACATGGCCAGTTTTGTGTAGATTTTACTTTCACATCGACTGATTGACAAGTGCCACTGTTAACACATTTACAACAATAAACCTGTGAGAGACTGAGGACAGTTTGTGAAAAGGATTCTGATGGACAAAGACATCTGCTTCATCCCTCTGATCCTCCCTTCCGTGGGGAGGGTCAACCGTGGTGACACACACACACACATACACAAATAATACCTGGCAATTGAATAAGCAATGGTTTGTGTTTTTAGCAGTGCTAATTAGGAGCTGTTAGGGTTTTTTAAAAATAATATTAACACATCTAAATTTATAAAATGGCTTAGTTGGCCGCTTTAGCAAAAGCCCAGTTTACATATTATGAATCAAAGCTATGACAAGTAAAGAGATATTTTTTATTATCTATTTAATTAAATAATTGGGTCTGCCATAACATCAGGCCAGTGGTTCACACACTTTTAAAGCAAGGCCTCCCAGCACAGGTGGTTTCTGGCTCCAGAGAAAGGCGGTGTCTGTCTTTCGTTCAGTCAGTCCACCACTTTGCTCCAGACCATAGACTGTAGGCGTGGATTTATCGATAAACAAACTTTTCACGGCAAAACAGCTAAGGTAAGACAAATTTTACGACTGCAGTTTGTCTGTCACAACAGTAACACCTCCTTTGATGCGTTAGAGCCAATAGAATACATGAACAGTCGCCAAAGTGAGATTGACAGCACCATTAGCCAATTAGAAGCCCCAGAACGCAAGCCGGGGGCCCTCTTGCCTTGCGCCCCGGCCAATCCCGTGGCCCCCCCGTATATAAATAAAGCCTCCCGGCGGCGTCAAAGTTATTTGCGTTCTGACCCAGGAAGTAGTGCGACCTGTGTCAAGTGTGGATTTATCGATAAACAAACTTTTCACGGCAAAACAGCTAAGGTAAGAGAAATTTCACGACTATAGTTTGACGAAGCGATTTCGGTTTTTGCTGTTATTTGTGTTGTTTCTGGCTGTTGCTTTGGTCTTAGAGAGCTTTGGTGGATATTTTTTGAATCAGTGGACTGTCTGCTTTCGTTTGAGGAGTTGGTTTTCCGTTTTGCATGAAGTACCACAGCGCTATAGCCAGAAATATGGCGAGTGGATTGAATGGGTGGCGCTGTATTAATTTCTATATGTGATAATTAATTTAGCTGGCGTTTGAGCTGTGTTTGGTGCATGGAAAATGGCTTATATATTCTTGTAGCCCAGGTTCTGCTGTTTAGTTTGATAGCATTACTATCTTCTCTCATAAGTGCATTGTTTCACACAATTTCTTTCTCTTACGCACGAGGGTCCCCCAATTGGAGCCTGGAGGCGTGTCTGCTACACGTGACTGACAAAGACCGATCTGTTCGATTAGCGAATGTTTTGGAACTGGCTGTCAAAGACGATCAAAGCAGCTTAGAATTGTCAGACGTTACTAACGGCTACATAGTTTGACTGACCAACCTCCTCGGGTTAGTTTTAGTGCTGTGGCCACGGAGGCACAAGGAAATATAATTTCATGCTGAATTTAGCCGACAGTCTTAGATAATCTCCACCTGTAATTTGCTACATCGAGGAGCTAAGTTAGCTAACGTCAACGTTACGGTTGCTAGCTCAAATTAGCTAACCTTAATTGTATTTCTGTCCCGGCTGCATATCATAGCAAGGTAAATTGTGTTTCTTATTAATTAATAATGCGTATATTAGTAACGTTATTTCACGACAAACGCATTTGGTTGTTACTGTATGTGGCAGCTAATCCTTTGCCCCTTCACTAGTGGACTTAATGGTTGCTGTCACAACAATAAACCAGTAAACACATTCGGTGATCGCGTTATTGTGACCAACCCCTGTATATTAAAAGCAAATATAATGTCTCATCTTTTCAGGTTGTCAACATGCTGCCCGACACCACCTCCATGGACTTCTGCTATTCTGCCAGAATTCGCAGCACAGTGCTCCAGGGCCTGCCTTTTGGCGGGGTACCTGCTGTTGTGGCCCTGCACTTTATGTGCTTCTTGGTAAGTCCTTCTGTCAGCCAAATGAAGTGTTCACTCAGTACAGCTGATGAATACCATTTGAACCATTCAACAATAAATCCTAATCGTGATGTAGTGCAAGCCCTTCAGTTTTTGTTTCCTTCACAAGCCTCAGAGTTAAAGTGAAATACTTCCAGGAGTGTTTTTTTATTTATTTATTTAAATGATAAACCCCTTCAAGCGGTTATGTAACTTTTGTTCAGTAGGTCTCTGTAATGTAAATAAAGGGACTAGAGGTGTTGATTGTCACTGTTTATTTTGTACTTCTAGGGGCTGCTGCTTCTGTTCTCCCTCTTAAGAAAATTATGGGACTACAGACGCCTGGCACTGTTGACTGACACTGACAGGTAATTAAAACACATTCATCCAGACTGGAAAGTCCCGTACTAAGGCTTTCTGATTTGTTAGGAGTCATGGAAAGCAATAACCTTATGGCTAGCATGCGCTGATATATCAATATCAAATTTGATATGTTAACATAATAGTTTCTTTCTATATGTAATATGAAAGTGCTAAAGACACTGTAGTGGTTAATAATGAATATGTAGTAGATGCCATTGTCCAAAGTTGGTAACTGCTGACGTCAATAACCTTACAAAAATATTTTTTGCTATTTAAAATTATTTTATTCATTTTTCTCATGAAATGTCTGTTTTAGTCATTTGTGTTACCTTAAACTTTACTCCCTCTCTTCCGTAGTCGTTTGCAATCTTTCATGAAATGCAAAAGAATTCACCTTGCAAACTAGTACGTGGTGACGTTGAGGTAGTTGTGCAACATCATGCAAATACAATGTGTTGTGCTTTCTCCATACAGCACGGCCCCTGCCAAGACATCGGACACACCCGTTTCCAGTCCTGTAGGCATTGACCGGAGAGACACAGTAAGTATGCCATTGTTGATAAAAGATAAACTAGAGTGTTTCATGTAGGATGTGTTGTTGGTTGCATGTTGTACAACACTTTCAGTTCTGCTCTCTCATTTTTTAGGGCTTGTGCTCCTGGTTAAATGCCATCTTCCGCATAAAGTGAGTCAACCTACACATATCATATTGGATGAAAAAAAATTAGTAATTAAATAATTAGTAATTAAAAAATTAGTTAAAGGCTTATTATGACTCTGAAGTTGTTGATTTTATTGGTGCGTTCTCTCTGTAGGGATGAAGAGATACGGGACAAGTGCGGGGAGGATGCCGTGCATTACTTGTCCTTCCAACGCCACATCATTGCCCTGCTGGCACTGGTGGCCGTACTCTCTGTGGGCATCATCCTTCCTGTTAACTTCTCAGGAAACCTACATGGTGAGTTGATTGGAACTAGGTGATGCTGCCTTGTCACCATTATGTTTGTTTTTGCTGTTTTTTTTTTTCTTTTTGATTCATTCTTATTTCTTGTTTTCTTTGTCTGTAAAACAACAAGAACACACTAAATATAGATATTTAGAATGAATTATATTTGGATTTTTATAAATTTAACAATGTGTTAGCCAACCTCATCTGCAAGTCAGGGGGAGGGAGGGACTCTTGATGATTGACAAGTGATTGCCTTGTTTGTTTTATTTTTCCTACAGGAAACAATGCCTATAGTTTCGGACGAACGACTATAGCAAATCTGAACTCGGAGTGAGTAACTCTCATACCATTTAATTATATGTTTATTATATATATGCAGTGCTTTGAAGTGTCATTTTGAGTCTTATCTCCGTAATGGTGGGTGTAACTAAATCCCTTTTCCCCTTTATTTTCTCAGCAATACACTGCTGTGGCTGCACACCAGCTTTGCAGTTCTCTTCCTGTTACTGACGATCTACATCATGAGACGGCACACCTCCAAAATGCGCTACAAGGAGGATGACCTGGTGGGTGGTTTGGTTTCCCAAAAAAGAAAAAAAAAAGCAGTTTTATACACTCCTCGTACTGACACAACTTCCCTGTCTTCATTTCCATGCAGGTGAAACGCACGTTACTTGTCAACGGAATCTCCAAAAATGCAGAGGAGTCCGAGATCAAGGAGCACTTTGAGTAAGCACTCTCCACCATCACTGGTATCATGGCTACACAGTGAATAGCTCACAATGCTGAAATCTGTCTTCGTATAAAAAATGGTACACTGCTCTCTCCACATGGCTGTAAGCTGTGCAGTAACTGTATTATGGTGTATGAGTGCCATGCCTTTTCCTGCTAAAATCAGCTGGATCAGACACTGACAAGTCTATAGTTGTAATTGTCCATAATAGAAGCCAGATGAGCAGGATCATGCGTCAAGTCATGTGTGCTATTGTGCTCTTCTTCTCCATTCTCATGGTGTTATTGTCATGAATGTATAAGTAGTTCTTTTTAAACTTGCATATTTTGACTGTCTCCCTCCCTGTTCTTCTTTCACAGGCTGGCGTATGAAAACTGCGTTGTACTGGAAGCTCATATGTGCTACGATGTGGCCAGCCTGATGCGTCTCAACTCTGAGAGGTAAGTGTTTTGACCTTCAGTGTGAGAGTGCACGTGTTTGCCTTTCTTCAGCATTTTGGAGCGTACTTGTGTCTGACACAGCTGATGTTTTGCTTGCAGGAAGAAGACGCAGAGCAGCAAGATATTCTTCATTGACCTGAAGGCCAAGGAGAACATTCCCACGATGATCAATCCAAAACCCTGTGGACACCTTTGCTGTTGCGTCATCAGAGGCTGCGAGCAGGTAAAACTGACATGTTTGAATACTGTAGCTGTATATCAAAACAGCATGCTCCTGAAGCTTGTTTACAGGCTGATACTAACAGCATATTTGATGCCAGTACCCGCTCATAGAATAGCCAGCAAACTATGTATTTTCACATCATTAGTGAAGTAATTGCATTCAGTTTTGCATTGCTGATATGCATTAAGTGTAACCAGCTGTTTATGTGCTTGTGTATGTGTATAGGTCTAACACTAGTGACACATGCTAAATGGTTGGATGAGGAAAGCCAATAAGCATAAATAAGATGGAAACAAGATGGACGACAATTAATATTTACAATTATACTGTGAAAATCTTTAAACCATAATATCAGTACACATCAACAGAAAAATGGGCATTAATCACATTTTGAGAATCATGACAAAGTGTAACATTAACAACTTTTCTATTAAAATAGTATGGCAGTTTTGGCCTGCTGCAATTACCCAATATCTAACTTCTAATCCACACTGTTATTACATAACTAAAATGTACCCAGTGGTTTCCTCATTTAGATGCAGTATCTTTTTATGCAGTTAGTTAATGTTTCTGTAGTTCCATTAATAGATAATTGTACAGTTAACCTTGTTTTTGACATAATATTCACTTACTGCATGTAAGATAATGGCAAATGGGATTGAACTAAAAACAAGCATCGCAGACTCTGACTTGGATTTCCATTTCCTTCACAGGAAGAGGCCGTGAGCTACTACACCAAGCTAGAGGCACAGCTCAACGATGACTTCGAGAAGGAGAAAGAAAAGGTCAACAAGAAGCCTTTAGGCATGGCCTTTGTCACCTTCCAAAATGAGGCCATGGCAGCCACGTAAGTACTTTTACATATGAGTCTGTGACCTTGGTTTTGGATTTTCTAATTCTTTGTGAATTTGTGAATTTCCCCACTGTGGGACGAATAAAGGCTTATCTTATCTTATCTTATCTTTAGCTTTTGGCGCACTGTAATGTCTGTTCTTTGTCTGGGTTTAACTTTCTTTTCAGGATCCTGAAAGACTTTAATGCCCTAAAGTTTAAGGGCTGTCACTGTCGTCGGGAGCCCAAGAGCTCTCATTTCGACGCAGGACTCAGAAAGCCTAAGTGGACTGTCAGCTACGCCCCTGATCCACAAAATGTCTACTGGTAAGAACACATTCAGGTCACATTTTCTGTCCACTAACTAAGCTGAATATGCATTGATTTTTTTCATTATTCACTACATAACTGCACCAACTGAAAAGGATGGTTACATTTTTGCAGAATGAAAGAACTTAACTGCAAATACCCAGAGAGAATTCTGCAAACACAGACATGTTGATTTGTAATGCTCTGAATCACTGAGGAATCATTGGACTTCAGTCCCTGTTGAAGAGGCTTTCTCTCTTGAGCTGCAGTATCAGTTTACCGGCCAGCGGTGTCCATAACTGCCCAGTGTCAATCTTAACTGCTACATCATCTTTATCCCACAGGGAGCATCTGTCTGTGGGAGGACTCCCCTGGTGGATCCGCTGCTTCGTGATCAACATTGCCCTCTTCCTCCTGCTCTTCTTCTTCACTACGCCGGCCATCATCATCTCCACCATTGACAAGTTCAATGTTACCAACCCAGTGGAGTACCTGAATGTGAGTGTTGAGAAATTTAAAGCTACTTTCTATCTTTCTGACTTTTTTTGTGTGAAAGCAGTGGAGTAAGTTCAGACATCTTTATCATTGTCATACTGAGCTTTTAAGTCAAAGCCATCACGAGCTAGCTAATTATTGTATCATATGTAGTCAGATGAAGAGTAAATTCATCCAATTCACTGCCTCTACTATCGCTGCCATACGCCGTTGAGGCTTTGGCCATGCAGAAGTGGATCTAAAGTGGGTTGGAAAAAATGAGATGTGCACACAATATAACATGTCTCTTTGATCTGTCCTCCAGAGTCCAATCGTCACGCAGTTCTTCCCCACCCTCCTCCTGTGGTCCTCATCCGCCTTGCTTCCTACCATCGTGTACTACTCGACATTCTTGGAAGCCCACTGGACCCGGTATGGTTTATACTTTCTGCGATCAACAGTCCAGCATATTCAGAGTCCTGCTGTTTTTATTCTTACTTGAGTGTGTTCTCTGTGTTGCTCTCTCCTTACAGGTCAGGAGAGAACAGGACCACGATGCATAAATGCTACATCTTCTTGATCTTTATGGTCCTGTTGCTGCCCTCCCTGGGACTCAGCAGGTATAGCATGTTTTTGATTTCTGCCCGGCAAGACAATGAGCTGTAAAGCTAATCATTCATTCATATTAGTCGACATAAATGTTGAGGTGGTTACATTCTGTCCTTGGTGTCTTTGCAGTTTGGATGTTTTCTTCCGCTGGCTTTTTGACACAAGTTTCCTGGCAGATGCAAAAGTCAGATTTGAGTAAGTACCATCATTTTCTGGACATTTCCATACAACATCTGTAGGACTGAGGAAAAAAATCAATCATTGAGCAAAACCCCAAATAGGTCTCACATACCTAAATCAATTTGGAATTAAATTGGCTTGTGCGATGATGCGTTTTCATACTTCAGTGTGAGCCTGACTTCAGTCTGATTCCAGTCTTTGGCCTTACTAACTTTTTTTCTCTGCTCTTTAGCTGCGTGTTCCTTCCTGACAATGGAGCCTTCTTCGTCAACTATGTCAGTGCATCTGCCTTCATTGGTAATGCTATGGACCTGCTGAGGATCCCTGGTCTGCTTAAGTACATCATCCACCTCTGCCTGGCTCGCTCTGCGGCCGAGAGGAGGAACGTCAAGAGGGTTAGTGTGTCCCCTGCTTACCAACTTAAATTGATTTATGGGTCAATGGTCCATTAAGTAGTTTGGTAGAAGGATTAACAGCTGGGTAGGATTTAACTGAACATGAACATCTAATTTAAACCTAAATGAGGAATTCATTGTTGAGCAGCTAAAATCAGAAAGCCAAGTTTAATGTCATAAAACACATAATAAATGGAAGATTGATTTGGGGATTGTTTTGTATTTGTCCGTTTTTAATCAGCTTCATGTGATGTAGATATTGAAATTATGTTTAGATTCTGGATTTTTTTAAAAATATCCTGTCACTGTCTCTTTATAGGACCACACCACTGAGTTTCCATTCGGAGCAGCTTATGCCTGGATGATGTGCGTCTTCACAGTGGTTATGACCTACAGCATTACCTGCCCAGTCATCGTCCCTTTTGGTGAGATCTGTTCGGTTACTGCTGTTTCACATTGAGATACTGTGCTGATTAAATGACTGCAGGATAAACATCCAGAGGGCAGGGAGCACACTTACAAATTGTTTTATCTCCCTTCTGTGTGTAGGACTGATGTACATGTTGCTGAAAAACCTCGCAGACAGGTACAACATGTACTACACCTGTCTGCCATCCAAACTGGACAAGAAGATCCATTCTGGGGCTGTTAACCAAGTGGTGGCTGCTCCCATTCTCTGCCTCATTTGGATCCTGTTCTTCTCCACTGTTCGCTCGGGTAAGATGAGGACTCCCTCTACAGGCCACTAATGTCCTAACACGTGCCTACATTTATTGACAGTGTATCTGTCATTTTGATCTGAAGAATTATAAAGTGCAAGCACTTGTTTAACCCAAGTGTCCCCTCTCTTTCTTTCCCCCAGGGTTTTCATCTGCAACGTCCATATTCACATTGGTCGTTTTGATCATCACGATCATTGTCTGCCTCTGCCATGTCTGCTTCGGCCATTTTAAGTATCTGAGTGCTCATAACTACAAGGTAACAAGATATTCACCCTTGTATGCATATTATTCATGTTTTGTAAATTCACCAGTATTTCTTACTACCATTGTATTTGGCTGCTCATGTGAAACGTGTGTTTTCTGTCTTAGATTGACACTCAGGATGTGGCCGATTTGGAGAGTGGGCGTCCAGTGTGCACTTCTGACTTCAACAAGGCAGCAGTATGTATTCATTCATTTTTATTTTATAACAACATGAGGTTCAACATCAAACAGTGGAACGAGATAGGACAAGCTTGCAGAGGCTGACCGTGGGGGGGGGGGGAGTCAAATAAATACCTCTATATGTTCACAAAAAGGGCTCTGTTTAGAATAAGGATCAGAAAATAGAAATAAGGCCATAGTTAAAAAGGATCCATGCATTTTCACCCTGAGACAATCCAACATGAAGAATGTTTATAGAGGTAAATGTTTCAGACAAGCGCAGATCTGCTGTAGCCAAATAGGTCTAATTTTTTTTTCTCAACTGCAGCAATACTTTGTAAGGAAAATAGGACCTTGTCTCTTTTAACATAATTAATGGAATTTGTTCGGACCTTTTTAAAAGTTAAATGGATCTGTAAGTTTTCTTATTCTCCTAAATTGCTTTATAAGGTATAAGGTCAGCGTACATTGCAGGGACATATTTGCTCAGATGCTGAAGTCTCATCAGTAGTAACTTGTTAACGTTGTCTTTGTGTAAACAGAGAACGTCATCATCATACTTCTCATATAACAATATGTTGCAAAGAAAAGGATTAGCAACGCTGTTGAGATTTCCATTTTGTTCTAAATAGCCAGAAAACAAAGAAGTGAAAGCGTAGGACATGTTAAACCTGCAGACAACCTTTTTTTTTTTGTAAGAACTTATTCTGAAAAATATGTAATGTAAATAAATAATGGACTTTAACATTCTACTTCATTTTCTGTCCCACAGCAAATGTACGTTGCTGAAGTGCTACAGGACCCAAACTCAGACGAGGCAGCTTCAGGCAGTGGCGAGGACGACGGCCGAGGGTCCTTGCAAGACGAAATTATCGACATCGAAAATGGCTTGAGTGAGGCCTTCCATTCTGGTGAGGACAGCCCCCTCCCCCCCCCCTCCTTTTAATTAGTGTTGGTCTGCCTGGGGGGAGGGGTTAAGGGGGTATAAATAGAGGACATTTCTGTTTAGCCAGTTGGTGGGTTGGATTTGGAGATTGTGAGAGTTAAAGTTGTTGACGTTGAACTTTGTGGCTGTATATCCTGAGTTTTCTTGTAAATACTTATTTTTGTTCCTGGGATCTTTTGCTTCCACCAAACAGGGAGTTCTTCCGCTGGGCCATCATTTTTCCTGATTGACGAGACAAACCCACAACATTTGGTGCCAGAAGTGGGATCTCGTCGGTGGACCGTGTAAGGGCAAGCGAGCAGCTCGCTGGAGGAGGACAGCCGTAGCATCCTTCAGGGTCAGGTTGTATCGCTCCACCAAGATCTCCAGCTGCCTGTACAGAATTTTTTTTCTCTGCTCTTACTCTGTCTGTCTGTCTTTCATTGATAATGCTATGAACGTGCTGAGGATCCCTGATCTACGTGTGTGCATGAGCCGCCTCTGCCTGGCTCGCTCTGCAGCAGAGAGGAGGAACGTCAAGAGGGTTAGTGTGTCCCCTGCTTACCAACTTAAATTGATTTATGGGTCAATGGCCCATTAAGTAGTTTGGTAGAAGGATTAACAGCTGGGTAGGATTTAACTGCACATGATCATCTAATTTAAACCTAAATGGGGAATTCATTGTTGAACAGCTAAAATCAGAAAGCCCAGTTTAATGTCATAAAACACATAATAAATGGAAGATTGATTTGGGGATTTTTTTTTGTATCGGTCTGTTTTTAATTGGCTTCATGTGATGTAGATATTGAATTTAGGATGTTTAGATTTTGGATTTTTTAAAAATATCCTGTTATTGTCTCTTTATAGCACCAAGCCTGAGTTTCCGATCGGAGCAGCTTATGCCTGGATGATGTGATGTCTGCCCAACATCGTCCCTTTTGGTGAGATCTGTTCGGTTACTGCTGTTTCACATTGAGATACTGTGTCGATTAAATGACTGCAGGATAAACA
>JBBMOC010000066.1:2358726-2401344 GCA_037975185.1 Centropyge bicolor | reverse complement strand
CTATACTGCTGGAGATTGTCTTAAGGTCAGCCGTGCTTCAGTGGATCAAACAGAACATAATGCAACTTTCATGTCGAGCCTCTGTCATAAAAAACTCAGTGTGCAGCTCTGAAAATGAGCTTTGGCTGAAGTGAACAACCTTTGGTGAAAGAAAACCAAAGTGCGTCATGGACACAGAGAAGCCAAACCAATATGTCAGGAAAATGGGAAAATACTGTCATTAGAGGACAATTAGAGGTAAGTAATTAAAATAAATATGAACTCACTGGGAACAGTTTTCCTGTTTTGACTCCAGTTTTCTATTTGGAAAAAAAATTAAAAAGGAAAGATGTTGAAAATGCCTGTGCTTCCACCAACATTAGCAAATATTTACCCACCATTTGCTTTAATTATATCCAGCAACAAAGGGTGGAAAAATGTTTCCTCAGGCATTTATTGAGTGTTCGAGATGGGTTATAATGTAGAAAATCAAAAAGTCATCTCTGTCACCACAATGAGAATTACGACAGTGTTACATGCACAGGTTGTGGTGGTTGAGGGTAGTGCAGCGTGACATTCATGAAGGAGACTAGAAATTTGTATCCTAGCACAGACCAGCAAGCAACTTTTGT
Organism: Centropyge bicolor; assembly: GCA_037975185.1. NCBI lineage: Eukaryota > Metazoa > Chordata > Actinopteri > Pomacanthidae > Centropyge > Centropyge bicolor. The sequence continues at coordinate 2,400,733 of JBBMOC010000066.1, read as the reverse complement.
AAAAAAATTTTTTTTTTTTTTTTTTTTTTGCAATGATAACTTCGATCTTTCCCAAATCTTGACCAAGCATTTTAGTCACCTGGACCATAGTTGATTTGCAGCAGATTTTTTTTTCTGTAATTTCCCGATATCAATGATTTGATTTAATGAAATGATCCGACACTTACACTCAGAAAACCTGGTTTAAGTCATATTATCATCCCAGTTTATGTGCACTGGTTGGTCCCTGGATATGTGGACATACAATGAGGCTGCATGGACAGTATAATCCACTGTGCTCTGATGCTCTCATCTTAATAGGAACCTGGAAGATCACAAGGGCCCTAATAGCAATTTTGTACCCCATGGCTTCCTGGCAGTTTAATATTACCATGGCGATGAAACATGGGACATTATGGTTACAGGATAATATTGATTGATTGATTGATGATATCATATGGGGTTAACCTGAGAACTGACTTCCTGCATATGTTCGACACTAACAGTCTGTCAGAGACTAATTCACCTGTGGAAACCCTGAACAGGAAACACCATCCTGCTAATTTATGCCCCCCCCCCCCCTCGCTCCCGACACTCAGGCCACGACTGTCTTTGTGGCTCTCACCTTGCGACAGCAGAAAGGGAAGGTTACATCATATATTGCATACTATATTCACTGGAGCAGATAATCAAACAGTCGGGCTCGCACATCCATGGTCAATTAGCTGAACAGAAGAAACAAGCTGTCACCCTCTAATGAGATGTCTGCGCTGCTAAATCTGGACGGGGCTACTCTGTAATTTTCCATTAATCAGCTCTCCTGAAAGCATCGTGACACACTCTCTTTAAAGCCTCACCACCGCGACCTCGTCACATTACGTTTTCCAAACTTGGACAGGAATAGCTGTGTTTTTGAAAATATCATATTTTTGGAAAACAAAGCCGCAGAGGTCTTTGAGGATGAGACAAAAAGGAAGGAGGTGTGTGTGAATGCGTTGTTGGAACAATAGGTACGATGGTACAAGCAAGGAGCGATGTTAACGTTTAGAGTGAAAATAAAGGTGATGGAAACAAAAGGGTTTTCAAAGGAACACAACCAAGGAGCTCGATCTCCTGTAAAACACACAGGTTAAGTCATAACGTGGCAGCAGCAGTTTTATTCATATGGCTCATTTCAATACAAGTTAATGTGCTTTAAAAAATGCAAACATGAGAAGTTACATAAGCAACAATGACACATGAAGAAACTGAATCAATGAAGTACAAACCCAACATACAATGAAGACACAACAACATCAACACAAACAGAAACCATACGAGTACACACACACACACACACACACACATAGTAATTTACAATGAGCCCGAGAGAACAGGAAAGTTTTGACTTTCGATGTGGACACGTTTGTGATGGATCTCAAATCAGCAGACAGCTCGTCCCAGAGAGCAGGACATCGGTTACTGAAGACTTCAGCAGACCAAACACACTCATCCAAAATAGACTCATCCATGGATTGGATGGGGGGGGGGGGGGTAATGGACAGTGAGTGTGACTGCATCACTTCTCCCCTGGCCTTTTCATTCACCAATAATGACAAATAGTTGTTATTCCCGGCTTTGTGTGTGTGTGTGTGTGTGTGTGCATGTGTGTGTGTGTGTGTGCGCAGAACCACTCAATTTTGCAGCTGATCAGGCAGAAATTGAAATTTTTCACGGGCTGAAGAAAACAGCAGCGAGAGAAAATGGGGAGCGAGGCAGAAAACGGAGAGGGAGGATGGATGGATGGAGAAGCTGCAGCCACATGAAGAAAATGGGAGAATGAAAGAGAAGGAGAGGAGGAGAGAGAAAGTCTAGTTATTTAGCCATTATCCACTCTCACGTCTGTGGATGATCTATAAATAAAGCAAATAGGCGATAGAGTGGACAGTGTGTGTGTGTGTGTGTGTGTGTGTGTGTGTGTGTGTGTGTGTGTGTGTGTGTGTGTGTGTGTGTGAGTGGCAGCTAATTATTCAAGGAGGAGAAATCCTGCTTAGTTTCCATTTCACTGCAGAGCAAAGCAGGTGTCTGACAAATGGTGAAAGCCTCCAGCAATAATGTAAACAAGGGGGGAGAAAAAATGAATATTTTTCCTCATTTGTGGATTTTCTTCAGGTGTTTTTTGCTTCGGTTTCCACTTCTTATTAGATCTGCTGTCCCATCTGAGGTCACTGTGCTCTGAGAGAGAAGTGGTGATAAACACAGAGTCAAGGTAATAAAGTTCTGGCCCTGGTTATTGATCTAAAAACAAGAAATGTTGGTAGCAAGAAAAACAACAACGACAGAGAGGGAGTTATAAATCTGTGGTTCTGGAATCACAGAATCTGTTTTATACATATGTTCATACATGTACATGCACACATGCATTCATACATACAGATAGAGTACACACACATATGCAATACACTAATACACACTGATGACAACCTGGTCCACAAAGCATGATGCGATATCAAGCCAATACTTGTATTTGCCCATTGCATTGTGTTTGAACATTGTTTTGATTTTTAGATTGTTTTATCTATAAACGTTTAAGTCATCCGCAGGATTGTTCCATAGAGTCACTGCTTTTACCAAATTAATTTTATAATAAGAGTCTATGGTCATGCTAGCAGTTCTGAGATGATGCTAACATGCTTATGTATCGCAGGTTTGTTTATAAAGCAAAATATTAAGACCTAAACTAAGTGTTGAAAAAAGGTTGGCCTGATGATGGCGCTATATGTGAAAAGTTAAGGGATCAGTAAAATGATTAGGACTCATTTAATATGACTTATTAATATGGTGACTATCAGGCTTTGTATAGTTTAATATTCCTTTACCTACATCTCTTCACAATAAGAACTGTATGGAATAATAACTGAGATGTTCAGAATAAACAACCTATTTTACCTTTACAGATCTCTGTTGTTCAACCCTCCAGCGGCTTTTGATTTTCAGCCACATCTCTACTCCTTTAAAACTCCTTTAAATGTTTCCAAATTGATTTCACTACTTTGTTGCAGTCTGACCTGAATATAGCACCCCCCCTCCCCCTGGTAAATAGTAGCATGTCTGGTCTCTGCCACATTCACAATTCTCTCTGATTAGGACATGATAGGCCCGTCTGAGTGCGCTAAGTGAGACGCTTGATGCTTCAAACACACATACAGTCACTCCCTGAGAATACACACAAGCAGATGCTGATTAGAGCAAGACGAGCAGTGACACAAAATGGATGACCGTGTGACTCAGGTAGAGAGGTAATGACAGCAAAAAGAAGTGCATATTCAGTATTACAGGCTTTTGATTTACTTGTTTGTGTCTGGGTGTGTGTTTCTAGTCTCGCAAAATGAAACCGTTTCCAAACTCAAAATCACAGTTTTGAGCCGCCTTTGATGATGTGACGGCATATTTGATTTGCAAGGCTTCTGTCCTAACTCAGCACAACCCGCCGCCGACGTGCAGTCTGCGATCAGCCAAGGCCGGCCTTGTGCAGGAGAGACAACCGGAACGACACGCGTCAATAAACCAAGGGAAACAGTCCAGACACAGAGGAGGAAATGTATGACTGCACTAAATGTTTCAGAGGGTCAGAGTGTGAATTTCGATGCATGGTTTTGTCAACATGTTCTTCATTGAAATTAAGAAGCAAGAGTCAAAATGCAAAACATGAAAACATGCTTTGGAGTTAAATTCCCAAATGTCAGGTTTTCCATTTAATTTTCAAAGGCTGACTTGTAAAACTGACACAATAATGAAAAGCAGAATTCCTCTGTTAAGTAGATGTAAGTGTTTACAGAGAAACAGCCTGTGCTGCAGCTGGACCAGGTTTGATTCAATGCTCCCTTCTAGTGTTCAGTGCATGACATTGCAACTCAATTTATTTTCATATTCATTTATAATTCACACTGGTAGAGGAGAACAATGATTGGTAAAACTACTGAAATCACACTGTAAAATACCCTGTTACAAGTCCTGAACTGAAAACGTCACTTTAAGAATAAGATTGAGAATTAGAAGAGTCAGATCGTCATTACTCATGCATTAATGTCAAAGCAGGTTTTTACTGTTGTAGAGAAAAAAGAAAAAGCGGTAAATTCTCAACGTTGTGAAGCTCAAACCATTAATGTTTTTTCATGAAAACAAACAAACTCTAATTGAATTTATAATAAAACATCATATTTTTTACGCTCTCATAATTTGTAAAATAACTGAAGTTGTCAGAAAAATGTAAAAAGTACAGTAATTTCCTCTTTTTTGTATTGATGTTGTAAAGTGGTACTTGAGTACATGTATTTAGTTACCTTCGACCACTGATAATATATCAACAAGACTGTGAGCATGAACATATCAAAGCAAGCGTTTCAGCCAGAGCAGTTTTATAGATTGTTGTGGATATAAAAAACAACACAATGTTTGGATATTACAACACAGTAAAGTGAATGAATGGACTTGAGGCTGAAGTCATGTGTGTGTGTGTGTGTTAACACACTGTAGGTTTAAGTGTTTCGATTTGGATTTCTTGATAATAATAATAAAAGTGTAAAGTGGTATGAGCCTCATCCTTTAAAGTTAAACTATTCAGGAATTGTCAATTACTCTTTGTACACACAAGTTTCAAACTCTCATCAGAGACATCAGAATGTTGAGCCTGCTGGTCTGTATCTGCAAGCTTGCAGCATAAATGTACAATTATACACAAAAATTACATTTGTTGTAATGGAAAATCCAATACTTTAACAAGCTAAGCTACCTGAAAACAGGCCAACACTGCACCGCTCTTCATCCTCATCCTCTTCTTCAGTGCTTGCAGTGGGTGAAAGTCATCCCCAGATCCACTCATTTTGGACCATGCTTCATCCACGAAAGTAAAGAATTGTCATGACAACAGCAAAATGAGAAGAAAATATATGCACATTTTCACTGTGGACCCCAAGCCTCAAAGATGTCTCATTATTGGTTAAAAAAACAAACTATGGACTTTTCCCATTCTACACTTGCAGTTCACCTTTATTCCAACAGATGGCAACCTAAGACAGGTTCATGTGCACAGCCATGATGTGTGTGTGCTGAGGTGGAAACATACATGCAACTACTGTGTGTTAAACATACATACTGTCTACAAATGAGTAATTGATACAATATGATGTCATGACAAAAAAAATATCAAAAAATATCTCACACACACTGTAATCACTCATAGACCAGAGCACACATGCAGATAGTCACACACAAAACTCACCAACCCTCTCCTTCTCTTTCTGTCTCTTACTCACTCTTTCTCTCTTTGGAAACACCTCTCATTTCTCAGGAGGCGTCCCCCTCACTTCAGCAGCCACATGGTACCTTTTGCTCTCACTCTGCCAATTTTAGCACGCGCTCACACAAAACACAAAATCCCCACATGTGAAAACACACACACACACACACACATAGCTTGTCAACTCCCCTGCTGCTGCTAACAGATGACAGCAGGCCTTGGGATGAAGAAAGATAGTCTGAGTCGTGTGGAAGCAGAGGGCAAAAAAACACATGTTTGTTTAGACAGATCCAGATGTGCTACGTGTGTTCTGAGCGAACGCTGCGACCACAAGATATGACAGAAAGAATGAGCCCGGTGCATTATTAATCAGATTTCTATATGAACTGTCAAGCGGGTGGAAAGATGAAGGAATGCGCTTTTTTGTTCCTCCAAGACCTCTGCTGAGGCTTATTTCATCAAACATCGAGCGCAACTTGCTCGAAGACCAAATTTACAGTCCCTGTAGTGATCATCATACGCGACAGTCGTTGGATGTTCCACCTCTAAAACACACACACTCTCTCAGAGGCCACTGTCTTGGCCTAGTTTTTCCATGAATGTGCTCGCTGGAGGGCAGATGCGCTTCTCCCCAGAGTGAGTAACGGAGCTTTTAATGGACAGAGAATGAAGGCTTCAATAGTTAAGGCAACATCTGGCCCTGCAGGAAAAAAAAAAAAAAAAGCACGGCTGAATGAAGAACACATATACACACAATAGTGTAGAAAAAGCACCATGTTCTGCATCATAGCCAAAGCTTAAAGGAAGAGAGAGTCATCTGATTGGCTGAAATTTTTGACCATGCTTAGCAGGTGACTTTATGATAGTTGGTGGGTCGGTCCACCACACTGAAATATCTCAGCTACTGGATGGAGGGCCATGAAATTTTGACCATTCATGGTCCCCAGAGGATGAACATCAGCTGACTTTGGTTCTCAGAGGATGACACCTAATCATTTTGATCTGATGTGATTTTCAGTGAAAACAACTATTAGATGAATTGACATTATATTTGATAGCCTACACACATTTATGACCCCATCAGGATATTTTCTAATAACTTATAATATAAACTATATGTTGTCTCTATCACCATCATTGGGTCATATTTTTTTCCATTTTGTCCCCCACAGTTTTTCAAATATTTGTGACTAAATATCTACAAAACTGACAACATTCCCAGTTTCAGCTCTACTTTGTGTTTAGTGCTAATTAGCAAATGCAAACCTGCTCAACGTCAGCATGTTGTCAGTATAAACGTGTTAGCACGGCAAACATTCTCCACACTGAGTCCTGTTTAACCTCACTTAATTCTGTTCTTACACATCTTCATTGTGGGACGATTCAATCAATAAAGAAAGAAAGCACAGGTGAATTGAACAAGTGAACATTTCACGTTTAAGAAAAATTCAGGCTGATGTGAATTTCATATTTTTGTGTGAGCTAAAAATTTCCAAGCTCACAATTTTTCCTTTTTTTTTCCAACAGTTTGACCTGGAAACATTGTGAATGTTACATTACAGTCTTGTTTTAATCAGGAAAAATACGACCAGTGTTCACTTGTTGTTAATTCATGCAATTTATTTTTGGACATGTCACATATGATGCACCTTTACATGTTATAAAACACACGTGAGAAATTGAAATTGGCAGCTATAAAATATCAGATAGTGATGACATGATTTTCACATATGTGTCTTTGTCAGCTGGAATCAAATGGAGGTGGAAATTAGCTTTAACATAGGAGGATTTCAGGTTTGACTCCATCCATTCTCTCACATCAGGGGGAGCTTTCATCAAACAGGGGTCCTGCTCTTTGTCCATCCAAACATTTTTTTTTTTTTTTTTTTTTTTTTGGTGGGTGATGGGGTGGGGGGGGTTGTTGGTCTCATTCCAAATTCAAGGTGAACAGGGGCGGAGACGCGCTTTGATGCAAATGTCCCCCTGCTGCTGCTGCTGCTGCTGTGCCCGCGCACGTGAGCGCGCTCCATCGCTGTCATCAGTACAACATCAGCATCTTCCGGGGGGCGCGCGGAGAAACGGGAGGAGAGCGAGAGAGAGAGAGAGAGGGAGAGAGAGGAGACATACTGGATAAAGGCTACGACAAAAAGCATGATGATAATGGAGTCGAGGCGGTGGAGGATGTCGGATTCACGAGAAAGGACTGGTGAGATTTGACAGAGGCTCCGTGTCGACACCCGATCTCGATTCGTGCTTTTTTTTTTTTTTTCCTTTTCCATTCCTGCTGTTTGCTTTTTCCACATGCTGCGTGGACAGTGAGGAGAGAGAGAGAGTGGGGGGAGCAGGGGAGCAGGGGACGGGGAGCTAGCCCACGGATGCCTCGGAAGGTAAAGACGGGCTCCACCGCTGGCAACATCTCATCTGACGGATGGTGAGAAAGGACATCCTGAAGACACATCTGGACCGATGGACGAGCACGAAAATCAGCTTTAACCCCCTCCACCTACCACTGTGACATCAATGAAATCCTGTTTTGATGGGGTTTTTATTTTTAAATCATTCATGGTGTAGCCCCAAGGAAACGAGCCTTAGACAGCAATGTTGAATCACTGGTGTTGGTAAATTATTCATTAGTAGTGTAGGTAGGCTATGATTTTCTATTGCTTCAATGTAGCATTTCCATTCATTTTTACAGCCTTTGCCATGTCATGTAACACATTTTGCAGGTTATATTTGTACCGTGTGCTTATGTAGGCCCATGTAATAGCCTCGAACATAACAGCCAAAGCTGGAAAGATCTGATAGAGTAGATAGATAAAAGTGAGATTTTTTTTAATTCTTGTGAGATAAAGAGGAGGAGGACGGGGGTGGAAAGAGAGATATAAAGAAGGAGAGAAAAAAAAGGGATCAAACATGTTGCCTTCCCAAGAAGCCTCCAAGATCTACCATGACAATTACATGCGCAACTCCCGGGCCATCGGGGTGCTGTGGGCCATCTTCACCATCTGCTTCGCCATCGTCAACGTGGTGGTGTTCATCCAGCCCTACTGGATCGGCGACAGCGTCAACACGCCGCAGGCCGGCTACTTCGGCCTCTTCCACTACTGCGTGGGCACCGGGCCGTCGCCCAGCCGGGAGCTCACCTGCGTGGGCAGCTTCTCCGACTTCAGCTCCATCCCGTCCGGAGCGTTCAAGGCGGCCTCGGTGTTCGTGCTGCTGTCCATGGTGCTGATCCTCAGCTGCATCGCCTGCATGGCGCTCTTCTTCTTCTGCAACACCTCCACCGTTTACAAAACCTGCGCCTGGATGCAGCTGCTGTGCGGTAGGTGGTCCCCCCGCAGCACACGCACTGTTTCATGCAATTAAAAAAAAAAAAAAAAAATCAAGGCCTTGTAATTAGGCACACGAGCCTCCTGTATTTGCAGGAATAGGCACCTTGCAGAAAGCAGGCATCACAGTGCTGCTGCATCATATAGGCTGTGATCCTTGACTGTTTTTAATGAATGCATCCTTCTCATGATGAGGCCTTATGATGATCAGTCTGCTCACCTTTACATCCACATGCATTAGATCACAAGCCCTTTGTTTGCCTAAACCCACCAGTTATGTTATAGCACAATAAAAAGATCATTTTTCAAAGCTTGAGATGATGAGAAAAAGAAGCTAAAAACTATTATACAGGCTGTTGTAGTGGCCACATCAAACATCACTGCGGACGTCTGAGGTCAATATGTCGAGCATCACCGGCTTCAGGAAACATAAGAATAGCATGTGACTTCACGCCTGAGTAGAAATAAGGTGAAAGCTGTTTGTGCAGCACTTTCATTGTCTCTTCCCTCCCTGGAATCAATATGCTGTAGTCTAAAGGGTATAGGCCACGTCTTGTTACACTTCATTAGCAGTGTTGTACAGATTTCCCATTCCTGCAACAACAGGCCCGAGACAGTAGGAACACATTTGAGCGATTATTCACGCCGCTGAAAGCAATAAGAGGCCCGGAGCTGCCCCCCCCCTGTTAGCATTGATATTCTGAGGATCCACCGCTGCATCTCCAAAGAAAGCAGCGGTGGGATCACGGCTTTATGCTGATCAAATGCAAATGTCATCCATTCACCCGTTTTGGGCTCGTCGTATAGGAGGCGGCGTGATGTGATGAACGATGCAGCAGCGTTAGGAATCTATTCCCCCGTGACCGAGGGGCCCTACTGCTATTTTGAGGTGGTGATTCCAGGTCGATTGGATTACTGATTCCAGGATGCTGGTGTTTTGCCTCCTGCTCTCGTGGATAGATTACAGTCTGAAGGCGTGATTGGGGATAAAGGTTGGCTTCCCAACACGTCCGCTCAATCGTGCTATACCTTCACACACAACTGGAGAGCTCAAATATTTACAAATGGTCGCTCCATGGTTCGGGTTAGATCAGGTGCCAGAGCTGATACACATTTGGATATGGTGTTGCTAAAGGCATCAATAAGACATTATAGAGGATGGTTTGTTCTTAAATATGCATCCAATTCATGTTTCATTTGATTACTTGAAGTTCAATTACTATGGTGTTGTGTAGGGGCGGAGCTAACATTTGTTTTCATGTTTCATTTTGAGATAAACTGATTCATTGTTTGCAATATAACAAATGATAACAAATAACAAAAGAAGCCTTAAAATGTCTTGTTGTGTCTGACAAACAGTCGAAAACTCAACAATATTCAATTTATTGTCACAGAAGATGAAGAAAATCAGTAAAAATTGAAATTTGAGAAGCTTTAGAAAATTGCCTTTTTTAAAATTCTTGCATGATTAATCAATTCTGAATATAGATTATTGTCTGTCAATCAACCAATGGATTAATCGATTAATCATTTCATCTCTCCGATGCTCTTTTAGTTCTGAACATCCCACACAAGCATTAAGACTTTTGATCCGATTCTTTGCTACCGTCTTTTTCAATTTCACCTTATTTTCAGCTTTAAACAACAGTTAAATCTATGTCGATTAGATGTCACGAGGCCAAGCGAGTAAAAAATGCCCATGTCAGCAAGACTTAACCTTTGAGGAGTGAGAGCTTCATGTATCTGCCAGAAGGTGCGAAAAAACCATGATCCCTCTCATACACACATTTCTAGCAGAGCCTCCTGTGTACATCCGACTTCTTTATAAGCTGATCAATGTGATAAATAGGCCAGGCAGAATAGCGTGGGAGTCAGTTTTCTGTACAGAAACAGTCAGCATACTGAATGAGAGGGGGAGATAGAGAGAGAGGGGGAGAGAGAGAGAGAGAGAGAGAGATCAGCACTTTTTTTTCCTTCTGTATTGTTCTTTTTTCTCATCCTCATCTGCCCACTCTGTCCTCTGTTCTGCCGAGTGTGTTGAAAGGCTCTGGTGCTCTACAATCAGCACGAATCAGACAGAACAGCAGAGGTACAGATTTTACTCTCTTTAGCAAAAATTTCATGACTTAACAGGAATTGGACAAACCATTAATCAAGAAAATAATGGTAGAAAGCAGCGGTGGAAGAAGTCTTCAGACCTTTTATTGGAGTGAAAGTAAGAAATACTGCAATGTGGAAAAAATCTTTATTACAAGTAAAACTCCTGCTTTTAAGCTCATTTTTAAGTAAAACTACTTTTTTATATTACTAAACTGATGTACACATATAGTATTTGAGTGTTGTAGCTGGTTGAAGTGGAGCTAGATTTATCATCATATACAGTTCAGTGGGTTAGTCCAGTGTTTCCCAACCTCAGAGTCGGGCCCCGTCCAAGGGGTCAGCAGATAAATCTGAGGGTCCCAGTCTATGGTGGAAATGCTAACAACTCATACACATCTGAAAAGTGACAATAAGGGCCCATCTAGGGTTGGGAACCACCGGTTTGAGAACCCATAAGGAGCATAAACCAGAAAAAACCCACAGCCTTAAACCAGTTCAGCGTTGCCCCTCCCACTCATAAATGTGAGGATATAAATATAGACGATGGCGATAAGGATGAAGCGTGCATGATGAGGACTGTTGTATTGCTCCATAAAATCACCATGATGACTCCGTTGAATCATCAATACACCCACATTACCACCATCCATCACCATCGGGCTGGAAAGGTCGGAGGTCCATCTCTGCATGGCGGGAAGGCAACAAGCTTACATGGCAGATGTATAGGGTTTGATATAGGTTTAGAATGAGTAGATCTCAGATTTCAGATGTCCTCTTGATTTGGATATTTTTGGCATATACTCAGCTTCTACATCAATTTTTTTTATTCTCAGACTAACTCTCAAACTCTGTTCCCTCTAATTTGAGTCCATGTCATACAAGAGTTTTTGAAACTTCAGAAGGTTTTACCGTCCTTCCTGCGGATGCATCCTATGATGTGTGGTGGAGGTAAGTTGTCTAATAGGCTTGGCAGACGGCCTAATGCTGTTCGCCACCTTGGAGATGATCATTTAATCATCCGGCCTGCCCTGCTGGGTGTAGCAGCGGGTCTCCTGGCACCGCGCAATGACAGAGTGCACCGCGGCAAATACAGCCAGAGCCAGTTTGAACCAGGCCCAGATTTAGGCCAAATGGACCAAAAGTGTCAATTACAGTTGAGCAGTTTGGGCCATGATCATGACGCCTGACTACAGGAGGGTAAAACAGGAATGTTCGCCCAATGAAAACTGCATTAGTGGTGTAGCTAAATGTCAGAATCTGAAGCGAACAGTTCATCCAATTTGGGAGATGTTAACACTAAAAAAAATTCCTTGGTGAAAGAATGGGGCCTATTGTTTTAGTTGAAGTAAATGTGAGAAAAATGGAACCTAGCCCAAAATACTGGGATGCATTCCTCCTGGCAAGGTGCGATACCACAGTGTGTCTTGGCGTCTATAAGCTGAAAATGGGCCAAAGTTGGCCTGTATGTATCCTGACCTGAGCAAAATGTGAATAAGGTTAATGCACTTGAAAAGAACTATAAGGTGCCACTCATAACTGCTGGCAATGGAGAGTGACTGTAGGCCAAAATGAGTGTTGACTTGAATACAGGTTCACCTCTGATTGTAGAACTACCGGCCAAGCTGTGGGACAACAAGCAAACCCAAGATGTAATCTGCAAAATCTGCAAAAAAATACTCAGGTTTTTAGATGCACCCTGCTCCTGCACTGCTAAGAGATCCAAGAGGAATTGATTGCAAAAGTCTGCTTATCACGTAGCAAGATTTGTGCATCATCCAGCTACAGGCTTAGCTCAGTCGTCTCAAAGCTGGCTCACTTTTTAGCAGGACTAGACTAGCATGTTAAGCTAGGCTGCACGGCTAACTCGCTCCGGAGCAGGTTAAAGGATTAGTTCACCTATTTTCAAACCTGTCCACATGTACATTGAAAGAATTTCATACAGAAGAGGAGAAAATCTTTGACAGATCAAAACTTGAAAAATTTGAAAATAATTATGTTGCAGAAACCTTTTGTTCCTCTCTGGCTTTAAACAATAGGATCATTTACCAAGCTAATACACTAACAAATGGCAACCATGGATGCATATTAATGGCTGTAATCATTTATTTATTTGAAACTCCAGCTCAGGATAGCATGAGGTCTTTTTATACTACTGTACTGCATCTGAAAACTTTCTGAAACCAACAATCCAACATACCCACATCAAAGTGCGTAGGTGCAGTTTTGTGTGTGTGTGTGTGTGTGTGTGTGTGTGTGTGTGTGTGCGTACAGACCAGTCCAACACTACGAACGCCTTCCAGGATAGACAGTGTTCACCATCATCCCAATATTCAAATGATTGGCACGTCTTGCCGTTTGGAGCGGCTACAACATTTCCGCCTTCAGCTGTGGTTCGATGACACGTTGTGAGAATGATTTCTTTTCTTAGCTCAGTCAAATTTCTAAAAAGCAACGTTTCAGGCAGATTTTCTCGAAGCACTTTTTTTTGTAGATTTTCTGTTTCCGGCAGTAGAAGTGGCCTCGCATTACTTTTGATTGTTTGTATTCATAAAGATGGATTAATAAAGTTTATCAAACATGTTTAAAATCCCACTGATTTTTAATGAGATATTTCAATATAAGTTTTAGTGTTGCAGTTGCTGTGAAAATCACTGTTCAATTTCACATGATATTAAGTCGTCCACTCATGGTGTGGATAATGTTTCTTGTAATTTATGATGATGGTAATGATGATGATGATCACCGGCTATCCAGGGCAGCCAATGTCAGAGCAGGTAGCTTCAGACTGACAGATGAACCTGCTTTGAGAAACAGGCCCCTGGACAACTGAGCGGAGATAAAACCACAACAATGGCTACGATGAAATTACCAACAGTTGAATATGAGTGGGTTTAAAAGTGAACAAATGAGTGTTAAATGGATATTTAATCGACTTTAAACACTAATGAGGTCAGCGAGGTAAGAAACACACTACATGTGGCTGAAAGTGAGATAGGTCTGAGCCATTAGTGAATCAACAGCTGCCTGCTAATAGGTGACTTTTTTCCCCCATCATCCCCCAGTTATGTCACACCTAGATAGGAAAGTGAATAATGGGGTCATTTTCCACTTTGAATCTGGACTAAGCAGCATTTTTACTCGCAAGAAAAGAACAAGAGGAGGGCTAGATTTCTCAAAAGCACCTGAGGTCTGTGAAGAGCTTCGCCACTTGCACCTTTAGATTAATTCAGTGGAAAATGCTCCTGGGAAAAAAACTGATAGAGCTTTAGTTTTAATTCACCTTTTTCTGAACAAAGATGAATTTAGTGCAAGAGGAAATTTGAGTTTCACCTTCCTGCAGAAACCAAGTGTCACTTTCGTCCATCCCAACAGCAGAAGTGAGGGCCCACAGGAAAAGCTCAGCGGCCCACAAGCCATTGCGGCTCGATGACTCCCTCTCCTCCATCAGCTCATGTCTCCATCGCTCATTCACGTCTTTCTCTGTCTGTTGCAATATTAAACAGAACTAAGCAGGACATGGGCCGTGGCACAGGGGAGGAGGTGTCCTGGGAGGAACGACCTGTCAGCGACTGCTCGGTCTCAGTGTGTGTGTGTGAGTGTGTGTGTGTGTGTGTAAAAGCAGGAAAGAAGGGATATGGAAATAGTGTGTGAGTTAAAGGAACAATGCAAAAGAACAGCTCAACATGTAGATTCAGTTAAACAGATCAGCTTATTATTAGCGCTGATGGGTCACACTCAAAACACCTTATGAAGTTCTTGTTGCTAACATGTTAGCAAACAGGCAACATGTCACTGTACACAGAGCAACATTAGCATTCATTCATAGATATACAAGCCCAATATTCCCCCTCCTTTCAGCTCTGTGTTGATCTCCACCAACTCCTCAGGTAAATGTTCCAAATCCAAAACAAGAAGCTGAAGGAAGCTAAACGATTCTGTAGCGCATTGATGAAATGTGTGTAATGATTTCGTGTGGGTTTAGTAAATTGATCAATGGTTGATATAAAAATATTGATTACTGAAGCTTTATTAAAAAGCTTAATTAACTGTAGTTAAAATCTTATTATGATGACATTTGTTATAAAATTACAGCTAATTTTATAATTGAATTAGTTCTACATTAATGAGTCATAAGTAGCAGAATACTATACATCTGACAGATCTGTGTCTTCGGCAGGTTTGATGGATGAAACAGAAGGATATCAACAACTGGACATTCATTTGTGTTTAGTTCGTTTCCATTAACTTTGTTGAAACTGGTGTCATTCAGAAATACAGAGAGAATACCAGAGAGAAACTAGTTCAATGTGCTGGATTTATGGCTGCAAACTGTTCTTCTAATCTCGACCATACTGCTCATTTCATTTATACTGTCGTCACATTGTTGAATGATATTTGGCTGGTTGCTGTGTGAGGTTATTGGCTTGCACGACCTCTTGTTTCTTGGTTGCTAGCTGGTGGTAAAGGTCACACCAGGCTGAGTGTGGTGATCCTGATGTGGGTGTTGTGTGAATAATTTGGTAATTGTGAAGAGACAGGACGCTCAGACTGACAGTCAATTGATATCACATGAGAGAAATATCAAAAACTCACTGTTGAGTCGCTACAAAAGAACATATGCTATGATATGATAAATGAAAGACGAGGTGTAAACACAGCAGTAGTAGGTGATTAGCTTTTTAAAGGTGGGACGGTCATTAGAGACCTGTCACTGGTGAACCAACTGATGAACGATTGCATTGGTTCTGTATGCTTCATTAATTCATCAATAATATAGTCAATTACCCAGGACTAAAAATGATGGACTGTTCTGATTTGCTCAGGATTTGTTACGCATACCTTTGGCAATTTCTATACTGTGTTGACTGGTTACCTACATATTGACTCTGGTGTTCAGCTCTGTGGATAAAGATATCATGAAGACACCATCTGTTCCACCTTAAAATCTGTGCCTTTAAAACAATGCTTTCAATAAACTAAAATTCTTTATAATAAGATTTTTAAGTATTTATCAAAGAGAGACACACATCAGCACCTAACTGCTAATTAATCACTGATTATTAAGATAAGATAAGATAAGCCTTTATTCGTCCCACAGTGGGGAAATTCACACGATTAGAACTATAAATCAAAGATTATTGTAGAAAATGATAGTTAACTTAAGAGCAGACTCTGACTGTAGATATGATGCCAATGACCAGTATTTAATGATGATCAGCTATATACTGTATCTGTGAATCAGCATAGTGACACTTCACTATGATCAACCTGCTAAACAACACTTATATAACACATCCTGCCTTATAGTGCCCTGTCATGTTCATATTAGTTACTATTTTTGTGCCCCCCGAAGTAAAGTAGTGCCTCACACTGAGCTGTTACTAGGAACGCATCATTACCTCATGAATGTTTACCATTACTCATCATTTTTTGTGTCCCCTCGAGTAGATCATCATCATCCTGCCCGACTGACAAGGAGCTGCTGAGTCTGAACTGGGAATGCACAATTTGTCATGAGTGACACGAGCTAGAGACCACAGAGTTCTGGGAGGGAGGTGGGGGGAGGTGGGGATCGGAGTACATTTTCATTAATATTCACATCCATATGTCGTATTATTAGTTGACACAGCCAGACTAGATGCTAAATGCCCCCAGAGCAGCTCTGTCTCCAGGAAATGTTTGCACTAAAAAAAGATTCAAATCTGCTTAAGTCTTCTGACATGTTGTTGCTGGACTTTTGTCCTTTCGAGGAGTAAAACTTGATCTGCATTGTTATGATTTGCATTTTGAGAGTGTTGATTAATGGACAGCCATTTTGATTGGATATAGGAGCCTCGGGATGCCAGCCCCGTGTTTTACTTTCATTGTGGTCAGGTGACATCACGAGCCTTTCATTGGATTTATGGTCTAACATCCATATTAATTCATGGCAACTGGATCAGCCTTTAAACAATTAATTCAGTATTTCAACCATGAAGTTTGGATCTTCACTTAAGCGCCAACATCCTGCTGTTGATTGGACAAATCCGGCACATGTCATTGAACTTCAATTCCAGTTTTCATAGATCATAAAAAAAATGGCAACTATGATGGAAACACTGTCAAATCTTTCCTGCATTAAACACGTTACTCTAATGCGCCCAATATATAGACATTTAATAAACTATTACGTAGTTGATGTAAGTATTTATGAACATTATTGCCAACAACTATACACCAGAGAGACAGGTCGAGGAAGCAAAAGTGAGCTTTAATAACACAAAGCTGATACCAGCAAACAAAACAGGCAGGTATCAAAAACTGAGGGAGCTGGTAGAAGCAAGTCCAAAAAACAAGGAATAACACCAACAAACGAAACAAGAGCAAAGCTGAATGGCACGAGGAACAAAGGCAGGAACACAGACGAGGGACACGAGCAACAAATGCAGACGATCTGACGACTGAAACAGGGAAAACACATGGACTAAATCCACCAGGGGCGAATGACTAATGACACACAGGTGGGCAAAACTGAACAAAGACACCTGAATAAAGACTCTTTAACAACATCTCAGAAATTTTATGAAGATTGCTGTTAAATTCAATAAATATGTAAACACTGTTATGTGATTGGATGCATCAGTATTGGATGGGAGTTATCCAGTATGGAGACAATTCCTGTGGCCTCTGCTCAGTTTATGATCCCATTCATAAATTTATTCACAAAATTCATAAATGCCAACTTGCCTACTATTGTGTTATTCAGTTTGGAGGAGCACAAGTCATCCAAGTCATCGTGGCCTTCCAACGTGACCCTTATTATTTCCCCTATGGGAGATCAATAAAAAATGATCTTATTAATTTTTTAATTTTGCTATTTTAAATGGTCAATATTATCTTTCTGTTGTTGTTGTTGCTCCATGTTGCTCTGTGCATCCTGTCCGGAGTCTCAACACAGAACTGTTCTACTGTGGTGTTGTTGTTCTTACAGGCAGTGTGAAGTGTATCGAAAGCAATTGAAAAAGTGTGTGTGTGTGTGTGTATGTAGGAGAGAGAGAGAAAGAGAGAGAGAGAGAGTGGAGAAACAGAACGAGAGCGAGTGAAACCCAGCAACTGAATGAATGTGTGTATGCCGACGATCCTGCTCTGTGTGTGTGTGTGTGTATGTAGGAGAGAGAGAGAGAGAGAGAGAGAGAGGAGAAACAGAACGAGAGCAAGTGAAACCCGGCAACTGAATGAATGTGTGTGAGCATATACCGACGATCCTGCTCTGTGTGTGTGTGTGTGTGTGTGTGTGTGTGTGTGTGTCTGCGTGGCCACACATGCGTCTGTTCACGTGAGCATGTAAGACAGCGAGTAAATGTGTATGGGACGGTGTGAGAGTTGAATTATTAATGAGACCGTTTTCTTCCTCTTGTTTTTTATGCTGCACTAGTAAATGCGTAAAAGACCGTGTGTGCATGCGTTTTGGTGGTCGTCCATGTGTGTGTGTGCAAGCATGTGCGTGGCTTCATGTGTGCACGCATGTAGATAAATGTGCCCATGTGCATGTGTTTTTACAGCAGGAGTTAAATAGATGCTGCAGTGGTCGAGTTAAATATAGAACTACAGAGAGAGAGAGAGAGAGAGAGAGAGAGAGTTTCCCTGGGGGATATCCCTGCTTCCCTCTCTCTCTCTCTCTCTCTCGCTCTTTCAGATTTCTGGCCGGCTTTTCCCAACCAAACGTACATGTTTTAATTATCAGGCGCTTAATAAATAATTCCAAAGTCACCGGGGTGTTTCTAAAAATATCCTGACAGCTGAATAATGGATTCCTTTGACCCTTCTCAGCTTTGTCACTCAGTGTGTGTGTGTGTGTGGAGGAGGGAGAAAGAAAGCAGCAGAAAGAGGGAAAGACCCTAAAGCTTGTTGATAAGATGTATAAGTACGATGATGAAATGGAAATTTCTCTGCTATGCATCATGCTGCTTATTAATGTGTAATCATTACTACCACACATTTACCTCTGTTTCAAAAGGGTGTATTGTTCATCCTCCCTTTGTATGTCAGCCTGTATGTTCTGCTTTTCAGACAAGAAATAAGCTATTTTGATTTGAGCTTCATCACGATCACATTATGATCAAAGGTGTTAGTTTGACCAGGTGCTATTTGAATGCATTTTGGGTTCAGTTAAATAATAAATAGCTTTATATGTTTTTATATTCCAGGCACTTTGCTCTATAAAACTGTGAAAGAACAGCTGGAGGTTGATAGGCTGTTGTTTTAGTGCAGATCGAACCGGGTGTGTTCTCATGCAGGCTAAAGGTTTGTTCACCCAAATTTGAGACATAACTACAAAATAACTATGGATAACTCAAAGTAACTGTGCACATGTCTTATTGGATCTAATGTACAGAGGAAAAAAGTGCCCAGACTTTTGACAGCACGCTCTGCGGATAATCCACAGGATTATCCTAGAAACCAGGAAATTGTTTCTGGAAAGAGATTTTGTTGGAGCATTTTTTTTTTTTTTTTTGCCAATTTTCAATGCTGTGAACACAACAGACAAAATTAAATTCACTTCCTTTATACTGGAGCATGTATATATGAAGAGAGACATTAGCTGTTATTGTCCAGAGTTGGTCACATCCAACCTTTCTGATCTTTTCATGGGGGCTGTTTTTGGTGTTCGCCAAATTAGTGTGCAAATTATACATGAAGAATTTCTATGTCAAATTTCATATGTATACATAAACTATATCTAATTACTATGTAAGATATAAGGTAAGAGCCCTCATAAACCCAACAGAGCTCAAAGACAAAACTAATGTAAATGGTTAAATGTTAGAAAGCTAAGAAGTTAGATTTTACTTTTACACCATTAAATTAAATAAAAACACGACATGACCGGTTATATTATTAGCTAAATTAGCGAAGGTGTGAGAGAATCTCATGTTATATATAAAGAACTTATGGTTGAATCGATTAAGAGATGCAAGAAGATATTGCTGCTGTGTCTCATCAGTCATTAAATGCAAACGTACCTTTTCAAATCTTACAGTCTTTATGGGAAGAAAAAACATATTACGGAAGCACAATTAGGACAAAACTGTACACAACGTATACAGTTTGGCGACGGTCAGAAATCGGTTAGTAAAGTGTAGTTTCAGTGTCAGAGCTGGTTTTGTCAGATATTCTTCCTCCAAATATAAATTAGCCAGAAGGGGGCGCTCACCGGTCCCTCAGTCTGTCACCAAACTGTTTGCGTAGCTCGATGAAAAACGATGCTTGGACTCGTCGATGACACATTATATGGTTATGTGCAAGCTTCTGTATTCCTGCCAATCCTCTTTCCACATTCAGGACTTGTGCCAGCAACTTTCTCCTCAGTTGGTGAAGGACATACTGATGAGTTAGGAAAAGATAGAGAAGTTGGGTTTTAAACCTCCAGAACATGAGGTTGGTCAAAGTATCACTTTTAGCATTTTGAGCAATTGGTAAAATGTGACCAGAAAAGAGTTTGATATTCAGCTTCAATTCCAAATATAATTAGTAAATGACAAATATACAATGAAGAAAAAGCACAGAGAGGATTTACAGTAAGAGTCAAAGAGTGTAAATACATTATGAAAGACGGGAAAAAGAGGGAGAGCTCGATGCCAAGTGGGCCAGTGAACCCTGGCGGCAGCAACATCTTGTAAAGTGCCCCCTCAGCAAAACACACACACATACACACACAGAGGCTTGATCCCAACTCCAATAAAAACTCTGTACATCAGCGAGGAAGCCGTCCATTAGATAGATGGAGGACAGCAGGCCAAGGTCTAGACACAGTAGCAGAGGGAAGGGCAGACCTCAGACAGCTTTATTAAATTATGGAGCGGACATGGTGATCTTGTAATGCGCTCGTGTTCACACCTTTCCACCCGGTGTTGGACGTCAAACTGCAGGAGCTCGCATCCACAAGGAGGCCGAGGGTTTGAGCGGAGGAGGTTATAATTTGGTCATATAGACAGCCTTGTTGTGAGGTTTTAGACTTCTGATCAGATCACGATGACGTCTGGATTTTGATCATTTAAAAGCTCAGAAGCCTTTACTTATTTGCTATTAAAATCATATGAAGGGACACCTTAAACACATGAGGTCGACAGTTTAACCAGTGTTGGAAATAATTGGAAATCTTAATGCTACATTATCTCACTCACTGATGAAACTAACATAAACTGTTTAAAGTGAAATTGTAATTTCTGAAAAAAGAAATTCTATTAGGAATGATAAGTTGAATGAACAAGACTTAAAAGGCAGCCTTGCTCAATCTGGTGAGTAGAAAGAGATGTCCAATGTTGGCAGACTTCAAAAATCCATCAAGCGGAATGAAAGAATTCTTTAATCACATATGAACATTTCGTGATCCGACCAGTATTGACAGGACGCCATCGTTTGAAAAAAACAAGCCAGTGTCTTAAAATAAATCTGTTTTACGGTGAGGGTTTGGTTTGGTGTAGAGACAAACATGACGTGGTTCTATATAGGGAAAAATCGTAGTTCAAGCAGCACAGTTCCCCCAGCTTATTGTGACTTACACCCCAAAATATTAGTCCTACCTTTGATTTATCTATTCCAATGGATTCCTGGACCATAAAAACATATCCTTAGCAAATGGAGTCGCATTGATATCATTTTTAGTTTAATAGTTATACCCGAAAATACACATTTCCGTAATGGCGGTTTTCCGGATCACCTCCAAAATTATATCATTTGTTCCCTGTCCCAGAAATTTCCTGTCTGTCCATAACTTTTTGAGTTAACAAACAAACAAACCAACAAACCTACGCCGGCAATAACATAACCTCCTTGGCGGAGGTAATTAACACATGCTTATGATAAGGTTATAGGTTAAAGGAAACCAGTGACTGTTGGCAGGAAACAAACAACAGTCTCATGTAGCAAAGTTTGATCCTTCTCTCCACGTGAACCTTCTCCTGATGCAGACTTTGTCATTTCAAAAACAACGCAAACAAATTCCTCCTTTGCTCGAGACGACCAAGAGCCATCATTTCAAAATAAAGTTACTAGATGGCAGTTTTAGTTACAATTTTCACTTCCTGTCCAGTGAGAACAACGCATCTCCAAATTTTGAAACATGAATTTTTCTTTTCTTTCTTTCTTTTCCAGCAATGGAAGTAATTAACATTGGCTCAACAGCATCGTTTTGTCTAATCACTGACAGGTGTAGTGACACATCTTTAGTTTTTGAAGCACTAGGGGGCAAAAATTTACTGTTGGACCTGCCTTTTGTTGACAGCATTGGCATAATATGGATGTTTATTTATCATGACTGTAGATTAAAAGTCCAGATCTATTGTGCACGGATGCATCAATCTGCTTCAGAGAGACAGTTGTGTGTGCTCATTACGACATCTCCAGCACAGACTGTACGTCATCATGGAGTAAGTCAGTCGGAGCACATGACACACTGTCGGATGGCGTCACGGCCGTGCGCCCGGCAAACAGAGTCAAGCTGCTCAGGAGGAGTAGTGTGGAGCCTGAAGCTGGTCCCATCAAAAATACTTCACACACACACTTATATATAGCGCTGACGGTATTTTTAGAGCTCTTATATAATCATTTTTGACTGTTTGTCTTGAGTGAAAAAAAAGAATCCGTGTGGACTCGCAGATAAGAAAGTCTGACAAAAATTCTTATGTAATGAGTCTATAAATATCTTTAGGCTGTTATAAATAAATGGCTTCACGGGTAATTTAAACTAGCTGGATCACAAACACGTCCTGGCGGCGTATTTCCGACTGTTTTCATTCAGTTTGATCTGCTTGTTTTCGAACAGCTGACGGGCTGCGAACGCCGGCGATGAAAAGAAATGACAGGAAGTGATGAGCTGAGATGAGAAAAAGGACATAATGGAGCGGAGCAGCGTTAGCCATCCTGCTCCCTGTGTCTTGTTTTTTCTCTTTCATTCTTCAGCCCCCTCCCATCCTCGCTTCCCCCCCCTCCCTCTGTTCGATCCCTCGCCGCCTTTGAAGTTCCTCCCCTCCAAGTTCAGAATGCAGTGTTTTCAGAGAGCGGGGGGGGAGGAAGAGGAAACACCCCAACAACTTCAAAGGGCTTTTCTTGGGTTGTGGGAAGGTGGGGGGTTATTTTTAGCCTGCTGGTGCCCACTTAAACGCTTTGAGTTGAAGATGGAGGAGGAGGGCAGATGGAGGAAGAGGCCAGAGAGAGAGAGAGAGAGAGAGAGAGAGAGAGAGAGAGAGAGTCACACTGTCATGTAGTAGACAATTCATGGATTGTTGAATCGCTCTTAAATAGATGATTTTACCTCAGAAATATAACTGGACTCAAGGCTGAAAATACAGGCATGGTTATCTGCAAGAGGGGTGTTATGGGTAATCATTGGAGCATGGCAGCTGACTGGAGGTGTTCAGTTCATATATAATGTAATTTTAACAGACTCTATATTGAATCAGTAGGACTCCATTCATGGAGCACTTCCTGGTTAAAGGTTTTGTAAAAGAACGTTTGCTGTTCAGCTATTAAACTTAGAAACAGAGCTCGTAAAGGTCAACACCACAGTGTCAATAATGTTGATGCATTCGCTTACTGGTCTAGGTACGTTCAGATGGCGACGTCTCGACTTGCGGAGCGATGCAGTCGACAGAGTAAGTGACGACGAATCTTTGAGCTGAAATGACTTGAATCAGCAAAGTGGTTCCTTCCAAAGTTCAATAAGGCATTGCTGACTCATGGATCTTACCCTCCCATCAGGAGGCGGGTTCATAACAAAAAAAAAAAAAAAATTACATTCATTAAACATGATACATACAGCCACCCCTGCATCTGTGGGCGACGACACAGGTTCATTTACTGACTTGGTATTATAGCTCTTCTCAGACACGATGGTGCATTGCAGAGAGGGGTGTTCGGGAATTCGATTTTTATTTTGAAGGTTATAATTTTTGCTTGAGTTTATTTTATTCTCTCTTAAATCCATTTGTTTTGAGTGACTTTTAATAAGTTTCGCTTGAAACTTTTGAAACAAATGTAATGCCATACATGGTTTGGTACTATTGTTTATTCGAACTTGACTTTTATTTTGAAAAGTCCTGCCTGTTAGAATAGCTCTGTACTCAACAAAGTACTTGCAAGGTAAAGCAAGGTAGGTCAGACCTGAACCAAAAAGTCAGCCTGTAGTCAGTGATGGATGTTTGTTTCTCGCTCACCTTCATTTTCCCTTCCCAAAAAATTGACTAACCTATCTAATTGCCTGTTGTCCCGTTGCCTCTATTTTTAGCAATGTCTCCCTGTTCTGAGCTCTCAGCAGTGACTTTGGTGAGTGCAAGGGCCGGAGCTACTAAAATGAAAATCAAGTTAACTTTCCCTCATGTAACATAACGACACACTGTGAGATTCAATTTCATGCCAAAAAACTTGATTTGACTCAGAACACGTGATTTTAAATACGTCATAATTCCTTGGGCTTATGTAAAAATTTGGTGTCAGCTTCACCATTTCCAGTACTGTTTAAAAAAAGTTAATAAAATTGACTACAAATGGGAAATGAATGGTTAATGAGCTCCAGGATTCTTGGAGTTGCTTCTGGATTCACATGTTCAAAAAAGTCCACGCTCAATAACTTTGGATGAGTTTCATGCCAGATGGGGAAACATTCATCAAAAACCCATAAAACATGTTACCTGACACTCATTACTCCGTTAATGATTTTATCATCTCTCATCTGTGTTAATATCTTGTATAAAGGTCATAAAAGAAGCTAATAACTTGATGATTTCCCACGATGATTACTTCCATTGCTCTTCCATTCTCTCATTACTTACTGTATTAGCGTCATTATATTCTTTCTCATTACGTTCTCTCATTACGCCCGCAATCATTTTGTCAGAGGAGCGGTCACATTTTCTAGCGGCGTGCGTCCCAGCTTGAAATAAGACTCCTCATATTTGCGTGGGGGTTCTGCTTTACACAGGGAGGTGGTGACTAATCTGATATCCTCCCTCATCTGTTGCCACGAGTTCACCACCCACCGTCTTCTCATGATGGATGGCTAGTAGGTGAAATGCAGGGTCTTCAGAGGGAATCACTAATGTGACAGGGTTCAACCCTATGACTAATGGACTTCACTTTAATACACTCAGATCCATCACCTTCAAGCTCAACACTCTCCCGCAGTTCAGCCCTTTGGTCGAATTCATGCATGTTAAAGTTCGGCTAAAATTAAATTGCATGTTTATTTTCTGCTACTGCCTATATCTGTAAAGTGAGAAGGAAAAAAAGGCTTATTTTAAAAAAAAAAGGAAAAAAAAGACATATTTATGCAATATGTATTACCTTGACGTATGTGGGTCAATGGTTTTTTTAACCTGGTTAAATAAAGGTTAAATAAATAAAAATAAATAAATAACTGGGGCGTCCAGCCGCCTAATGGTTGTGACATATATCATAACTATTCTGTCCCCTTTGTACGTAATCTGAACTACATTACATACAATACATACAAAAACACACTTAGTAACAAGTACAGTATCAAACTGGAAAATCTGTTATTTAGCAAATGCCCTTTATAGTATAAATATCTAAACAAACAACAAAATATATTCACATACTTATTTAAACATAAAATAAGTAGTATAAACTTACAAACAAAGCTTCTCAGGCACAACACAGAGGATGCAATGGATTGAGTCTGAAACCACCTCCCCAAGCACCCCTCAAAACAACATGGCCGATCCCAGCCTCCAACCAACCCATGTGATCACGCTGACCAATAACACAAAATGTGATTCTAGCTGCGGTTCCGTGCCTCACCACTAGGAGGTGCAGTGACCTCCCAACCTACGATGCCGTCACAATAACACTACAACATCCAGTGTTCAACTCTAGCCTGAAATCTCTCTCTCACACTGTATTTCATGTCTACTTTTACACTGTAAGTTGTCCAATGCAAACACAAAATCTAAAAAAAAAAAAAAAAATCATTTTTGTCATAATGTTCACTATGTCATTTTTCCCATAGAGAAGTTCTTTGCACTTTGAGTTTATGTATATTCACCATTCTATTATGAGTTGTTCATGAAAATAACCTGTTACCAGCTACTCAACATAACAGACGTTGAACTCACGTTAGCTTTCCAGCTAATGTCTTTTTCCTTTACACAAAAGTGGACACATGCCTTCTCCTGCTGAAAAATTCTACTACCTTTTTGTGGTCCTGCTTCCAGGAAATAGCCACAGAAAAGGCCTCACCTTCTCCCACCTACACTGCCTCTAAAGTGTTACCAAACTGACTATCGTAGCGAATGAAATTGAAGCATTGCAACCTTAAACCTTGAGCACCGTGTGTAAGTTTAGCTTTCTTTAAAAACAACCAGTGAAAACTGACGGAGGCATGTTTGCAAGGTAGATAGATATTTAGCGAAAAAAAACATGTTTGCAAGCTCCAGCCACCAGATCGAGTTTGTCTATATTGAATCTGCCTGCAGGCTCAGCTTTCATTCAAACACATGTATAGAAGAAGTTGGACTTTACTGAATGCATCAGCTATTGGAAATCTTTCTTTGAGATCTCTGTAGGAGCGAGGCCTGTGTCAGTAGTGTCGAACCAGTTGTTGACCTTTGAGGCTTTGATGCTGAATGAAAACTTTAAGCTGCATACATTCAGCAGAATTCCCTATTATCCTCAGTTTTACATTTCAGCCCATGATCTCTCTGTGTTGCTGCTACGCCTCATTCCACACGGCAGCCCGACAGCCTTCAATAGACACGCATGGCACACGTAAAATATTCCCAATTGAGCTCCAGACGTTAAATCTTCTGAACATTTATTGGACTGAAGCGTGATAATCACCAGCTCGGGCAAATCTGTCTGACTCTTCATGTGTATCACGAGTCATGTTGCCCATGGAAAAGACACGTCTGGTGTGGAATGAAGATTCAGTGCGACGTTGCCATGTATGTTCCCCCCACGTCTCGGCGGAGCCCACTGCTTCACTTACAGCCCCTCGGGCACAAAGTGACTGCTATTTAAACAGCGCTGGTGAGCAAAGAATACGGCACAATCAGCTCCCCAGCGATGCTCACTTTGATGAATGAGCAGAGGTGTAAAGTATAAATTACCATTTTTTTGTTGTAAGTGCCGAAATTGCATGTATGCATTTCCCCGGGGAGCGTCGTACTGTAGGTGTGGGTTTGTGTGCACTCACGTTTGTTTGCTGGTGTGAGTGTGAACCATCTGTATGTTTTTGAATTCTGTCACATACTCAATTGTCTGCAGGTGAATAATGTATACGCTGCATGTATTGCAGCTTTCTGTCGTCTCACTGTGAAGCTCTCTACACCTGGAGAGCTGCTGGTGTTCACACACAGCTGGCTGAACAAAGCTCACAAGTGCAGGCTTTAAAACTGCAGGTTTCAGGTACAAGGATCTTATCAGTAATAATCACCAAGTGAGAGTCTATAGAAGTACATTATTTACTTAAATTTGAACACCAAGTGTAGACAGTACAATATTTTATTGTATTGACAATATTGCTTTCCTTCCATAATAATTAAGATTGATTAACATGAGCATCATCACTTTCTGTTGAATTAAGCTGAATTTTTTCACTTTCATCATTAACATCCCAAAATCAGTTGGATCTGCCAAGTCACATTTTTTAGTGAGCTAGTAGCTATATTGCCCTGTAATCAGATTGATTTTGTTATTTGATTTCACTTTATCAATTCAGTCTATCACAGTCATGTTGGCCAATTGTTTGGTCGGATTAGGGCTTGTTTTGCCCAAATCCGTCATTATCAGTTGGCAGAAGTTGTGGTTGCTGGGAACTAGAGCTCATAAAGAAATACATTGGTTTCAGATGGTGGTTGTTCCTGCAAGTTGACTCGCAGACTTGGTTGCACATGTGGCCATTTTTCTATTGCTCTTTTGTGATGTTTTCCATGGAAAGTAGCTAAAGGTGTATATATGTGATGTCATAACTATTTGGTGTAATTTAGACACATAGTATGCATGCATTCATGGAAGTCCACAATATGACTGTTTAAAGAAGCAGCTGTAAGCAAAAGTCCCATCTAAGTGTTTGCACAGACAAACAGCTCGCAGGAGAAGGAGAGGTGCTTTTCAAGCTGCCAGTGATTAGGTCAGATGAGCTGCAGCTGTGTCAATGAGAGAGCACCTGAAGACCACACCTCCAGCCACTGAAGCAATGTCTGAACAAAGAAACTAAACCCTGAAGCAAGTATGAGTATGAAAACTCAAAATGCACTGAAAATAAACAAGTAAAAACACAAGAGACTGAAACCATGACACACACACAAGTTTGTTTTGCTATCCTTGTGAGGACGTTCCATTGACATAATGCATTCCCTAGCCCCTTACCCTAACCCTAACCATCGCAACTGAATGTCTAACCCTAACCTTTACCCAAACCATAAACTTTTTGTATTTGTAACTTTAACCCTAAAACCAAGGCATCCTAGTATAATCCTTGTGAGGACCAGGCAAAATGTCCTCACAAGACAAAATGTCCTCACAAGACAAAATGTCCTCACAAGAAAGGTTGTTTGTCAAGAGTTGGTCCTCACAACTATAGCAAAACATGCACACACACACACAAACACAAAGTCACAGATGCAAAAACATGAGGATCAGTACTAGAGGTCAATTCACCATATTTACCTCATATTTCTGGATCCTAGTTTTTCTTCACTGGTGTAGAAGACAAGAAGAGTTTGATCTAATCTAATCTTTGTCACAATCTCAGTCTCAGCCCCAGTCTCAACCTCCAGTCTGCCACATTCCTGCTGCAGCCTAATCAGCTCAACTCACCTCACCTGCGCTCCTGCTCACACCTGCACCTCATCTGTTGCTATCAGGCCACCTACTTAAACCCCAGCTCCACACACAGTCAGTGTCAGACTGTCTTCGCATTCATGCAGAGAACTCCAGACCTGTCTTCCGGATTGATCACCCGTTGCCGACACGTTTTGTTCCTGATTCTGCCTTTAACGCCTGACCCTCGGCTTGACTGCAAGGTATCGACTAGCTTCTGTCCTTCACTTACCCGTTTGCCTGAATCCCGGCTGTTGATCCTGCCTTCCGTCCCCGATGCCGAGTATCTGCCTGTGTGTCCTGATCTGTGGTGGCCTGCCTGGTATCTGATCCTTCTGCCTGACCTCGACGTTGAGAATCTGCCTGTGTGTCCTGATCTGTGGTGGCCTGCCTGGTATCTGATCCTCCTGCCTGTCTTCGACGTTGAGAATCTGCCTGTGTGTCCTGATCTGTGGCAGCCTGGTTTCTGGCTTTCCGGTGCATCTCCGTGTCACCCAGCAAAGTGTGAGTCCAGTTCTGGGTTTCCTGAAAGCCTCTGTTTGCTCTGTGTGGGAGTGTCATCAGCGTGGCTGAGTGGTCTGCTCATCGGACTTCAGTTCAAAGGCTCGCGGGTTCGATCCCCGCTCTCACCTCAGCCGATCATCTATAAAGACTGTGTCCTCCTGTCGGCTGTTCATCTCCATGCTCTGAACTGTTTTAATCCTAAAACCTGTAATAAAGTCTGGTTACTGATTGCACAGCTGCTGCTTCGCTTCTGGGTCCTTCCTGAAACCGTGACATCTTCCCTGTTACCTGTTTGTTTTTGCCACCTCAACTTCCCATCTCTTCTTCAAACTCATCCTCTCTTTCTCCTCTAATCTATGACTTTATATCCCACCATTTCCAAATCTCATGTTAACCCTGTTCCTCCTCATGTCCTCCTGTAGGAGTGTGCCTGGTGCTGGGTTGCATGATCTTTCCCGACGGATGGGACGCCGAGGTGATCCGGGACATGTGCGGGGAGCAGACGGGGAAATACTCCCTGGGCGATTGCTCTGTACGCTGGGCCTATATGCTGGCCATCATGGGCATCCTGGACGCCCTCATCCTCTCCTTCCTGGCCTTCGTCCTGGGCAACCGGCAGACGGACTTCTATCTCGACGATTTGCAGACAGACAACAAAGGTGAGTAAAGAGTAGCAGCCAGTCAGAATGCATTTTACCCTGTCTGAACAACTGGCTTGTACATTACCAGATGATTGAAGATAATCTGATCACATATCTGATGCATCAACCCATGGCAGTTGGTGAAATAATCACCAGGCGCAACCTCCGAATGGAAAAATTCATGTCTATGTACAGAAACCTTGGATTAAATTTTGCAGAAATCACAACACAAATGTATCATACTGAAATTATGATCTTTGCATGAGATAAATGACACTGATTGGTCCACCCCAACCAACTCCCTGTGGTTCATGCCAATCATTCACTTTTCCCTTCCCCATTCCCATATGCACGAAATACATGGATTAAATTGTTGGATGCATGGTCTGAAAAACCCATGTTGTGCAAGTGGGTGGTGGTCCGAACCCATCATAGTCCATCTCTTAAAGTGAACTTGAGGTGACACATCTTCTAATAAGATGCATCAGGACGTTGTTTCCTAGTCGCAGTCTCGATGCTTGCTTGATAGTTTGTTCATTAACTGATATATTAACCAATGAAAACAACACATAGTGCTGGTGCTGCATAATGACGAAGACAAAAAGAGAAAGGAGGAAGAAATTTGAGGTGATATTTCTGACCACTGTGAGAACAACTTGCTTACTTGCTTGTAGTGTAATTGTCAGATAATTGTCTGAATTGGAACAAAGCAAATGAACTACAACTCTGAAAATGCCCTAAATCAACCTGTTAAGCCTTTAAACCCACGTGACCGTAAACCTAAATAAAAATTATAAATGAAGCAACATAGTGTTCCCTTTAAAGGTGGGTGAGCCAGTCCATCTTCATCCACCTCTAATTCTCTAAGCTTTAACTGTGAGGCCATTAACATGAACAAAATTTGCCCTGTTGAAAAATGACTCCACTCCAACCTGACCTCGGTAACTCCAGCCAAATTGCTTTCGGTGCTGTAATTCCAGAGTAGGAGAGAGTCCTCCAGAGGGTTTCTGACAGTTTGCATGATGTTGCATCAGGACACTTGAACTGCATTGTTTCAGCTGTATGAGAAGAGAGGAAGAGGAGGGAAGCAATGGTAGAAGAAGGCGACGGAGGGGCAGGAGGAAGAGATACAATACAAAACAATTTTTTAAAAATTCCCCTTACATAAGGATTATGTGTTTGATTTGACTCCACAAACCAAATGTACAACAACACAAAAAGAAACAGAGGGAGGTGGAAAGAGAAAGATCTGTGACATAAGACATAGTAGACTGAGAGATACACAGACAGAGAGCACGATGGAGTAAAGGAGGAGTGAGAGGAAGAGAGCGAGAGATAAAGAGAGAGAAAAGTGACATAAGATGTCTCGGTTCTCCGACGGTCTATCTCCATCATGGTTTCCATGGTAACTGGAGATATTCCAGAGCGTGGGCGTGTCTTTCTGTTCTTATCTGATTAACCTCACTGACAGCCTCACTGACTTTACACATTTAATGCATCTAATGCTTCACCAGCTGCGTGAAGTTCCCTTTTTTTTTCTCCACTCACATTTCTGTCATAGAAGTAAAATGTCCCCCATTGCTTCTTTATATATCAGCTGATACAACAAAACGGTGACAACCTATGGACAGAAAGCAGGTGTTGTCCATAAGAAACTGCATCAGCGTTTGGTCAATGACAATGTAACATAACATGTATGACAAGAGAATTTAAGTAAAAATAAATATAAGGAACAAATGAAATGATGAAAATGTGGACTTGAGCTGGACATTCATTGAAAATTTATCGTGTTTTCTTTGAAGTGATGACCTCAATGCTTAACTCGTATTTACACAAGCAGATTCATGTTTTGCACAAATATGCACTTTTCTTGCCTCGCCGTGCATAATGCCAACACTTATTGTTCTCTTTTTGTCCTTGCAGATTTTGCTGTGTCGAGGGTAAGTTGGCATTTGCTTTTTTCCTATTTTTCATTGTTATGTTTTGTTTGAGGAAGACATGAACATGTGTCTGTGTAAAGCCTCATTAGTTTTTGAACGTAGTACTCTGCCACATTAGCTGAGAATCATAGTGGAGTATTTTTACCTACTCATTAATAATATAATCTAAACCGGCTATAAAGAAAATTGCTATTTTAGATTTACGCTAATAATGTTGAATTTAAACTAAACATACTAATTGGTTAAAAACACCCACAAATGACATTATACATTTATTCAGTTTTTCATTGACCTCTCTTACTTTGCAATACTGCATTTCGTAGTTGTCTGTGCAGATGAAGGATTCTTGGATGGGACAGTTATTACACGCCTTCCCATGATGCAACTCAGCTTTTCATTTGACCTTTACTGCTCATTAAACGCCCACATTTTCAAACTGCTCCTGATGACGTCACTATTGCATCACTATTACCTCATACTGCTGATGACAAGTTGATGTTTGTACGTCAGTTGGTGAATTTCGTGTCTCTCTGTTTAAATTCAATGGCGTGAATCAGTACAATGACAATGATCTGTCTTGTGTCTTTCAGATTGAGGTGCGGGACAGAAGAGAGCCAAGGTACGGAGTTCAGCGTCTTCACTGAGGACAACAAAGGCACTGGACAACTTCTCTTCTATCTCTTCTATCTCTTCTCTCATCCATCTGTTTCTCTCTCCCTCTTCTTTCTTCTACCCCTCTACTCTCTTCTTCTCTTCTCTCTTCAATGATCAGGATATCACCCAATTTCAATGCAGACACCAAGTGTACAGGATTCTGTAAGATAAAAAAGAAAAACAAAACAAAAAAAACAAAAACAAAACACACTGGGATAAACTATATTTTGAAAAAAATATATATACAAGGTTGTACAGTGCATTTAACACTCGACTTTCTCAACGAATACCTTTATGATGAAAAAAAAGATTTACTGTATTTAAAAGTCTTGATTTGTGTGAGAAATTCAATCCTTAAGATGAAGAACCATAATGTCCATTTATGATTTCGCGATGATTTATTTCAAATCTTGCTATTTATTGACTTTTGAGTTTTGTGTGTTGTGTACATCCATAGCTTCGGGAAAGCAGATTATTGATACCCCGTGTGCAGCGGTAGAGTCAAGACTCGCAATACAGCGGCAAAGTACATTAACATTCAACACCCACTTCAACAGGGACTTGTATGGCTCTTCATCTAAGGACTTTCAAATGTGAGGAATTTAAAGGAGTACCCCATTGCAGCTTTACAGAACCTAACATCTCTGGGAGATTCTCTACTGTACATACTTAACAATGTATATAACATTACTGCTGACGAAAACAGCCGACAACAAAACCTCATCTGACTCTAATGCATTCAAGTATAGTATTTCTACCCTTGGTTTCAGTGTTCCTCGTGCTGGAAGAGCAATCGGAGTATGTGCAAAACCCATTGTGTTTATATGACTCCTCACTACTGATTTGGTGGGATTAGACAGACGTGATAAAAACGGATATCTTAGCCGGATATTCCACGGAAAAGCAGAGGACCGTGACTGTACGATCGCGTTTTTTTGACACAGAAAAAAAGCTTCCCCTGCATCAACATGGCCTCAAGACACGCCCCTTATTGTAGTCTTCACCCGACAGTATAGTATAGTAAAAATTCAAATTGCTGAACTGAAATGCAGCTGTCCAAGTCAGACTTAGAAGTCATGTTTTTTTTTCTTTTTTGTTCAAGTTCAGTCCTTTGTAATACCTTTTTCTCCAGTGTGCAGTTTACTCCAGTTTATGGTTCCAGCATACAGTGATCAGTTTACTCTACAGATGTCTTAAGACTGTGTGAATATGGCTGTATGAGTCGGCCTTCTCTCAGAGGGAAGCCCCAAGTGCTGCATTGTCTTAAGGTGATGTCACTTATATGCCTCTTTGAATAAGCAACACTGCTTGTAGTAGTAATAGGAATCACATGAGGGACAGAAATCACAGCAAAGAATCCCCAAAAAAATGAAAGTCCTTAAAGACAATGAATCAAAATGTTGCCTAGTCAGCAGAATACAGAAAACTGTGACTCAGTGTCCTACCGTTTAATCCTTGCTACCATGTTAGACATCAGTTTTTATGTTATTATGACAGGGGAGGATTTCACAAACACTGAGGTCAAGAGTCCTCACAAGGCACCGCCCACGTCTCCAACTGGTAAAGTAGCGTAAACATGAAATTTATTGGGCCTCATGCAAGAACATTTAAAAATATTATAGATATAGATAATATAGATTTCCTGTTTGTTTGCGCTCCGCATTGGACGTCGCTCGTTTCAACCTCACGAGTGCCACCTGTTTGCGAGGAGGTGTGTGTTTGTGGGATATGATGATTAGCGTGATTCGTGCCCCCGAAGCGTTACAAAAGGAATAAAGAGAGAAAGGTGTGACATGAAGTTAGGTGTTAAAAAGATGCTCGTGACTCATACGGGAGTCAGTGTGACAAGAGACTGATGAGAGGATGTTACGCAGTAGTAGTTTCCCCTGAAAAAAAAAAGAAGAGAAAAAAGAAAAAAAGTCAGTTAATTGACAAACCATGATAAAAGGAACAAAATATTTTTTATTTGAACATTTTTTTTGCAGCATATCTGAACTTTAAATTCTGACCAACACCTCAATTTTGTCCAAACAAGGCGATAATTATTAACTTCTGTACAAATGATTCTTGCATGAGGCCCTTCGCATCTGTTAATACTGGAACCAGCATATAAAAGAATCATAGCTAAATTGTATCCCCTCTAAAAAAAATCTCCCAAAAAAAACAGGTCACATGACCTCAGCGCCCTCGGTGGTGGCTACTATCCTGAGCTCAAACATCCAAAAACTTTATGTAGCATCGTTATTGTGACAAGCCACCAACAACACCCAGATTATTGTTGCTCCAACGACAATGTACCTTAATGTAGCACTCGAGACAATGCCACTGGTGTCAGCGGTCCTTATAAAACACCTATGACATTAATTGTTGCCGACACTTTCATAACAGTGATCACTGCTACACCAGCAACATAAAAGAGGAAACTTCTATAGGACGTTTCAAAGAGGAGGTGATTGGCTTGACACGTCCGATTGGTCGTTTTGAAATCTCATCTTTTTAATCATATTTGCTACTATGAATCAAAAATTGGTACCTGCTCCATAAATATGACAAATACCTGCAAGGGCATTCATTACTCGCGTTGATGGTGGCGCCAGTAGAAGTCACCATTGTACCCATGAGGCCTCTATAGACCACAGCCACATGATCCGTCCACATCACTGACACTGATTGTCATGATATCGGTGACATTGCTCCCAGTATGATTCTAACATGTGACAAGCTGTGGTGGCACCATGGGGCTCTTATCCCTCTCAGAGCAGCACTTCCTGTAACAGAACCTCCCGAGGCACCAAACCAGGGTCGAGTCATCACGGGAATAAAATTAGTTGTGCGAAAAAGAGAAACACAGCTAATCATTTCATATACGAAATCTGCATGTTTTGCCCATTTTTTGGGGGGAAGGCACGATCATACTGTAAACCCTTAGATGTAAGTGAATCCAGTTCACGGAGGAACTCAACCCTCACAAGGTGACGATGAAAGTCCAGCGAGGGACGGATGATACTGCATTATATTTCACTGTAATCCTTGTTATACTTTGCTAGGGATGCACTATTAACACGGTCAAGCTTGCATCTCAAAATATCAAATATATGACAACAATGCAATAGAGCTGTTACAACATTGGGGAAAAAATCAATCTGGTGATAATAATAATATTGGCTCAGTGGGTTACATGTACCTTGTTTTGGTTATTGGTGCATCCCTACCACATATACATATAATGAGCAGATAGCTAGATGTGCAGTGTGTTTTTCCGAATGGTAGCTAGCTAACTCTCAGGAAGCTGTGTACACAGTACTGTATTAAAGGCTCATTATGGAAATGCTCAGCAAACAAGTCGGACA
This sequence comes from Centropyge bicolor, assembly GCA_037975185.1. Classification (NCBI taxonomy): domain Eukaryota; kingdom Metazoa; phylum Chordata; class Actinopteri; family Pomacanthidae; genus Centropyge; species Centropyge bicolor. The sequence continues at coordinate 2,365,141 of JBBMOC010000066.1, read as the reverse complement.
CGCGAGCAGGATTTTCAGTCGATGCTCACAACACGGCATCCCAAGATTCAGTTGGACACTTTTGGGTAGAATAGAACTACTCTGGTTTTCCAAGCTGGGCCTTTAAGACAATATAAAAAAAAACAGCCCTTATGCTGAATCTAACGATGCTGTCCTTGCAGGCTCTGCACAGACCTACATCTATCAACCATCTTAGGGTAGGACGCTGGGCCCTCATTCAAGAAAAGTTCCTTTCACTTTAACCTTGAATTAACTGTGCGAGCATTTGAAAAAAAATAGAAACAATTGAAATGGTATCTACAGACCTCATCCGTTTGGTATTGCAAGAGTTTTTGCTTTTGATATGTACACGATAATTTGAGAAATTCAGTGCACTTGCTGAGACATGGGCATGATTTTTTTTTTATATCTAATGGTATAAATGGCTAATGTCTCTCATGTAGTATATATTGTGATTTAGACATCTCCTATAGCGTGCATCTCATTTGGGAATACTTTCACGGGCCCAGGACACATTTTACGACAAATCTACGAAAAGAAAACGACAAAGAAAAAAAAAAGCCCTGAGACGTGAGCGGTCACGTCCGAGCATCATTACCTGTGTGATCATTGGTCTGGTCTCCTCTCCGGGTACTCTGTTCCTGAGGACTTGACAATGAACTGAAAAATACCTTAACAAGGAACTGACAATACCTTAACCCTGATGAGCACATATTTGTACCACTCCAGGTGCCTCTAAGAACTCTTGATTAATTCAGATGTGGTGCAGAACCAGCAAAACTAGTAGTGACACTGTAGTTTTTTCTACTAAAGACTACATACTCTGACTGAGCTCTGAAGCTAGGTGGGTTTTACTGCGGATTTGAGGTTAATTCAGTTTCAAGTCGAGCAACTGAAACCTTGAAATTACTATGATATTATTTGACTTAAATCGGGGAAACATTTTGATATGAAGGACTTAAAAAAAAACAGCACTTGGTTTCCCTTTATTTTCACTTTGCAATTGGACTTCAAAGCTGAATTCACCTCAAACTTGAATCATATAAAGACGTTAAAAAAGAATGGGAAGCTTATGAGAAAGGACACAGAGACGATGAGAAGTCATTTCCAATCCAAGCGGCAAACGAAAATGTTTGTTGGCTATGTAAATGTCATTGATGTGTCAATGATTTCATCCTAGTTTTTATCATGCAATATCATGTATAAAGACATAATGTTGGGGGTGGGATGGGTCGGGGTCAAAGATGAATAATGTCCAGTGACTTATGTTATGTTAATAGTTGACTTTCTGTTAACTCCTGAAATGCAGATGTTGCCAAAATACCATCGATTATCATGTGTTAACATGAAAAAAAGAAATAATCAGTTTTTGTTTTGTATAACAAAAGAATGATATACTGATATTTGTCAAGTACTTCTGATGAGATCTTTGTTTTATGTGTTAACTACAAAATCTTTCCTTTCTGTTATGGTTTACTTTCTATGTATTTTGGTGTGATGTATGATGATTGTTGTTCCGTCACATCAGACTTAACATCTCAGATTCAATCTTGACTCACTAATGGATGATGACTGCTTGTTGAAATCTCGACACCCAAAAATGTATAAAAGTCTATTTATAAAGTTGCTCGATCGTGGACAAGTGGACAGAGTCTGAAAGAGGCTTGTTGCTTTTCATGAATTACGATGACATGCTGATTTTTGATTTGAAAATTATGTCTAATTAATTCCTATTTGTGAATAGTATTCCAACTCACCATGATGACAATTTCTGTTATTGAAACACATTTTGAGAAGGTCGAATAAAGATATTTTACATTCAAAAACAAACGGACTGAAATCAATTCATCATGTGGATTTAAAGCAAAGTAAACACTGTTCTGCAACTTATACCTTTGTACATGGCTTTTTACCATGGAGGGGTATTGATGCCTGTATCCACCGTTATGCACAAAGTTGTGGTTGAAACAGGACTATTTATGTAATTAACAGCCGAGCCAGAGCATCCAGTTCTGCTGCTAGTGTTGAGGGTGAGTCACACAACCAAAAATATCACACAGGGCCACTGCACACAGATGCGCACTAAGAGAGAGGCATAGCCCGAGACCGCCTGTGACTTGAGAATCCACAGCTTGTCACAGTAAGTACCTGTAATTCATCAGCGGGTTCATCCTCTGTGTGGTCTGCCTTCAGCTGCTACCACACAGTATACTGTTATTTATTGGATTCTGTGTTGTGTCCATTTGGTCCTGTGAAGCAGGATGAGGCTTCGATACCACAAGACTGGCTCTACTTTTAGAAAACCTCAGGAGTTTCATTGCCATTTAGGTTCAGAAGCAACATTTAAATCAATTCTTCACTATTTTGATTTAATCCAGTTACAGCGTTACAGACCACAGTCATGATACAGTGCATCGTTTGAATATACACATACATGATGTAAAGGGTGTTTTTGCTCATAATCTTAAAAAGTGTCTAATCTGATAAACACTTTAATTTAGTCTGATGTCTTCTGAATGTCTTGCTTTTATACTTAGAAGATATTTCATTCAAAATGATGATGGGGACGATGCGATTGGTGAATCCTTTCCAAATGGAGCTCCAGAAGAAAAAAAAAAAAAAAAAAAAAAAACGGCATGAGGGCATGATGAAATTATACAGAGATCACAATTTATGTCAATTTTTTTCATTCTGTACAATAAATGCCTGATTGATTGTCTCAGGTGCAAAGACAATTTAACAACAAAGAGAGTGACAGAAACAGGTGTTGATCTACAGGAGCAGGTCTCTGTAGGTTAGATGAGGCTAATAGAAAATCTTCTGACTTATGGATTCACACCTAGTCATGACAGTGTTGATCACCAGTTGGTTGAATGTCTGTGTGGTCTCTCTTTGCGCTGAGTCCAATGGACCTACCACACCGTCACACTCCGGAGGCCTCTTGCATTCGTGTGCAGCCAACCTCCCACAGTCAGGTAGAACCCGCCGACGTCCAGCTACCACACTGTGTGACGGTCGGCCATTCATCAAGATATTTGACTTAGAATTCCACCACAAATACACTGCAAGGTTTTGTGTGAACAACCTCCAGGATGTGGGTCAAATATTCTGGGGTTTCAAAGCAAGCAGCCGAACTACAGGATGACTATCAGGTGAAATATAGCATGTGTATCTGTGAGTCATGGGAACCTGGGAACAAAAAAAAATATTTATCCTCATCATTTTATTTGCAAAGTAATAATATAATAATAATAAAAAGATGATGAAGAGGAAGCAGAAGAAGAAGGAAGCTTTCAAAGGTGAGGAAATTCAAAAATATAAGCAACATTAGGGACAATTGCAAGAGATAAAAAATGAAATACTTATACATCAATACATACATACATATATAAACAGAAATTATACAAACTCTCAAAGACAGAACTAAAAACCAACCATCCATGATGACAGAAGTATTTTCCTTCAGTAGTCAGCCGATCTAAAGCTCTGTGGAGTTCTGTCCCAGAGCCGAGGCGCCAGTACTACAAAGGTCTTTGTTTTTAACCTGGAGTCGGGACTAGAAGGCCCGGACTGTCAGACCTGAGGGACAGAATGGTGTGGGGAGCTCAGTTGTATATTGGGCACCAGGAAAGCACTTTCAAATCTAAAAGAGACTGGAAGCCAACATTGATGTGATGGGTGAGAATGGCTTTGTTTTGTTTCTAACAGCTTGGAGCTGCTCCATAGCTCGACTGTTTAGGCAAGAGAACAAGGTACAACCGGAATCAAGGCGGGAGTATTTAAGAGTGTGTGTAGTTTTCTCTGTGTTACTGAATGACTGATCTGATTTTGGAGATATTCCTCAGTTGATGAAAACAGGCCAGGACCACTTCCTAAGCTTTGTAGGCTCAAATTACTATCAGCCTTAGAAGAACCTGTAGAAAAGTTGAAGGCAAGCATTCAGATGGAACGCATGAGAACAAGAGAGAGCAACAGTCAAGCAATGATTCATATCAGTAATACTTGTACCTCCAAACACAGTAACAGGAAGTTGAAGAGAACAGACTGATGTTTTTGGAAATGCAGTTATTTCTGCCATGGGTTACAGAAGCTCATAGATCTTGTTTATTTCATTTGTATCCATCATCTACAAATCGCAGGGTTGTTGGTATCATTCCCAGCTCTACAGACACTGAACCCAAACTGGTGCCCGGAAGGTCAGGACTTGTTAGGTCAGCAAATGTATGTGAATAATTTTTCAACCTTTGACAAAGGGTAGAACATTTCTATACCCATTCATCCTGTGCAAAGTTGATTTTTGCAAAATGCCCTCAACACCATCATTTCTTAAAATTCTCCCTTTGTCTCTTTAACTGTAGTTAAAGTGAAGTCAGTGTTCTGAACATCACATGTGGTTAAAGTTAATTAAAAGGCACATTGTAATTGCAGGTCGGTGACAGAACACAGTCTCCGGTCCCATGGATGAAGTCAGACAAACTCTGCCGAACTCTCAGCCCTGACCCTCCACTACTGAATGTTGGCACAAATGTCCAATATTGTCTTCCAAGACAAGGATACTGGTCACCTACAGACAAGTTTTAGAGCCTCCATTTCACCCAATATTTGTTCCCTGTGGTAAAAACCGGATGCAGTCACAGGAAGAAGGTGCAGTAATGGTAGAAAACAAAGGAGCTTCTCGCTGTGTGAGCCACCGCTAACCACTGGGCCACCGAACACCCTGAGAGGATGACGTGGAGACAGTGGCGGTTTCTGGCTGGAAACCCTTCGGCCACCACAAGTTCCTTCCAGTCCCTTGATGTCCTGTTTGTTGTCTCTTGTGTCAGAGCGCGGCGTGTCGAACGGTTACTTGCCAGAGGCTTTCAGGAAGGAAGGGACTGACCACAAACTGTCCTGCGGTCGGTCACACATCCAGTGAAATCCATCTGTATATTGTGTGTGTGTGTGTGTGTGTGTATGTGTGTGTGTGTGTGTGTGTGTGTGTGTGTGTGTGTTTTGCTATCCTTGTGAGGACCAACCCTTGACAAACAACCTTTCTTGTGAGGACATTTTGTCTTGTGAGGACATTTTGCCTGGTCCTCATAAGGATTATACTAGGATGCCTTGGTTTTAGGGTTAAGGTTACAAATACAAAAAGTTTATGGTTTAGGTAGAGGTTAGGGTTAGACATTCAGTTGTGATGGTTAGAGTTAGGGTTAGGGGCTAGGGAATGCATTATGTCAATTGAACGTCCTCACAAGGCTAGCAAAACAAACCTGTGTGTGTGTGTGTTTTCCCCTATAGGTCTAACAACACTATTTACACATGTATACACTCACAACTGGGAACTTCCTGGTCTTGACCTCAAATATTTGAGCCATTTATCCAGATGTCAAACTACATGTTCAAAATATATGTAGCTAAAAATATCTGACATACTTTCTCGGCAAAATTGAGCTTCCTTCATTCTACACATGTGTATTGCAGCATGTTTAAACAGTTAAAAGCACAGAATGTTTTGCCAAATCATGACAGTCTCTTCATCTCCTTGGACAGATTTGGAAGTGTTCAGTATTCCTCATGCGTTTTTGATGTTTCAGAATGCACTTTTGTGATCATTTGGCTCGAACCAATTGCCTTCACACAAGAGACAATGTCAGCACAAAGAGTTGTTGTTCGTTTTTTTTGGCGACGTCAGCAGCCATAAAAATAGGCTTAACTTTAATAGTCAGCATCTGTGTGTGTCGGGAGGTGGTGTTGGGGGTGAGAGAAAGAGGGAGGGAGGGAGAATGTGGATGTTAGAAGAGACAGATGAAATGATAGCAGACAGGCAGACAAAGATGCAGAGGCCGCCACTGAACCGATCGACCGTCCTCCTCGAGCGCCGTCCTTCACCCACACGGCCTTACGTGGCGAGCAAGGGCCAAAGGTAATATTTAGGGACGCATGGGTACACAGCTAAACACACCTCACTCTGGAACAAAAGTTGGACGCTGGTAAGAAACCAATGTAGTAAACATGTGGAGAGAGGGTTTTTTCTCTCTCTGTCCAGTTGAGATGCGAGACTATAAATACTGTATTAGCCAGTGCCAAGGGCTTTGTCGGATTTTACTGGACCCTCACATACGACTTAAGACAAATTTTGGAGTCAGAATTCGTAGAAAACTGACTGACTTTTATCTCCAGTTTGATTGTGTTGACCATGTCACACTCAAGTAACATCCATGGATGCTCTCTGTCGCTGGTGTTTGCTTTCTGCTTGTCCATCGTTCTTCTGTTCAGCAGCGGATTCTCAGAAGCCTCCATGTACCACATAAAAGGTAAGAACTACTTCTGTTACCAATAATTACTCAAAATCATGTGTTTGTATACCTTAGTCCTGGAGTGGCTACTTTGTGCCACTTGCTTTGTAACTTCATACATCCATTGTTTAGACCAA
>JBBMOC010000066.1:2168149-2354841 GCA_037975185.1 Centropyge bicolor | reverse complement strand
TGTGTGTGTGTGTGTTTTCCCCTATAGGTCTAACAACACTATTTACACATGTATACACTCACAACTGGGAACTTCCTGGTCTTGACCTCAAATATTTGAGCCATTTATCCAGATGTCAAACTACATGTTCAAAATATATGTAGCTAAAAATATCTGACATACTTTCTCGGCAAAATTGAGCTTCCTTCATTCTACACATGTGTATTGCAGCATGTTTAAACAGTTAAAAGCACAGAATGTTTTGCCAAATCATGACAGTCTCTTCATCTCCTTGGATAGATTTGGAAGTGTTCAGTATTCCTCATGCGTTTTTGATGTTTCAGAATGCACTTTTGTGATCATTTGGCTCGAACCAATTGCCTTCACACAAGAGACAATGTCAGCACAAAGAGTTGTTGTTCGTTTTTTTTGGCGACGTCAGCAGCCATAAAAATAGGCTTAACTTTAATAGTCAGCATCTGTGTGTGTCGGGAGGTGGTGTTGGGGGTGAGAGAAAGAGGGAGGGAGGGAGAATGTGGATGTTAGAAGAGACAGATGAAATGATAGCAGACAGGCAGACAAAGATGCAGAGGCCGCCACTGAACCGATCGACCGTCCTGCTCGAGCGCCGTCCTTCACCCACACGGCCTTACGTGGCGAGCAAGGGCCAAAGGTAATATTTAGGGACGCATGGGTACACAGCTAAACACACCTCACTCTGGAACAAAAGTTGGACGCTGGTAAGAAACCAATGTAGTAAACATGTGGAGAGAGGGTTTTTTCTCTCTCTGTCCAGTTGAGATGCGAGACTATAAATACTGTATTAGCCAGTGCCAAGGGCTTTGTCGGATTTTACTGGACCCTCACATACGACTTAAGACAAATTTTGGAGTCAGAATTCGTAGAAAACTGACTGACTTTTATCTCCAGTTTGATTGTGTTGACCATGTCACACTCAAGTAACATCCATGGATGCTCTCTGTCGCTGGTGTTTGCTTTCTGCTTGTCCATCGTTCTTCTGTTCAGCAGCGGATTCTCAGAAGCCTCCATGTACCACATAAAAGGTAAGAACTACTTCTGTTACCAATAATTACTCAAAATCATGTGTTTGTATACCTTAGTCCTGGAGTGGCTACTTTGTGCCACTTGCTTTGTAACTTCATACATCCATTGTTTAGACCAACCCCGACCATCTGACCGTGGACTTTGTCCTCTGTACCTTGACCTTTCATTCATCCCCTTGGGGCTCTTCACAGCAGATCACTGTGTTCCTATTGATCCCTTTCTCAAGGTGACTGACGTACCCCCGTGAGGATAGCTCCCGCAGCCTGCAGGAATGGAAGGATAATTCACTGTGGATGCTAGATTTAGCCTGACCCCTTGCAGCAGGGCTTCATGTTATTCAGCCGTGAGGGTAGACATTTATAGAAAAGTTTCAACGTAGCTTCCTGTAATAGCTTTTCACCTCGTAGGGTCGTACCTGGAAGTGTGGACACTGATTTGTCTCTGTGATTCTTCCACAGGCGTCTGTACATATAAAGACAAGCACTACAAGCCTGGAGATTCTTTCCGGAGAGGCTGCGACAAGTGCTTCTGTCATGACTTTGGTGTTTACTGCTTCGCGTGAGTAGATGATTCACTTCAGCTCATATTAACTGATTTTATTATATGAAGCTGTGTTTATGGGAACTCTGTCATCGTGGCTGGTTTTCATAGTCTCATAATGTGTGCTTCCAGGCCGATGAAGCCCACCTCCTGGCCCAGGAAGTGTCGTCGGATCAGGACAAAGTGCGGTTACACAGTGGTTTATAAAGAGAACCCACAGGTGGAGTGTCGACCCTACAGCTGGATAGGATGACATACTGGACTGTTTTACATATGTAGACAATGTGTGATCTACAAAGTATATGCTGTGTATATATAAGTTGTCTAAACTGGTTCTGGACAACATAACCTTGATGATATTACTGTTTTAATGAGGACAAGTCAAATCATGATTTAATGCTTGAGGTCTTACTGGAAACAAGGAGAAAGGTCAAGTTGTCTTTATCTGTAGATTTCAGCCTTGTCTGTTGGAGACGTTTTACACAGTTATGTCTTCTAAGTGCTGTTTTTGGTACAATACCGAGTAACATAACAAACGCAGTGGTCACGGTGCCACATGATCATTTATACTTTAGCATGAATTTAAACTAAAAATGATTTTGATGCGATTCCAATTGCTAAGGAATTCAGGAATCCAGGAATCCATTGAAATAGATAAATCAAAGGTAGGACTAATATTTTGGGGTGTAAGTCACAATAAGCTGGGGGAACTGTGCTGCTTGGCGGAGGTCTGCGCTCTCCGAGTGCTTTTCTAGTTATGACTGAAGAGTTTTTTATGGACGTTTCCTTATCCAAATCAAGGTGTATACAATGTTGTATATTGCACAGATGTTAAAACCCTGTTAGACACATTTGTGATTTTATATAAATAAAATCAACTTGATATTATTCATTTGCACTGTAATTAATGTGCCTTTATTGCTGTTCATTACATTGTACAAAAAGTATACGAAAAGAAAAGCATCTCTGAAGAACATAAAATGTGAAAGATCATGAAATGTATACATTTTTTTTTTTATCATTCACTGATTTAATCGTTGAATCAAAGTGTTCATCGAATTGACAACTTCACACTGGCTGTCAATGTCAGGGCTAATCATAGAGATCATACAGCATCATTGTCTCCTCAAAAGAGCCGCTACCTACAAGACTCAAAGGTCTGACAGCAGCTTCTCACTGGATCCAAGTAAAAAAAAAAAACACTTTACTAGCATAAAGTGCACGATGGGGTTCCAGTTGAAAAGGGCTTCCTATTCTCTAACAGGTCAACACCACATTTCACAGGAATTCACAAATCAAAGTGAAACACAAAACTGTCTTCTAAAAAGCTCTTTGGATTCCTCCAGTATAAAAAAGATGCATTTTTAACATGGTGGTACATTCTAAACTTGGCCCCGGCCGAGCTGCGGGAAACATCTGGCAGCGAGGCCGGGCAGATGGGGACGAGGCCTGCAGGGTCTTTATGAGGCCATCACGAGGTCAGCCAAGGGTGGCAGAGGCACTGCGCGGCGGTGGCCCTCCTCTCCGGATGATAGTCCAACATGCGAAGAAGGAAGTTTGAGAACTCAGAGGCTTCCTCCAACCGGAAGTGATATTTCTCCACCAGGACGTCGTAGAGGCTCCAGAGTCTCAGCGGACCAACGCGACGCAGGTCACCTGGATGAATGACATACGGTGATACACAAAGATCATATTAGCATCGAAATAGACTTCAGTTAGTTAAAAGTACAGTTGCAGACTCACCTCTGCGGCCGAAGTACTCTGCAGAGTATTTGCCCGACAAGGCAACAGCTGGTGGGATTTTACCAAGCAGCTCCATGATCTGAGCTATATGGTCTGAGGTGGAAGGAGGCACACAAATATACAGTGTATATTAGCATGTACTGCATCACCAATCACAATACAGCCACAGTGTGCTTTTCCATTTAGTGTCAACACTATGTACTAAACGCACCCTCCTCCAGGGAAATGGACTCGCTGACTTTGGGTTCGAACAGGGAGTCTCCAGTGACCAACTCGAAGGCCTGAGAGAAAGAAAATTAAAGGGTGAATGATGTGTAGATCTGTAGAGAAGCACAATCCCAATAGAGAGAAAGGTGCAGCCATAAAAGATGGAGTCTTGGTTTCACAGTATAAACAGTACATCGTGTGGTATTTCCCTCACCATGCAGGCCACACTCCAGATGTCAGCAGGCGGGCCGTACTCCGAGCCCAGCAAAGCCTCCAGCGAGCGATACTGACGGGTCTGGATCTCCTCACAGAAATGTTTGTACTGGTCCAAGAGAGAGAGACAGGAGACATCTTTATTTTAGTCTTTTACTGTCTGGTTTATCAGGATGTCATGTACAATTCATTTCTACATCTCGGACAGTAAATTCTCATGTTGTATATGCACATAATTTATTTTGAAAATGCAGTCAAATACTTCTATTTCTTTTTCTTTTCTTTTTACCTATTTTCTCTCAGTTTCTTACTGTGAGCGATGGGATTTCTTGTCTGAAGTGAGTAATAATGTCACATATTTTTGTGCACCAATCAGAATTGAGCTACAAGTTTATATCAAAATGTGATGACAGCTGATTGATTGATTTTTGATTGTTAAACCTGCAACATTTGATTTTTTTCGACCACTCGGTGGCAGCGAAAACAAGTTGTGTTTCTTGACGTATATAAGTACAATTTTCACTCTCTTTCAGCTCATAAACAAAACTGTTAGACAACCACTTAGTATTCTTCAACAATACCTTTTTTCTGAACTTTGAAACTTTCATAGTTGCTTATATTTTAGGTAATAGATACAAACTCTGAAACCATGTCTTTAAGACCATATGAGAACAAAAGCCTTGTAAATATGGACCTTTCTTGTATGTCTAGAAATGAAAATAGAATCCAACAAATTTTAGCAGTAGGTTAGTGTAATATGTCAAACTTAGAGCTCTATAATGGCTTAATGTGAAGAGCAAATACTGACCACCCAGCAGGAGCTGCCCAGGTCAGCAATCTTCACTGTGATTTCCTTTAAACTGTACGGGTTGATCTGCTCCGTCTCTAAAAGAAACAACAGTAAATCATGTATGAAAACATCTTCCTCCTTCCAAGAAGTAATGTTTTCAAGAAGTTCAAACACAGGAGACATTTTGGACAGGATGCATTTGTTTGCGCCTTAGTTTTGTTTAGAAGAGAGACTTTGTATATTTAAAGCCTGACAGTAGCACACAAGTTGACTCAGAGTACATCAGCTTTGTACACACATATGATGAACCCTGTATATATAAAAAAAAACAACTGTGCCTGTGGACTTGGCCTCCTTCCCAGTCAGGACAGAGGAGGAGCTGCTGCCCCCTGCTGGTACTGTGTGGGACTGCTTCTCCACACACAGCAGGATGTTCTCCGGCTTGATGTCTGTGTGGATGATTTTACACTGAGTGTGAAGGTAGTCCAGACCCTGCAGAACCTGGAAACACAAACACTGTAGTTTTCATACAACCAGATCAAATAACACACCCTAACTCCTTCAGTCTCTGCAGTTCTTTACCTGAGTAAGTATTTGTTTGATCGAAGGCAGCGTCAGTCCTGGATTCCCAAAACAAAGCTGCCAGCTTCTCAGGTCTGGGCCCAACAGCTCCAGCACCAGGCAAATGTCTGACCAGCAGGTGTCAAGGTCATGATGCTAATATATCAATTTCTCATGTACTGTATATACCTGATGCTGCTGACTGTACATGATATTGACGGTCTGATTTGATTAATGCATTTTGGTTGCTCTTATAGACACGTACACATGCCATGATAACACGTCAGCCCTCGGTGTCAGGTTTAGACTGCATGTCCAAGAAATGACAGGCCATAAAAAGGATACGGACCCCGTTGACCCCGGCCAGCTTGAACTCATCCAGCAGCTGAACAATCCTTTGGCTGGAGGGATGCCGGCTCGTGGGACCACTAGCCTGATCAGAGAGAGGACAGGAGGGAGGGAAGAAGGGGAAATAAAGAGGGGAAAGCATTTTATATTTCAACATGTAATACATAGCGAGGTGGGTGTGGCACAGAGAGAAAGGTGGAAAGAGTTGACATGAGAGTAAGAGTGGTTTTGAGACGAAATAATTTCCTCTCAATTACAAAATGAAATGCAAGAAAAACAATAAAAGAAACAAGAAAAATAATACTTATAAAGTAAGACATGTTAGAGAGGAGAAACAAACAACAGGTCACTAACGCATCGTAGGAGAGCAAGTTCATCCTGTCCTGCCTGGGTGAAGCCAGCTCCACTCTTCAGCACCTTCACAGCAACACGAAGGCCGAGCCTGTCGACACAGATGCCAGATCAGTTCTGCTCAGATACAGGACACAATAATCAACCCTCGGCTGAATTCATCAAAGAGCTGTTTTAGTGTCATGCAAACATTTATTTTATTATCATATTATATTGACAATAAAATATTTGTCACACATAATTGTGCAAAAACTTGGGTAACACTTTATTTGACACCTATCTCTATAACGCATTATAAATGTATTTATAATGCGTTATAATGACATTACAGCACTGTGTAACTATAGTTCTAAACATAAATGATCATAATGCTTTATAGCAATAATCATAACACACTATAAAGCATTTTATCATCACTTATAAGGTCAGGTATTATAATACATTATAACTGTTGGCAACTCACTGACAATTCCCACATAGATAATGCATTATACATATATTTATGATATGCTTATAAACGTGTATAACCATCATATATAACTATCAAGTGTTACCAAAACTTGAATTTGAATTCATAGTTATTAATCAGCTTCCAAACAACAAAACAAAAAGCATGTTTCGTGATTCTTCATGACAAATGCAAATAATGTTCATCCATCTTTTTCTTCAAAAACAGTGAATGGTTAGAAATATTCATCATCATGTTACGTTTGCAATGAATGTGTCTATTGCTATTCCCATTTTTCATGAACATATTGGTGACTATTATGAAAATGATTCCTTTAATATGATAACATTCAAACAAGATTACTCCATCCTGATAATTTAGTGTGTAATTAAAAACCCACCTGAGGTCCAGACACAGCCAGACGGTGGAGAAATAGCCCCAGCCGAGCTTTGAAACCACCTGGTATCTTCTGTTGAGGGTGTCACCGATCTGGACAGGGTGGTACCCGCCTGAGGAGGTGAAACAAGAAATTCAAGAATAGACAAAATAACTTATAAATATTCAATCTGCGTAACTCTTTATATCATATTTTTTATTTAAGATTTTAGTGGGTTTGTACAGTAAACATTTTTCATCTGGTGTTTGCAGAGCTGAGAGGGAGGACGGGGCTACAGTGTGCCACTAAAGCTATTTCTGGCATTACAACTTCCTCTGAGCCACAACATGTCTGTAGTGAGTAATACAGTCAAATCTGCCAGTGGGTCACTGAAAAATGATGCATCAGACTGTATCAGCTCTCTTACAGCCAGCGTGACGTACAGGTCTGAGACGTCGTCAGAGATTTAGAAACTGAATCTCTATTTCTATTAAAACTGAACATGATATAAACTGGGAAGTGATTTACTGCTGCGTCAGGTATCGGTGGTGTCACATGCTCAGAAGCTTATCTGCTTTAAGAGGTAAACACAGAGACCACGGTCACAATACTGCAGGATAAAGTGATAAGAGAACAAGGGTTGACATATTTTTTCGTAGTTGCATTGTATAGCTGACTGTTCAAATGTTGTCCAATCAGCTCATAGAAAAAGATGGGACCTCATCATTGTGCGCCATCAGAAGGTCACAATATAGAATGTGAGTAATCAAAAACTGGAAGGCCCCACCCGATATTTCTCTTCTTAAATTGCTTAATTTAAATATTTTCGAGACCTAAATCAGTGATAATATTTTTCAGGTAAACTAAAATTATTAAAGAAAAAGAGCCAATACCTAATAACTAATAAATACACTGCTGAGTTTATTATAGCTGCATTGTTATCAGTGTATATATTGTCTGGAAAGTAATTGCATTAAAGAAATGTAAAGGATGTTTGAGGGAGTTCAGACACAGTGTCACCATTACATAGTTTGTTAACCAGAGAACACTGACTTATATTTTAGACTCTAAAACATCCCGCTTAATACATTTCTTGGTCACAATTCTTTAAATGATTTTTAAAAAATATCGACCTGTGCATTGTGTGATTTTTTTTTATTTATTTATTTATTTATTTTAGTATCATGGCTCTTGGGATGGCAACGATGGTCACTCCACCTCTGGTCCAGACTAAAATATTACAACAAATATCAAAAGGATTGCAATGAAATTTCTGACATTGATGTTCTCCAGAGGATGAATCCTACCGACTTTGTTGATCCACTTTTACTCTGGTGGAACCATGAGGCTGACAATTTTGGTTTTTAGTGAAATGAAAGTATTGGATGGATTGCCTTGACTTTTGTTTGTTCAACTTTGGTGATCTCTTAACCTTTCATCTGGGACCATCATCAAGTCAATATATGTGTCCAATACTTTAACATCAGCTGCATTTTGTGTTTACTACTAATTGGAATATATTAATAAGCTGAGACAGTAAACTAGCGAGCATGGTCAGCATTATACCTGCTTCACATCAGCATGATAGCATTATTGATGTGACGTTACTGTGCAATGACATTAGCATTTAGCTGCCAAAGTATTTTTTAATTATCGGTCAGGCCATCATTCCTTCCTCGATAGAGACAATAATTTAAGATGAGCAAATAGTTAAAGATAAGCACATATTTAAGTGAAGTTGGCTCTTTCTGTTTTGGTCCAATGACTTCAAACCAATCAGACATTAAAAAAAAAATATTCTGGACAAACTTGGTTTATAACGTATTTAAGGCAACAGACTGCAGCTACAACTTGCAAAAAGGCGAAGCCGAAGTTGCAGTATTTATCAGCGACCTGAGGCGGAGGATAAAAGTGTGGCAGCTGTAAATGAGTGCAGATGATGAAGGGCGGAGACTCTGCAGTACCATAACAGTATTCTCTAGGGTCCTCAGAGTCCTGGGTGCCCTTTGAATCCAGCTGTTCGTGGCATCCGAGGGCCTCGAAACTATTAGAAGACGAAGCTTTCGTCCTGCAAACACACACAGAAGACATGATGAAAACTTGGGTCTCCTGCATTGAACCTCAGTTGTACATAGCTCTTCTTATATAGATAGATATATATATTCATTATGCGGTTTATCTTATCTCTCATTTTGCAATATTTACAGTTGCTGCTTTACTGATGTAACTATGCTGCATTATCTACCTCTCATATTGCACCACCTACATTTGCTGCTGTTTTGTAAATTGATGTCACTTATCTTCACTAAGCCACTTTGGGTTCCACTTGTACTTTGTTGTTACTCATATACTAAGTTGTATATAGCTTATATATACTTTTTTTATATAGTTATAGTTATTTATACTTTATACTTCTACCTGATTGTTTGCTTGTGTTGCTGCAACACCCGAATTTCCCCTATGGCGGATCAATAAAGAATTATCGGTAACACTTTATTGGCTAAGTTGATAAACTTACGGATACAGTAACTTATAATCACATTATAATGCATTATACCAGTGATTATAATGCATTATAAAGAGATTTAATATATGACAACTATGACCAGCAATCATGAAGTATTATAATACTTGACCTTATAAGCCATTATAAAATGCTCTATAATGTGTTATGCTCATTGTTATAAAGCCTTATGATGATTTATAAGTGTTTATAATGATAGTTATACATGTTTATAAGCATATCATAAATATATGTATAATGCATTATCTATGTGGGAATTGTCAGTGAGTTGCCAACAGTTATAATGTATCATAATACCAGACCTTATAAGTGATCATAAAATGCTTTATAGTGTGTTATGATTATTGCTATAAAGCATTATGATCATTTATGAGTGTTTATAACTATAGTTATACAGTGCTATAATGTCATTATAACACATTATAAATACATTTATAATGTGTTATAGAGATAGGCGTCAAATAAAGTGTTACCTCTATCTTATTGCTGTGTGTGCATCCTCTGCATGAAGTGTGTGTGTGACAGTGTCGAGTTGCTGGGACGGTCGAACTACTTTTAGAGTTTCCCACAGACTCGTCCTGCCATGGAAACTTGTCCCACCGCCGGGCTAAGAGTGGACGAGCAGCATCGGAAGTTGCACTATTTCTGACTCAACGGTAAATCATTTTGCCGTATGTTCGTGCAACCTGATAACATCCCAGCTGCCGAGAGCACGGGTCACGTCACGTCTGAAAATACTGAACACAGTTTTGTGGTCGCAAAGACACACAGTGGAGTTAACTGTGAGATATGATTCCTTGTTCTTAGATTTACTGAACATAGTAAAATGTGCAGGATGTAATTTGAAGTGAAAATGTGACACCTTGATATTTAAGTCACCTCCATGATGTCTAAAATAATGCTGGCCTGCTTTATTTTTGCATTGCTCTGCTAAACTGTGCTCCAGACTTTCATACCCTGACCATGGGGGAAAAAAATTTAGGAGACAAACTGTGTTTTGATGAGATGAAGCAAGAATTCAAGGTTGCACAAAAACATTAAAAACCAATGCATCCGCGAAAAGAAGTCAGCAAAACTCGATGAAAGTCTCCTTTACAGGAAGAAAAATATGGTGCATTTCATGTGTCTGCAGTTAAATCACCCAGTTACTGTTTTTCAATGAGAGGATTTTTCTACACTATCATAAATAAAGGAAGTACAGCACTCACGTATGATGCCGCTGAGCAGTCGTACTTGAGCGTGGACTCCTCTGCATGGTGTAGTTCAGCAGATGCACCCTGCAGTCAGAGCAGCCAGCAGAGCAGGTAGCAGGCAGCAGAGCAGGTAGCAGCCAGCAGAGCAGGTATCTTGAATTCAAAAGTGGTGACGGCTTCAGAGGGCAAATCTTTGGCGTCAAATATGGAGACAGATGCAGTAGAAAATGCAAGTGAAGCTGCAACACCTTTAATGTTGCACCACTTGAAAACAGTTGAGCAGCTGAGAGGGGGGTGTCAGGGGGGAGGTGAGGTGGTTGTGGGGGGGCGGGGGTCCAAGAGATCTCTCAGGAAACTGGGAACGCCAGCAGCAGCAGTCAGCAGGGTCTAAACATGGAAATCCCNGTAGATCTCTCAGGAGACTGGGAACGCCAGCAGCAGCAGTCAGCAGGGTCTAAACATGGAAATCCCCAGCAGCCTCCTAACTCACCGCCTGTCAGGCCTTTACCTGCTTCACTGTGCCATTTATGTCCTTCACTCACTCCTGGTGAAGACTGAAGCTGGAGCTGAATCTATCTCTGTCCTTGATTTCTCTTTGTCTGCAACAATGGGAGCGATAACAGAGATCGAGCAGCTAAAAGATGAGGAGTGTCGTGTGAGGTCAAATACACCGAGGGAGGAGAGAGAGGGACAGCTGCTGATTTGCCCCCCCACCCTCGTCTCACGGGTAGTTTGACCTTTGGGTGTCAGGGATCACAGACTGCTAAACCCGGCTTGAGAATGGGATCCCCGTCCTCCAGCACGATATAGAGTGTCACAATACAGTCATGAGAACGGAGGTGAGCTGAGGTTAGCTGGTTCAAAATCGATTCCTGTTGTGGTCCTATCTTTGCTAGAAGCAGATACAGCCCAGGTGTGAATGTTGAAGCTGATAAATAATATCATATATACTATATATAAAACCGCCAAACTTTAGATAACACAAGCAGTTTGGAGCGAGTTGGATTCTTTGTGAAAACAGGTGGTGTAATCTTTCTAAATATACACACACTCCATGTTTCAACCTTCATCACTTCTTTGTGTGTGTGTGTGTGTGTGTGTGTGTGTGTGTGTGTGTGTGTGTGTGTGTGTGTGTGTGTGCGGGCGAAAACTTTCCACATCTCAAAGCCTGAATCTCTGCTTTCTGTTGCCAACACTGCACTGTTAACACCTCTCTGACATGCCACAAGATTTCCTGGCTGATAGCACCAAGCCAAAGGGCTGCTGGGTAATAAAGTACAGAGCACACAGAGAGAGAGAGATGTGGTGGTGTTGAAGGGAGAGAAATGAGAGGTGAGATGAAATGTGTTATTCTTACAGTATGTGTGGGGTGTGATGGGACCTAAATGTGAGAACACTTGGCCTTCAACTTTCAGATACTGAGGGCATCTCGACCTCACGTGAATAACTTGTCAGTTGACACGTTACCACCACTGTACTGCAGAGCCCACTGTGGATGAAGTGGTGGGCTTGCTGTGGGCATGTTACTGTACGTGGAAACACATATTCAAACTTTAATAGTGTTTAGGCAAAATAGATCAAGTCACTTTATTAGGCAACTTTTAAAAAAGTTAAACAGTGCTGAACAATTTTCAGGATTAAAAAGTCAGTTGTGCATATATACAAAAACAGGTGGTTCAAATACAGAGACAAAAAAAAAAAAAATCGCACCAGGTTTTGACAAGAAAGAAGAATATATAATATAATATGTAATATAATATTATTACATTACATTATATATATAATGTTATGTTGTGTATGTAATGTTATATATATATAATGTATATTCAGCATACTGACACGAGAATAGTGTTGATTTTCACATCTAACTCCTGGGAAAACAAAATGAAATGAAAAAACAAAAGACTTAATTTCTGAAATTGTCAAACCAATTCATCAAAACCAGCTAATGAGACTTCAAAATCAATTCCATGTCACCTGCACCTCGGTGGGTCAAGGTGAGGCTCGACCAATCAGAAAGCTTCCTTTTTCTGGCTCATCCAATGAGTGAGAAGTTAATTAATACTTTCAATTATCTGATTATGAGACTAGTAAAAATAAAATATTTGTTTCTAGCTTCTGTTTTCTTTAGAGTGGCAGCGCATTGAGCAGATGTGTGTGAATATGTGGCCATGGCTGTGCGACATTGTTAATGTCCTTCTTGGCACCTGTAACGTTACCTCTGATGATGTATGAGGCTTATATGATTAAACCGTGGTGCACTCAGGCAAGTAAAGCTGTAATGGTCTATTTTGGTTAACGTATGACTTCCAAAACCTATTAAGCATGATTGGACTTGGACGAGCTGGGCCCACCTGATTTTCTCTGTGCCCTTCAACACTGTGATCTCTGCCCACACTGCTGCGTGTCAGCGAGGCCGGCACAGGTCCAAGCTCCCTTTCTGGTGCCAGCGAGAAGCAAAGCAGCAGCATTTGGAACTATTAAAATCTTTGCTAATTATGCATAGACAGTGTGCTGGAAGCTGGTTTGGGCACAATGACATGAACACTGAAGTTCCTTACACACCGGGAGCGCTTTCTTCGTGCGATTAATTTGGACGTCGATATTTTTTTTTCGAACTTGTATCCTGTCAATACAAGCATTCACATCAGTGACGTTTTCTTGTCCGGCGATATTGCGGTATTTATTTTTTCGCTTCAAGGTCGAATTTTCCGAAGTTTTGCATCCTGTGTGTCCACTTCTGACCAATCAGATTTGCTTTTTATTGGGCCGTCACATTCACTGTTGTATCCAACATGGCCGACCAGCTGATTGTTTATGTGTCGGAGAACAGAGTGCTTTTTGAAAAAACACATAAAAATTGTATAACAACTTGCAAGTCATAGCGTCGGATCTCGCATATGACGGTGTGTGTGTGCTTAAACAGTTTGTTAAACGTCTTTGTTTTAACTTTCATCTATGCTAAGTAACTTTAGCTCATAAGCTAACCTGTTCAGATAAAACATTTTTCTTTTTAGAAAGCAAAAGGAGCACCAATTCGCCATCGCTTGAGGCTGAAGTAGACTCCATTTTCATCCTCTCGCTTCCTCCCGGGACGCATCTTTTTCTCCCTCGGAAAGTCATAAAATCACACGCGCTTGATATGTTTTGTCAGGCGCGTCAAAATTCGCCTTTGAATATTTCGCAATTTCGCGTTGTATATTAGCGTCGTTTCCGGTGTGTAAGGACGTGGAAGCTTTTAATGTTCAGAATTTATTTGCACCGTCTCGGAGTTGTGAATTAAACTACAGCATATAGTCATTTGTCTATTCGTGGTGGTCGGCCAGCCTCTCTGATAGTTAGCTTCAAAAAGAGCCGAACACTATAAGCTTCATCAAAGTAGCCGTTGCTCCTGTGTTGTGTTGCATTACAGTGTGCAGGTGTTTCAATCCTCCTGTGTCCTGCTATTACTGTCTAATGTAGGTCCAGTCTTAAGCTGAAAAGCCTGTGCTGGCAGTGACTATTTTCCATTTTCAGAGAGCTGCAATGAGACACTTCCCACAGGAGCAGGAAGCATGTGTGTGTGTGTGTGTGTGTGTGTGTGTGTGCTGAGAGACACCAAAACAGCACCTGCATGGATCTAGATCACTGGGTTAGTGGGGGACAAATATCAGGTGATAAACTAGGTTTACACCACAACATATTTTCATTCCGGTCGAACCTCTGAAACTTTATATTAATTGATATTTCATGAAATACTCAGACATAAACACTGAAAATATAACAAGGTGTGAAGGCAGCTGGTTAATGATTCATCTTGTTAGTGTATTTATAAGGTCTTCAAACCACGAATAAATCATGTCGTTAGTTTTAAAAGGAGCAACATCAGAGTTCTCAGCCATTAGGAGAGGAAACATAAGTACTCACACTTCTTCATATATTATACATGCTACAGAAATAAAATGTAATGCTAACACATGCATACACACACTTTCCCTGACCTTCAGCGTGGTCTGTCTGACCCCCACCTCGACCACAGAGTGACACGTGACCTGCATTCATTTGCTTTGGTGCTGCTAATTTAAGACACACACTGATCCTGCTCGTTCTCAGTTTAGCACTTCAACACATAAACACATTCATGGATCCTAGAATTCATAGATCATCCTGCAGACCCAAGACGAAACAAACAAACAGTTGTCACCTGATCCTCACATACTGGACGGCAGATGAATGTTTTACCTGTCACTCTGTTTTACTGGTGACACGTATGATCCCTTTTACTGTCGTGTCTGGACAAAACAAGGACTTTGAATGGTTTGGGATCAGGCGTGTTTCAGCATCACCAGCTGTGTGTGACAGGTGTTCATGGATTTATGGGCTGCTGAGAAAGAAGATGTCCAAATATGGAGGAAGTAGTAGGCTAAATGTGCTCGCAAACACTGAGATCATTGTCAACAAACAGGGAGTCAACCTGAATCAGTTACTTGCTAGAGACAAATTTCTAAATGCATTGCAGGCATACCTCTTTTTGATAGGCCTGTTTTATGGTAAACGTTATAGCATGTCATAGAAGGGAAGTCAAAGATGAAACAAATAACACTGATAATGGCGGCGTCCTATTTAGCTGCATCACTTCAACACCTACATTAAACAGAGCTATTTATTTTTGTTGTAAGTCAACTCAGGTTTTTAATCTTCTGTTCTTGTCCTGTGACCTGCAACAGTGAACATGCCATCTCTGAGCTCAGGTGCCCTGAGTTACCTAATCAGGTCACCTGCACAGGAGAGAGGTTAAGAGGACACAGCCTCCCAGTTTGCACCACAGGGACATCACAACTCCTCCCTCAGGATGGGGAGTCGAAAGGCATCCCCGAACCAACAAACAAAGGCAAGGACAAGACCCAACAGACCCCTACCAATCAAGTCCAAAAAATGAAAACTTAAAGTACAACGAGGCAGGTCTACAGCCAACCAAAGAAGCAATAAGTCACTACCCTCCTGAGGCATCATGTTTTGAACGGAATTAATCAACCATCAAGGTAGGACCAACAACTGAGTCACTAACTGCAGGATCATCTCGTGCATGGTACTGCTTCAGCAAAATGAAATGGCACAATTGAGTTGACTTTCTTCGAATTGGGGTAGAACCCAAGTAGCTTCAATCTGAAACTGGTATCTCGACAGTATATTGGGCCAGCAAACTTTGTGATGAGACCTGCAGAGGCAAGAGAGCCAACACCTGATCCCCAGGCCTAAACTGATGCTGTTCTACTCTGAGGTCACATTATCTGAGTAGCTTGAGAACCGTCCAAATTTCTCCTTCCTACCTCAACAGCTGGCCTATCTCATACAGGCGGCAGGGAAAACCGTTAACAGTCAACTAACTTTTTTGGTTGTTCACTACA
Organism: Centropyge bicolor; assembly: GCA_037975185.1. NCBI lineage: Eukaryota > Metazoa > Chordata > Actinopteri > Pomacanthidae > Centropyge > Centropyge bicolor. Next base: position 2,339,116 of record JBBMOC010000066.1, on the reverse strand, counting down.
AACCGACCCATCCTGCAGGACTGTGAGAGGACCACCCAAAGAATGGCCAAAGACCAATTCGTTAGGGCTCAACCCTGTACTCTCCTGAACAACCTCTCTGGCTGCCAGCATCAGCCATGGCAGACCCTCCTCCCAGTCTCTCCCCATCTCCATACCATATACACATAACATTGACCAACTCCAACTCCAACTTCAGTCTTTGTGTACCTCGCCGAATTTTCCCCAGTGGCTTCTCTAACTCCACTTTCAACCTTAACTTCTCTTGCTCAAACTGCATAGCTAGCAACTCTTTTTGCTGCTCAAAGGTCAAACCAGCTGTGTGCACAATACCTGGCACAGACCCTGACGTGGTTGCTGGTTCTGCTGTGGCTGCACAAAGTTCACTTTTATTGAGCACCTTGCTCATACAAAGACAGCACTTCTGATATCCTTACATTATTTTCTCCGCCACAACAACGGTAAAATGATCAGCTATTTGCACCAACTGCTCTTATTTATTTTATTTATTTATTTATTTTTTACAAGTATTTACAAATGCAACTGTGGGTGTCTCACAAAACTCTGCCATGGAGGCCATTATTACCAAAGTCTATACAGAAAATATTGTGTTCACTGTCAGACACACAGGGCAGTTGACAACCCTGGACAGAGATTATCCCACTAACTGCCTAACCAAGACTAGCTAAAACTCAACCCTAGTCTTCGTGTGGTACTTGTGGTAGGTACTTATGCACGGCATTGACTGCAACAATCTACAGGCAATGACTATAGCCCAGCAGCCCGGTAGAGCAACCATAAAATGGCGACTCCCCTGCGACTGTGGATGTGCCCCCGAGACAATGCTCCAGCCACTTTCCCACCACACTACATGAAAAAAACAAACAGACACATTCCCTAGAGGAAAGGTGTCCTACAAGCCTAAAGGAGAAATCTCTGTCACGGTGTGTCCAAGACAGTAACACAGATGTGTTTATTTAAATCAACCCACATCAAACTAAACCAAAGTAATTGACCAAATATTAACTTGAAGGTTGTGTGTGGAGATGTTTTAAGAAGGAGTTGTGGAGGATCAGAGCACAAAGAGACAAACTGCTGCAGGTGTGGCTTAAGTAGCTTTCAGGACACTGGGCCCAGGTGTCCTGAGTCACCTAATCAGGTCACCAGAGAGGTTAAAAGAACAGGGCTTCCCAGTTTGCACCACAGGGGCATCACACATAGGTAACCTTGTTTTGACCTCCTCTAGACTTTTTTTTTTCAAGGCAGACAACAAACTGATGACATTAATAATGGTTAAATTATATTTAGGTGTGTCAGGTTTCAAGGTTTAAAGAGGAAAGGAGTACAACAAAAATTCTTTGCTGAGCATGAAGGATCAGATATTTATCATTATTAACAACTTAAGATTTAAGACCAACTCTAGAGTGATCAGATGTATGTTCAGAGCAGGAATCATAGAGACAAGCTATTACTGTATATCCACATCTCTTAAATAAGACAGTTTACTCACCACTGTTTAAAGATTTTTTTTTAATAACATCTCAAATATAGAAAGTACCATTAAAATTGTTATATATTATTTCTAATATACAGCAAATGGGGACGGCTTGAATTGAAAGAACACTGAAAAACTAAACTGGAGCAGGAATAGAATTTTGCTGCTGCTGGAGATCAGAGGAATCTAACAACTAACAAAAAGGACGAGCAACTATCAACTCTTTCCTCACCATAAAAATCATTTTCAGAATCCACTGTACAAAGTAAAATAACTTCAGACATTCATTAACACCGGGACCACTTTATTGCATCACATTAAGTTGTTGTTAGGTTCATCCTATCAATTAGTTCGAGAACACTAAAGTCAGGATTACTGAAGAGCAGTAAGTATCTACAGGAAAATGGTAAAACATCAGAACGGAGCTTTGCATACACAAGTAAGCCACAAGCAGTACTAATGTGCATGGCAAGCAATGGTGATAAAGTTTTTTTTTTAATGTACAGAATAATCGCTTGCAACATTAAAAATCATATTTCCCTATTGCCTCTAAAATGGATGCAAAATATAAAAGGAGATACTGCATCAGGATTTCAAGACAACTGAAAACTGAATTTAATTTTGATGGTAAATCAACGGATAAAATGAAACACCAAAAATTTAAAAAATGGCCATGGTTATTTTTTTGGAAAAAAAAAAAAGCATGACAGTGCACGTAACATCTGATCAAGAGGGGTGTAACAACAATTATTTTATATGTCAGAAAAAAATATCCAACAACATTTGCATTAAAATAAATAAAAATAAATTAAATTGGAAAAAAACTAGACTTTCACATGTGTCATCACAGAGCAACAGGGAACACAGAAATTACACGTATCGTCTGATTTAAGTCTTGAGAGTTAAGGAAGATGAACAAGTGCAGCTTTGTAACACTGTTAAAAATCTGGCATCCACTTTGACACCAAAAACATAAATGGAAATTAAAGCTTAAAGTCAGGGCACAGCTGTTCTGTCAGCCGCAATTGTAAAACCGAAAAGAAGAAATATAGTATAGAAACCAGCCAAAACATCTTAGAAATATGGAAGATCAAACCTGACTTAACTGAAAGAACAAAATAAACTGGATAAAGCTATTTAAATAAATCCAGAGAAAGAAATAACTATAAATATGTAGTCATGTCATTCCACATTATTCTTTTTACTGTCGTCTCCAGATCCATCAATATGACATTATGAGTTCATACTGAGCATTAAAATACAGGAGAGGCAGCAAAACATACATGATGGAGAATTAATTTACTAGATATTTAAGACATATTCCTCAGTTCTTTGAGCATTATTCATATATTTGTGCATGTATTTCCTAATTTGTTTGGCTTGGTCTTTACAAGAGAATCTTTTTATTCTATTCTGGCTTTTGACTACATGGAGTTAAAATTTTGTCAATTTTACTTTCACGGGTTTCTTAAGGACGGATCAGTTAATTAGTTTGCTATACAGTAAGTACCTTTGCCAAAATGTCCTGGATAATACATAAAAAAACAATTCAAAATTGATATGAACAAGCGAAACATGACTTAAGAATAGGAACATTCACAACAGCTGTAGATCATCATGAGAACAAAAGCAGGTTGAGAGCTTTCATGTCCTAAATCTGCAATGAAATCAAATCAACAATTTTACAAAGTCACTGTTTTTTAAGTTGAAACTACATGAGGCTGCATCTATAAACTGCAAAAAAAGAACAACTGGAGATGTGAAGGTTCAAAAAAAGAAAGCCTATCCTGGGAAATACTTTACACTGAACAACAAACCAACAACAGCTAATTAAACTTCATAGAGTAAGACTTGGTCGACTGATTTAAGCTACAAGCAGAATGAAAACATCCTTCGAACACGATGAGCCTCCACAGCACCCCGACAGTGTCATTAACTGTTTGTCCTTTATGTAAGACTTTGACATAACGTGGTAGAAAACGCCACAGTCGTCCACATTAAAGTCCCCCCCGTTCCCTTTTCCTCCTCGTTTACAGTTTCTTCATCCAGCACAATTAAAGCATCCAGGCCTCGGCAGAAGACTTATAAGTATCGCTGTAAACTTGCAGGAATGTTCTGTGCAGAAAAAGTCCACCGAGATCTTTTTATCATGTCTCCCTTAACTTTGAACTGGGAAATCCTTCTGAGAGATTTAGGGGAAATTCCTTTGTTTTGATGTGCTTGGTTTCACATTTTCTCTTTTTTTCCCCCCAGTGTAATTTTGCTCCCAGTGTTAGGACCTGTGGAAATTTCAAGGGAGTCTCACTGTGCCTCCAGGAAACATGGCCGAGTGATCCTCTTAAGATAATTTCTCCATTCGTTAAAAATAAGTCAGCCAGAATGGCGGCGAAATCACAGTATGTGCCACAATGTTCCTTTGTCCTCCTTTGTTTTGTTTTTTACTCCAGGAGATGAAACTTTCTCCCATCATTGTCCTCTGTTTTAAGGTTAAAGGAAAAATCTATCATGTCCTCGGGGTCATAGGTCTGTGACTTTGTTTTCTACGGCTGCAGCGATCTGTTGGAGCCTGTAGCCCAGCTGCATCTTCTGGGCTGTCGAGTCCTCCTCCAGGGCCGTGATAATCTGAGGATGGAAGAAGTCGAATAATATCAAGTTCACGTATTTAGATTCGCAGGGAAATATTGTGAACTTATGATAGTGGGTTTATTTTAAGAGAAAGATGTTTGAGCGAATTTGGGTCTATGTAACTATTTGTGATCTCTTGAAGTTAACAACAAAAAACTGACATTTGTCTACCTCTGTCTTGTATGAAATCAAGGACCCATTGTTTCAAAGATGTATAGGAAAACTGAGTAAGAAATGTGGCATAGTGATGGTAAATGAGGGGGCGGGGCTTAAGATTCACAATTGAATATTTACCTCCTATAATATTATCAGCACAACAATAATTTTTTTTAAAATTTAGGATCATTAAAATAAAAAATAAAAAAAATACATTATTTATTTAAAAAAAGGAAGAAAACAAACAAACAAAAAATAAGAAAAACAAGTTGATGTTTAATAGATTTCATTGTCTCTTTTCTTTTCAAACATAGGTCAGGGGTCTCGGGGAAATATACGTTTTCCATTTCTTCCAAATTTCCTCAAATTTGCAGTCCTGAAGCCTCAACAAGAAAGTAATTCTCTCTATTACATAGACTTCATATATAATATCATACCACTTCTTAATAGATGGGGTATCTGGTTTAAGTTGTTGCATCTGAACCACAGAACACTGTACAACCCATCAGCCATGTTTCTGTACTTTGGTTACACTCACCTGATCGTAGTATTTGTTGATGTACTTGTACAGCTCATGTAAAGCCACAAGGCAGTTGACCTCAGCCGTATAATTCTGTTTAGCGAGAGTAAAAATAGAGAGGTGAAGAATCGTCAGGGGGTGGAGGCTGTTAAAAACTGCATCGGTCCACATTCATATTTTATTACAAACTCCACATCTAGCTTGTTAGGCATCCGCCCAGATGGAAGCTTCCAGGTCCTGAAATGATTTATGTGTTCAACCTTTGCCTTAAAAATAAAAAGTTATCTTTGCAAAATGGGAAAACAAGAGCGGGTAACATACACGAGAGAGTTCTGCCAGAGCGGAGTTCATCTCCTGGTCACTGGCCGAGATGGTCTGACGGATGTCTGCGTAGTACCTGGGGAGAAAGGAGGAAAAAGAGAAGTTGTGTGCTGGGAAGAAAAGAACTGCAGTGAAATTTAAAGAAGCGTCTCGAAACCCTTCATGGTGGTATTTTGCAGCATCTGTTATACAAAACACCGTCACCTCATCCTGACAGCAGGCTGCACAGAGAACATGGTCATGTACAGACAAGCTGATGTGATGTACAAATTGAATAATGGTGAATTTGTATGATGAGCAGAGCTACTATTCTTACAGCAGAGGATGCTTTCAACTCAAACATCACTGCATCAGGTCATAGTCAGTGGGAATAAAGATGAGATAAAAGTTAGTGTTCAGTCAAGTCATATTACATGATGCTGGCTCACCAGTGTTTTGTGTGTTTGCAACTGTAGTTTCAAATGCGTATTCAATGGCACTCATTTGAACTATGTTATCAATACTTTTATCTTAAACCTACAGCAACTATTTTTAGCATCATCTTCGAAAGTTGGTAAGACAAGCGTTGACTTATTTACACTTCAAGCAGCCACTGAGCAACACTGATGAGAGCTGTGACTGATCCAGACAATAAAGCCATGGACCGTAAAACCAAAAGAACGAGCTGAAAGATGCTAAAACTCTGAGGGGAGCAGCACAGTCAGGTGATGACTCTCTGTAGGTTCATCCCTAAGAACGACCCCTTTCACAGTACATAGTCAATTTTGCATTTGTCAGTATAAAATAGTGATTAGAGTAGATTTAAATATGAACTGCAACAGGCTGTATTGAGGTTTTTATTTACATATAGATATAAGACAAAACTAAAATTATCCAAGCAATCGAGCTGAGAAGCTTCTCTATGCTGACTTCCTCTGGTTGAGTTCACTTCTACATCAATGCAGTAAGGTGAGAAACAAGATTATTAGATATTGTGAAGTTACTTTTTCAGACAACAATCATCAAACAATCATGATAATTATCTTAGAAACATGTGCACTGTCTCAGCTGTTTGTTTTCATACGAGAAAACATCCTTTTTTTATTTTAAATAAGGCTAATAAAGCTTAAAACAAAGTGAATTTGTTGCATAAAAATCTGATGCAGTGCAGCTTTAATACATGGCCAGTGTGATCTGCAGGGTTTTGTGTGCAGCAGACAGCAGTAAGTGTAGCAGTCTGCTCTCAGACCATCCATGCATGGATGCCTCGCAGGCTTCGTCTACCCTCTGTCTGCCTCTGACAGATTGTCCTAGGCCTCTCTCTCTCTCTCTCTCTCCCTCCTGCCTCTCTCTCCTCCAGTGTTTTTCATGCCTGGGGGTCAGTGGGGCAACTGGCTGCCATATTCTTACCTCTCCACCATCTGTTTGTATCGTGGGATGTCTCTGGCGTACAACAACTTGTTGATGGGAGAGTCCTGAGGAAGACAAATGGAGAATCGTGTCCTGAATGTCAGAACAGGACGGGTAGTGCAAAGCATTGTTGATGACACCATGCATCAGGTACAAAACAAAGCTTGAGGGCTCATAACAGCCACTGGCCCTGTACAAGAAGGTTTGTATTATTTGGTTGAGCACATTCTTAAAAATTAAAATTTGTAGTGTCTGCATGTTATTTACACTGTGATTCACTTTGATTAATATTAAAATTGATTAACATATAGTTCAATTTCAATTTCAATTCAATTTTATTTGTATAGCGCCAAATCACAACAACAGTTATCTCAAGGCACTTTACATACAGAGCAGGTCGAGAGACCCGACAACATATAGAGACCCAACAGTTCCCATCATGAGCAAGCATATGATGCGACAGTGGCGAGGAAAAACTTCCTTTTAACAGGCAGAAACCTCGGACAGAACCAGGCTCAGTGATGGGCAGCCATCTGCCATGACTGGTTGGGTTGAGATAGAGACAGAGACAGAGAGAGAGAGGGACAGAGAGAGAGAGAGAAAGGGACAGAGAGAGAGAGAGAGAGAGCGAGAGAGAGAGAGAGAGAGAGAGAGAGAGAGAGGGACAGAGAGGGGGGGGTGCTGCTGTTATATACCCTATAGTGATTGTAGAGTGTTTCTGATTTGTTTAGTGGTATAGAATATCACTCTGTTATATTATTGGCAGTGCCTTAAAGCAATTAGCTCACCCGTCCTAGTTTGTGGTCGGCGATGGTGCAGGAATCCATAAAGGTCTGAGCGATGACGGACAGCACGGCATCCACGTGGTCTGAGGTCTGCACGTCAAAGATGAACTGCGGGTTCTTCAGGATATTGATCCAGAACCTCAGTGGTAAGCTGTTCGGAAAGACAAGAAAATCAATGCACATATTAGTGATTCGCTGGCTGTAATGTATATCAAGCATCAGCATGTTTATATATCAGAGGAAAGGAGATGCTTTATGAATCTTTTATTCTGATTACAATCATGAACCTGAACCAAAAGTTTCCTTCATGGTGATAATCTTTTTTTTTTTTTTTTTTTTTACATATATATCTTTATTGGGTTGTCAAGACAGAATAAATGTTCAATCAGTGAGGATACATTTCACCCATTTTTTCCCCCTTTTAGAACACCAACAACCCCCCCAACTAGAGACTCACATTCACATAATATGAGCAAAAAATACTAATAAGCAAACACAACTCTCTCCCTCCCAAAGAAAGAACACACGAGAGGTAAACAGTAAGAACATCAGAAAAATAAATAAGAAAGAAAAAAATGGGACATTTAGAGGAGGAATCCAAAAAGCTTAAAAAAGACAACAACAACAAAAATTGGTGCTGATAATCTTAAGAACTAAAATGTATGATGTTGTGTTTTTCTCCTCTGTCTTGACCAAATAAATCAAACTACAACATGAAAAGAATCTAAAAAACCCTTCGTGAACTCCGGTGATGTTTCCAGGAACCACTTTAGAGATATTTTTAATACTGAATTGTAAAGTTCTGGTATTTAAAATGTATGTTAACATACATTCTGGCCCACCAGAACTTGACCTGTGACCCATTCTCTCCAACCCTGTCTCCTACAGTTCAAACCATTTGTGAGCTGCTGCTGCTGCTGCTCAGTTACCTGTTGGTCTTCCAAATGTGGATGGTCTCGGGGTCTGTGATGTTGTGCTGCAGAGCCTGCTCATCCAACAGGTCGAAAAAGTATTTGACAGCCAGCGGTACAGGGCGACTGGTGCTGAGGATGGCGGTGAATAAATCATCCACAAACTTCTGCAGTGTTCCCTGGGACAGAGCAGAGACGGCGACACTGATAAATAAACCAGACGTATTTACACATACATTCACACAATCAAGCTTAAAGAGTTATCTGTGGATTTACATTTTGTCATTTCTGCTGTTTGCTGTAATCAATAATAGATAATTATTTCATTTCATCACCCTGCTACATCCATTCAAACACCCATCATATTCCAGTATCTGCATTCCTAATTTCACCAATTAAGCATAAGATAAATAAACCATGAAACAAAGATACTTTCATTAAAGGTTTGAATTAAATCATTTATCACAGCCAGACACTGTAAAAACAGAAATTATTGCGCAATTTTCACATTTCCGACAGTCCTTGAACTAATCATGTGAGACAAATTTTCAAGAAAAATAAGTTTCTAATAATGCTATTTATTCTACATGTGTCATTTAAAAATTCACTAAAAATACATTACATGCAGTGTATGTTGGCTTGTGGATACTGGAACATCACCAAAAAATAAAAGACCCAATTGTCCATTTCGCTGTCTGAAGGTAACATCCATTATGCCAAACCTTTCCAGATACGAGTGAAGGACACCACTTCCATCTGTGTTACCTTCATGGAGAGCAGTCGTGTGAGGTAGATTTCAGGGATGGCCTTGGCCCTCTCGCCGCCCCTCTCCCTCAGGCTGCCTCTCCTGTGCTTGGGCAGCTCGGACTCCTCGCTGGCTTTCACCAGATGCCAGAGCCTCACTCCTCCCTCCTCCCCGTCATCCAGCATAGGGGTCTCTGTTAGGAGGGGGCAGCAGTCAGATTAGTGTATCTCTTTTGTCTTGGTGTTAATACTTTTATATACTTTTAGTGATGACTTCCCAGTGCAACATGACATATGATGTATACACAGTCAAACAGCGCCCTCCCCTGGTCATTGAGGCTTTGTTCAACTTTTCAGCTAAAACATGACTGCATCAATATTTACAGCTATCAAAATAAAAGCTGTGTAACTGAACAAGTCTGAATTGAATTGAGGTTGATTATATAATGAGAAGAGGCCCAGTTGAGTGTAATGTTGGTTTGTAGTCTAAAGAAAGAATTAAATGAAAAGATATGTTAAAAATACTCCTCTGTCTATTCTGTATTCACTTTTAGGATGGTCCCTAAATTTAGCTCCTCATATTCCTGTCTTTTGTTTACTGCTGCAATGTGAAGGCTTCAATATTATATATTAGTATTAGTTATTATTATAAGTTATTGAAGATATATGAACTAAAAAACATGGGTATGACTCTGTGTTTTTAGTCTATAGACTATTTGTTTAAATTCTGGCAAATCTCCATCGTTGTCAAAGTTACTAGAAGTTCCCTTTCGTATCTGTTCATATTCAAATAACGTCTTCATGTACGTCCCTACAATCCATAAAAAAGTGCATGAGACTCACTTTCTCCAGGCATGTAATCATGGCTGTCATGGAGGTGATGTTTAGTATTCCTGGGGACCAGGGCCACTGTTGCTCCATCAGGCACCTGCATTGTTATATCACAACCTTCACATTTTGGAAAAAACTTATAACAATTTTATGAGTCTCGACACTTTTATTCTACACACGCATGGTTGATGTGTGTGTGTTAGTGTGTGTGTGTGACTTGCACTGACCTTGTAGTGTTGCAGTGTATTAAGACGCTTCCATGAGCCTTGTACTACTGATGTCAGGTCCTCGTCTGATAGGATCAGGTGACCTGCAACACCTGCACGCCACTCTGGAGGGAAGAAGGTAGATGTAATCTCATGCTACTGCCTGTCATTGAGTTTCAGTGACACTACAGTGAAGACATACAGTATATTACACCTGTGACCAAATCCAAGAGAAAACTTGTTTTTTCATCTCTTTTCATCTGGCCTGGTAATTCTTTGATTAGAAGATTGAACTGTTTGCATTTGGATTTGTGGAGAATAAAGGTTTGATATGTCGCCTCCATTGCTACCACTGCAGGAAGATAAGATAAGATAAGATAAGATAACTTTTATTTATCCCCCTTAGGGGAAATTTACTTGTCGCAGCAGCAAAACAGGCAAACACTAACTCAAAAATAAAATAAAAAATAAAAAATAAATACCAGTAAGTGGCTAATTAAGAAATAAGGCAGCAATAAAAAAAAAACAAGAAACAATAAGTGGCAGAAATTTTCTAGACCTGAAAATTCACAGGCAAAATACAAACTATCCTACATGTTAATAGGATCAGCTGCTCCATGTGACAACCAGCCTACATTAACATTTGGTAATTACATCACATGCTAACAAGAAGAGTGATGTTTTAAAATAAAGTGGACTCACCAAGGTGTAGTGAATCAATGTGTGGCCTCTGGGAAAAGGAGGTTCCCTTCCAGGTTTGTTCCACGAGTTTCTCCTTCACTTGGGTGATGGTGTCACAGTCCAGGACTTTGGCAGGTACTGTCTGGGTTGTAGCGCCCCCGCTGGCAGCTGCCGCTGGCATCACGACATTCAGGGTCTGGACGGATGAACAGGGGGGATGATTGTTGGTGGAAATATTGTGAAACTACTATGCAGAATTTCAGTTTGTCGGAAAGTGTTTGAGTAAATCTTGCCAGCTTAATTTAGTCATTCATCCTTTTCAAAGTCAAAAAGAGATTAATTGTGTATTATGTAACATGTTATGATTCATTTGAACCCTGCTTTAAATAATACAATAGCGGTTATTGAAAACTTTAACATTATCCAGCACAAAGTTAGAGACATAGTTTTCTAATTTGTTTAGACATAAACAAAATAATTTTACAGATGGCATCATAATAATAATAATAATAAAGATGGATGAAAAAACAACAGAAAAAACTGCTTTTAACTAATATCCACAGTGTTAATGTTAATACACTATAGACTGTATGTGTGTGTGTTCTTACCAGTGTGCGGTACTCCACGTCCTCGCGCAGCAGCCGGTTGTCATTCAGCGTGTACTTGGCTTTTCCTGTCACAGCGTCCACAGGTCCCTTGTCCACCTGGTGCTTTATCGCTCGGAACAGCATGTAGAACGACTCCCCCGCTGATTCCTGGCCAAGCGTAAAGACAGAAGGTCAACAATATCCGAACACGAGAGAATCTAATTTGAGATTCATTCAGCGAGTGTGACTGAGTGCTCTCCTTTACTTCTGAGCAGTTGGGATTGACCACCCCGCCTGTGGACGAGGCCCCGATGATGAGCTGAGTTTCATTTGTTCTGGCTTCAATAGGGAGTTTCCATTTGAAAATACTATTAGATTGTGGTATAGTGGTGTTTCTCAACCTGGGGGTGGCGACTCCCAAGATAAATATAAGATATCAGGAGGAAAATAAAAGGATAAGAAAGTATTTTTTTTGCATGTATTTTCTCAATTTTTGGATATTTTCCTTTTGAAATACTTTCTTTGACAATTCTTTATATCCTCATAATGAAGCAGTCAAATGAAATAGACTTTGCTTCATTATATATAAAAACGAACCACTGAACTATGGTAACATGAACTGCAGACAGTTTCAGAAATTCAGAGAGGAGTAGGGGTTAAGATAAGATAAGATAAGATAAGATAACTTTTATTTATCCCCCTTAGGGGAAATTTACTTGTCACAGCAGCAGAACAGGCAAACAGTTACTCAAAAATAAATACCAGTAAGTGGCTAATTAAGAAATAAGGCAGCAATAAAAAAAACAAGAAACAATAATACTTTTGAAGAGCAGCTAAGTAACTAAGTACTGATGGTGCAGTAGCTTGAGATATTAATATTTAGATCAAATTGTGACAATTGTTTTCTCTGTTTATCATTAGGTGATATAATAATGTTTACTTCTTCTACTTAGACTATTTCTAGAGTACCAGGTGTAATCACTGTTTTTACTGTTTTAACCCTGATGAAGTTGATGATGAGCTTGAAATTGGTTCTAGTTGATTCTCTGGGCAGGTGTAAAATACTAGTGTACATACCCTCAGAAAGGTAAACAGACAGATGGACATCCAGTTTGTCAAGAGCTTCTCAACCACCGATTCCGTTCTGGTAAAGAAAAAGCAAACATGTAAGCAAAGAATTAACAAATGGACAAAGTACCAGTGACCCAGTGACTTCACCCTCACCTCCTGAGCATCAGCTTGGGGTTCTTGGCCACATACTGTTCCACTAGATCGTTCAGCAGCGTCTTCAGGATGTCTGTGAAGTACTCCAGTTTACCATGCAGGGCCACAGTCAGCAAAGAGGCCACATAGGCCCGGTCCCTGGGGGAGAAGGTTCGCTGAACCTCCAGAGTGTGAATAAACTGGAGGGACAACAGAGACAGGAGATGTGAAGAAAGTTATTACAAAAAGTAATGTTCTGGAAAACATATTACTAAAAAAAGTGAAGCTCTTTAACAATAATAAACTGTTCCCAGGGTGTAATGTGGCCGTAAATGTCTCTTCCAAATATATTCCTCAAAACAAACCCTTTATTTAATAGCCGACTCCAGTCAAGGAAAAAACAGAACCCCGTTGGCTGACCTTGGTGAGAAACAGTTTGCTGTTGAGCAGATTGGACAGCTGGACCAGCCCCTGCTCCACAGTCTGCCTTCGACTCTCCGGAACGTCCAGATCTCGTCTCAGTGGCGACTCCTGGTGGCCGGGGAAGAAAATGCGCTCTGCATATGCCCGGTAATCCAGGAAGGGAATCCCTGAACCCACCAGATCACTGGACATGTCCATCATCTCGGTCATCAGGTCTGAAGACGGGGGAAAGTAATGAAGACCTCGGTTTGTGTATCTGCCTTATTATGGGATGTTTGTTAGTAACAGAAGGTTTGGATTGTACCTGTGAACTCCTTCTTGCAGCGATCTCTCACACTGGTCTCCAGGTTCTCGAGCTGGATCTGCACCTTCTTATAGTCCCTCATGGCTTGTTTGCTTTTCCTCCTGATAAGCAACAATTTAGGTGAAGAAATAAAGCACCACCATGTAAAAATAATAAGAAAAAAATGTCACTGAAAATCACCAACAACCTCACAATGTTGCCTGTTGAGGACAATAGCATAAGTCAATTAAAATGCCATTTATATTTACCTGTATATGAGGACTATGATGAGCACAATGAGAGCCACTATGGACGCTCCCACCCCGACTCCCACCTGAGCCTCCAGAGGAAACGTGGACTGGGCCTGGCTGTCGTACTGCACTCGGCCCAGAGAGAAGTTCAGGTTGCCCATTTTCACCTGGAGAGCATTTACAAGAGAAAAACTATTGGTCAAGATCAAGCTGCTTCACCTGAGTCCTGAGCTGAATGTTAATGTGCATATTTGAAATCCAGGGTCACCGTGAACTCAGGCAGACTGTCCATGCCGTCCTGTTTGTTGCTGGCTGCGACTGAGGGCTGCTGGGCCGGCGGTTCACAGTACAAGTGGTTGTGGGTCAGGGTCTTCACCGAGCACACCCCCTCCCCGATCCGAGCCTCCACCTCATGCTTGTAGATGGCCAGATCCAGGTTCTCTCCCTAGAAGGGGAAGATGCAAAATGACATAGAGCATGAGTTAAACTGCAACATTTATAATGTAGATCTGAAGTTTGGAGCAGAAAAAAGTAGGTTTCATCAAAGGTTACAGACACCCACCTCAACAGAGATGATGCTGCCGGGTTTGTGGTGGTATGGTTTGCTGGGGTCGTTCTGGTTCAGCGGGTAGAGCTGCGGGTTGGGCTCGTAGCTGAAGGCTTCGTTCCCCACAGTGCTGAAGTCAAAATGGAGGCTGTCCAACAGGAAATGAACTTTGACCCTGGCCCTCCTGGCCTCTGGACCCACGGCCGGTGTGGGACACGAGATGAGGGAGGAGCTGTTGACTGTGCAGCGAGACTCGTACTGCAGGAGAGGAATTATGTAAGAGAAATGCAGCTTTAAATATTTCATTAGGTTTATATATATTTAAAGGTTCTTTATTCACATACCTGTTTGACTTGGCAGAGTGTTCCCTCAGGGCAGTCCACCTCTGGGACGATCCTCCTCCATCTCCTCAGCGGACCTCGATGATCCTGTCCCCTGCTCAGGACTCCGTCATTCCTCCTCTCGATGCTCCTCCTCCTCCTCGGGGGGAGAGTGTCAGGAGGACTGAGAGTGACCCTCATCTTCGGCTCTTGGACCACATCCAGATTCTGACCAGAGACTCTGATCATTCTGCCTCCACTGAAGAGGAGAGTAGAGGCAAAGAAGAAAATCATGGTCTATTTTATTTATTATTATTATTATTATTATTATTATTATTATTATTTATTTATTTTATTATTTTTCATGACAAGATTTAAAAATTGACATACCAGGGTTTTTACTAAACCTGTCAAAAATTACTGTCGAGATATCTTAGTGTTCATAAACATGTTGCCTTGCTGGGATTGTTATATGTCACCATAGCAACTCTACAATGTGTATATGTACAAGGTTAAATTCAACACTAGACTGTAAATATTTGAATGTCTCAGTATTGCTCTTCTGTGACTGATAAGCACCTGAGAAAGCTTTTGGACGGAGAGGCCATTGTGATGTTGGGGTTGGGGGTGTAATGATACACTAAGCCCTGTAGGTGGCGCTCGGCCCCTCCAAACCGCACAGTGATGCCATGTTCTCCTGTTCTGTTGCTGCCTCGGGTCAGACAGCTGATCTGATCCTCCTGGATGTTTAGCCTGAACAGAGACGGACATTTTACATTTTAACCCCACGTATGAATCTGTCTTTTTACAAACAAGAGAAAAGTTATTATAACTTTTAAAACTTATATTCTTCATTCAAATTAACACTTACACCACACATGGCACTCCTCCGATTAAGACGCTGACTTCACTCGGGTGTCCGGTCCTCAACCTCCGGCCTTTGATGGTGAGAGACGAGCCCCCCGCCTTGGGCCCTCTCTGGGGGAAGATGCTGCTCAGTACAGGATCCTGGTGACGGGGAGAGACACCGAGAAGATAAAGAATGAGATGCACAAGAGAGAAGAAGAAAAAATATGATCAATAATTCGATACTGAGCGGGTGATTTATTGTGAAGATAAAAGAGACACAGGGGCATTATGGGAAACACTAGAAGGCTGCCTCACAGTCAGCAAGTCAAACAATTCATTTGCTTGTCACTCGGGCCAATTAATTAAGGCTGTTGTCAAACCTACAGACCTTTTACTGCGATGTAAATGAGGAGACGTTATTACTTTATTGCACTGCAGTGGTTCACTTGCATTTCACCAGGCAACAATTTCCAGTGAAGCCTAATTAACAACAGCTGGGAGCAGAGAGCTGTCGTTCCCTTAATTGGTCAGAAATCTTCTACAGGAAAGCTCTTTCTTCTTCGTGGGTAAACAAACACGGACGTTAACCAGCTACCGTGAAACATTACAACCGATCATTCTCCGTGTTTCCTGGAGTTGTACCCGATCGCCGACAGATCACATTTGCATCACGTTCTCCAAATGAGTCATGTCAGGATCAGGTTAGAAAAACACCAAGGGAACCCCCCCCTTCTCAGCGCGGTCTTGATGCTTCTGTTTTGGTCCACACCCAAGAGCCATTACTGTGTTCTCATATGTGGAACTGAAGCAAGGGGAAACATGCAAGAATTCAAAGTAGGCGCTGCTTGTGAACTGGGTGTGAAAATACCCCAGAGATGTCTTTGTGTTTTAAACGCTTGTTTACTTGCTTCAGCATAATTATTAAATCCCACCAAGGCAGGCAGCCATGCTGAAAGGGTGTAGCAGCAGTTTGTGCAGATATTCAGTGGGTTTACATGCACTTCAATGAGCAGGTCTGCTTTCTGTACTAACTCTATTTAAAGGTGTGTGGACTCTGTTAAATGTACCTCAAGTGATGTCACTTGAGTCCATGTTAGTTGGGTCTGAAGCAAGCGGCAACCTCAGGCGCTGAAAAATGAAGCCAATGTGGAAGTGCAAAAAAGCTGCAGTTCCTCGAATAACCACTAGAGCAGGCTGCAGAAGGGAGTCAATTACATTTGAGCCCCATGTTAAAATGTCCGATTTTACGACAGAAAAAAACATATTTACAGCCTGGTTCAAAACATGGCTCTAGTCTCATAAGCTGTTTTTCTACTCCATGACAACTCTGGGGGGGGCGAATTTTTTTATAAGGCGTTCGTTTAAAATATACAGCATACATCATTATGCACAATTCATAGCTGTCAATCTAAGTGGCGCCACTTTGATTGACAACTAGCCACTGACGGTCTAAAGGGCGTCACCCCGGCTAATTCTAGTCACTGAGTTTGGGAAAGAGATCGTCGTGGGGTTAGCCGGCTAGCAACGATATTTAGCATTTAACCTAGCTGGTTAGCTGTAGCTAGTTTGATTATTTCGAATAAAGCGGCTTTTTTCAGCCAATAGTGTTCATTCAGCCGACCCATAGGACCCGCCTCAGCTCCGCCCTCGCTCCACCTCTTTGTCCATATTTGGAGTAACCGGAGGTAGGCTACCAAGATGGCTGCGCACTACGATTTTCTTCATTTTTGCTCTTCAGAAACCTATGGGTGACGTCACGGACACTATGTCCATATTTTATACAGTCTATGGTCTGAAGACTTCAAGTTTTAAAATGAAAAAAATGTTGGGGTGTGGAGTTAAAATAGTAAGATTCAGACGTACTAACAGGACAAGCTGTGCTCTCACTAAGAAATATTAAGGTTGACTGATTAATCATGTCTAAAATACTTTCGATATCTATAAGCATCTCTCCGCATGTAGCCATATTTGGCTGTCCAGAAGACTGTAACAGTTACACTTCCAGACAATTGGATGTTCTAGCGTTTACTTCCTTATTGGCAAGACGCCATTTCCTTCTCCATTGGAAGTCCACCAAGGCTCCTTCCAGTTCTCAGTGGCTTCAGGATGTCATGTCCTTTTTGAAACTGGAGAAGATCAAATACTCACTGAGAGGTCATTCTGAAAAGTTTTTTAATAAGTGGCAATCATTTATAAGTTTCTTAAACTCTCTTCAGTCTCTCTCTCCAGGCTAATATTTTCCTCCCCCAAACCTTTCTTTCCTTCCTCTTTTATTTAACTATTCATTTATTTAAATTATTGTTATTGTCTTGTTTTTTTGTTGTTTGTTTGGCGTTATCATTTTTGTAAGCTTGTATCTTAAAAAAGTTGGAAAACATGACTCAAGATTTCTTTCAATTATTTTGATACACAGTATCTTGATGACACTGTTCTATTACCATTTCTGTAGTAACTGTGCCTCTTATTCTTAAAATGTTGAATTTACGATTCATTTTTTGTGACAATGTCATATTTGCCATATTTCTCAATAAAAATATTAAACAAAAAAGAAAAAAAGGTTGACTGATTTAAAAATGACCGTTGTTACAACCTGGTTTCTTCTTACCAACTCCAAATCTTTTAAGCTGTGAACTCTTAACAATGCACATATCATTTGTGCCTCAATACCTCACTCAGTATATGTTTACTTTTTGTTTAATATTCAGTGTTTGTTCACTGTTTTAAATCGGTTTATTGTTACCTTTTCTAAAGCTGTCATTGTCTTGCTTTTGCTTTTGTTGCCTTTGTTTGGCTCCACTGCTCTTTAAATTGCCCCTCGGGGGATAAATAAAGTTTGAATTGAATTGAATTCTTGTGTGCATGAAAACACACTGACTGTTGCTGCGTTCACCTGGAAGCTGAAGATCTGAGCCGACAGCCCGAGTCCTCCCCCCCTCACTTTGACCGAGGCCTGGCCGCTCTTCTCTCCTCCGCTGCTCGTCGTCTCACACACTATCCTACAAGACAAAGAGACAAGACTCACAGTTAGAAAAGAAGAAAATTAATTTTACAAGCAGTTTAAGTCCAGGTGTAGTGACTCACCTTGAGGAGACTTCGTATCTGCTGTGGATGACGCTGCAGGGGACTCCAGCTACTGTGACCGAGTTCTGGATGTCTTCAGCTCTCTGGCCCAGGTTAGAGCCTGAAATAGTCACGACCGTCCCTCCCTCTACAGGACCGGACACCGGGTCCAGCTGAAACACAAGAGGAGCAAAGTGTGAAATGTATATCCTGACATGAAAACTGGGTGTCCAGTCAGCATGTAATGATACAGTCAGCTCATGGTTCAATACAGTTTATGAAACTTTGATGCAGTATTGTTAACAGTCTTAATTCAAACTCCCCAAATAATATTAATTAACACATACAAAGTAATATTAGGAGACAATTTCAAGTGAATAGTTGAGCCATATCAAAGTTCTGTAACTTGACGGGTTATCTGGAGTCGTGCTTTTAAAGAAAGAAGCCGAGGCAGAGTGATGAAGAGTTGATAGGAGGGTGGTTGGTTCGTGGTTCTGTGTTCAGTTCAATTTCCACATAAAAGCTCAACTGAACAGGAGCAAGTTTGAAAATAAAATAAAAAATAAAACTATAAATGATTGCAAAACCAGAAAGTTTACTTCATATTATAACTTGCGTTTTTCAAAATAAAAGCATTGGCAACTTAATTTTTTAAAATGCTTTCTCTGATTTTTCAACTTTCTCTCTCAAATCTACAGAATCCTAAATCCTAAAATTATTCTTACGAAGTGAATGACAGGTGCAGGACAGGTGTGTTGGATCTGATCGGAGCAGGAGTCCTGGTACACACAGCGAGAGCTCGCCGCACCGCCGCACCAAACACAGCCGTACTTGGGGTCGGCAGTGCGGCACCGGCTGCAGTCTGAGCGCCCCACGGAACAATTGAACAGAGTCACTGAAAGAAGGCAGAGGACGGAAATGACATTATCTTAATGTCAAACAATATGTAATCAGATTTTCATGTCTCCCACACACATGCACACAGTCCTCACCATACAGATCCTCAGCGCTGTCGATGTGGAAGTTGTTCTTTCTCCTCACGTTGATCATGGCTGCGTATTCCTCCATCGAGGCAGAATAAGCATACTGAAAGAAGCAATTGTCAGCATATGAGAGGATGTTATGCACACTCACGTGAAAAGCAGCGACAGCATTTGTCAAATTATCCGCTTATGAGAGTGAATGAAAAACACTGTGAAGTACAGAATCAGCTCATGGCAGGTTATTGATTGTTGTTAATATGGCACGCCACTGAGTTATTGGTGCTGGTTGTGACCGTTCTTTTTGTTGATTTATAGTGATTGACAGTTATTATTGATACAAGATGGGTGTGGTTTGTTTAATGTGATCAGGCTGTTTGAAATAAATGGAAGAAGATCTGACAAAGAAAAGAGTGTCATCTCCAGATGTTTAAGAAAAACAGCTGTACTGTAATTTAATATACTTAAATGAAACACTTTATAGCAAACTTCAATCATCAAATATATCTTTTCATATCAACATTCTGCTGAAGTTAATATGGTCCAAACTTTAACTGTGATTGATGCTTATTTAGTCATGAATATATAGCATTGTAGAGAAATACTTTAAGGCCCCTGAAGTCTGTCTCAGGCTTTAAACAGACATCATTATTCCCAGATGTGAGTGTAAACTAAAATTTTCAACACGCTCAGATAAAAGATATTTTCGTAACACTTTATTTGACGCCTATCTCTATAACGCATTATAAATGTATTTATAACGCGCATTATAAATGTATTTATAATGCGTTATAATGACATTATAGCACTGTATAACTATAGTTATAAACACTCATAAATGATCATAATGCTTTATAGCAATAATCATAACACACTATAAAGCATTTTATCATCACTTATAAGGTCAGGTATTATAATACATTATAACTGTTGGCAACTCACTGACAATTCCCACATAGATAATGCATTATACATATATTTATGATATGCTTATAAACGTGTATAACTATCATTATAAACACTCATAAATCATCATAAGGCTTTATAACAATGAGCATAACACATTATAGAGCATTTTATAATGGCTTATAAGGTCAAGTGTTATAATACTTCATGATTGCTGGTCATAGTTGTCATATATTAAAACTCTTTATAATGCATTATAATCACTGGTATAATGCATTATAGTCACTGGTATAATGCATTATAATGTGATTATAAGTTACATAATCGATATCGATATTTTCTTACCTGGTGGGGTTGGCAGGTGATTAGGAAGACCGACTGTTGCGTGGCGTCTGGCTCCACGGAGGCATCCACCACCACGGACTGATTCTCAATGTCCAACACGCACTCGTAGTCCAGATTCTCATCCTAAATGTACACAGCACATACATTTAAAAACACACACACACCACACAAAATAAGCTGTCTGTGGTACAAACTGATTTTTATTCTAGTGTCAGAGTATCAGTGCAAAAGCTGATATTTGTACAATTTCAATTTCAGGAGTATTAAAAAAAACATGAAAATTTTGTTATTACAGTGAAAATCTTTCCTAAACCACAGCATGAATCAAAACCCTAGTGGCCCAATGTTTTTTTTTAATATGAGCCCTTATATCTTGATAACCTGAAACAGAAAATGCACCAATATCTCAGGAAAATTACTTTTCAGAATATGTTTGCTGCCCTTGCCCTCACTGCTGGTCAGGAGACTTGCTTCTTGATAATAACATGAAACAAATCCCAGCCTTGAACATTTTATCTGAAGCTAGATGATGGACATTTTCACCTTCATGAATACAGCTACTCTTAATGTACTAAGACAAAGCCCTGTTGATGTTATGGACGGTTACATTACCTGAAACAGGTTCAGGTGTTGTCCCACCAGAGTGACTTTCCTCTCCACATTGACGGGGAGCAGAGAGGAATCCTGAACTCTCTCCACACATGGACATTCCTGATGACACATTATCGACCATTACAATGAGAAATATCGACATTAAGGAAATGAAAACACAGCTATTCTTTATAAATCTACTCAAAATGGCCGACATTAATTAATTACAACTTCTCTCATAGACTGAGATTTCTCTAATCAGGGACGGACTCTCAAAAGGTGTTTGAACATCTGTTGGAACAAGCATCACTGAGGGTTAGGTATTGCTGTTATGCAGTTAATCCTGGCTCATGTTGCAGTTCATACCGAGATGTTCAGATCGGAGCTGCATGCAGGTTGCTCCAATTCTTGCGAACACATTTTACATAGATATTGTGCAAGGGGGGGGGGCTGTCAGGCTACGACAAGAATGGTTTGAACCGTTGCTCTTGACTTTCACTTGAAATACGGGCCTTCATGTGAACAATGAAAATCTCTCTCAGATAATCGTTCCTTTTAACTAAAACAACAGCTGGTATTATGAACCCGGCCACACAGCGTTCTCCTCCCATCCACCAAGCCTAGATCTGCCTTTTTAACAGACTGAGATGATGCACGTACTCGAGGCCGCACAGTGAATGACATGATCTAACCGAGGATTAAATACTATAAAAGGCTTCTATAACAACAAATAAATCCGAGTTGGGAGCAGCCCATCCTATACCTCGACTATGAAAACAGAAAGCAACTTGCAAGCAAAACATGAAACTTCAAAAAAAAAAAAAAAAAAAAAAAAAAAAAAAATAGACCACAGCAATTACACATTTGACAGACAAGTAAAACGAGGAGGGAGAAAAAGAAATGACGTCATGATCGTGGAGAAAATGTATGTTGTGGATTAGCGGGACATTATTATCAGGAGCTAGTATTGAATGAGGTGAATGCTATGGAGAGGGTGGGCTGCTCAATAAGAGCTGTCAGGTTAGTGCCTTGAATTTCTCATTTCCATCCTCGTGCCTGAGATTACATTGATTTTGCGTCAGTCGTTTTGCCTTCCTTGTTGAGAGGAGAGCTAATAAAGGTAACACACAAGTGTAGCGTTTAGTATTCTTCATTGCTGTAGATCCATGCAGTTACATATTTAACGCAGATAAAATCCTGGGTTAACTATGGAGTGTCTTAAAGGAAATTAAAGGCATTTGTTTTTTTATTAAAAGAGGCACATCTGTCTGCTAAACAAGGTTCTCGTGGTGTTTTTGGGGACGATTTCTACACCATGGATTATGCACTCACCCGAAAATAAGAGTCAGTCGGAGAATCTGATTGGACGTTTGATTCAGAGTTGGGATCAATAACGCTTTCAGGTGACTGCGTGAAGCTGAGTGATTTCTCGTCGGTGCCTGCGACGGATGCACCCGCTGCCGAGTCCAGGTCAGTCTCTTCCTCTGGCTTCTCCCACTCATTCAGCCACAGGGGCGATCCGGTCTCTTCAGAGCCGGCCAGAGGAACGGCCTCCTTGCTGTCCATTAAAAGGGCCACTGCGCCGGAGGTGGTTGAGCTCAGGTCGGAGGAGGAGCTCACCTCTTCACCAGATGGCTCTAACAATCTCAGCTCGGAGTCGACCTGGCCGCTAGTGCTGCTGGGTAATGTAGTGTGGGGAGTTTTGTCAGTTATATTCCAGGCGTCTTCAACCTCTGAAAAACCTCTTGTGGTGTCACCAATTCCCTTTGAAACATCCTCCACATCAGAGAGGGATCCATCTGTGTTGGTGACACCAGAGTGAATGGTGGTGGCCTGGGTGAAGATCTTGACAAAGGGGGACCTTGTGGCCGGGGTAAGGGCCGAGGTGGGTTCAGCATTAGGGGTGGTGGGTGGTCTCACTGTGGTGGTAGTGGAAGGTGCAGCTGCTGTGGCAGAGGTGGGTGGGGACTGTGTTGTTGTTGTTGATGTTGTAGCAGTCCGGACAGTAGGAGGTAAAGGGGTCAGTTTTCTGGTGGGTGGTGGGATGGTGGGTGTTGGCGGTTTGAACTTGACGATGGAGGGGCACGAGTGAACAAGCGAGGGAGGGAGGAGAAAAGAAAAGAGGGCAGGCGAAGACAAATTAGGACAAAATAAAAAGGTGTGCAAAAACAATAAGAAGCAACTTATGAATGACATTAAAATAAGATTCATGGTAAAAACTGAAGAAGCAACAGAAAAACAAAAGCTCCACGAAACACAGCAAACAGACAACACATGTATAAACTAATATGTACAGCATGTTGCATGTAATGTAGTCTAATACAACATTACTGCAATACATCCTGCCTTCATTAAGGTTGGATTGTGTGTACTGAGAGGTGTTTCTGTTAGTGTCCTCATTGATGTAAATAGGGTGGACAAAATAATGGAAACACCTCTCAATACAATGCAACTTCGTCCTTCAAAATGATCATACAGTTGAATCAATATCTCAAACAGCCTCAGCAAAACTAGTATGTTCATGAGAGGAGGATCCATTGCAGGTCTGTCATATTACACTGCATTAGTTTTAAGCTAAGTGCACCTAATAAACTGGCAACCGAGTGTAGCATATACCCCTGAATCTATTTGCATTTAGACACGTCTCAGTGCAATCGAAGGCCTTCCTGTGGACTCACATTATGGTTGTAGATGGTGACTCCTCGGCTGCAGGTGTGTTTGTGTGTGCAGACATGCTGGTGGATGCACCAGTTACAGCCCCAGCGGCTGCTCACACACCCTTGGCATCTGGCAGGGCACACAGCAGGACAACAGAAGAAGTCATGATAACAATTAGTGACAGTAAAAATATCCCGATATCTTGCTGTGTTGTTTCTAATTCAAATATGCACATTAGATGTCTCACTGACAGGTTAGATCTTGTGCATTACTTGGACAATGCATAGTGGGTTTGAGAAATTCAAGATTCACTAATAGAATATGTTATATGTTGTTCTGGGAAATTGCTAATATATTTTATTTTCAGTTATAGCTCAGACTTCTTCACAAGCTGATCACAAGATGAAAACAGAGTTGGTGTGTGTGTATTTGTGTGTGTGTGTGTGTGTGTGTGTGTATATGTTTTGCTATAGTTGTGAGGACCAACTCTTGACAAACAACCTTTCTTGAGAGGACATTTTGTCTTGTGAGGACATTTTGCCTGGTCCTCATAAGGATTATACTTGGTTTTAGGGTTAAGGTTACAAATACAAAACGTTTATGGTTTGGGTAAAGGTTAGGGTTAGACATTCAGTTGTGATGGTTAGGGTAAGGAGCTAGGGAATGCATTATGTCAATGGAAGGTCCTCACAAGAATAGCAAAACAAACTTGTGTGTGTGTGTGTATGTGTGTGTGTGTGTGTGTGTGTGTGTGTGTGTGTGTGTACTCACGGCCTGCGTCCAGAGAGCTGCTGGACCAAGCTGCAGTTGTAGAAGGTGAATTCAGTCTCGGCCACCGTCACGTTGATGAAGCGCAGGGACAGGGTCACCATCACAAACTCTGCATCAGAACAAACCAGTCGCCAGGTCAGTTTGAAATGATCTGTACTATAGCTCTAAATTTCAAATAAAGATTAAAATGGTGCTTTTGTATGTTTTGAATATACTGAAAAAAACAGAGCAAATACACTCACCATCTCCGTGGCCAATGGGGGGCAGACTGCTGGCATCAGGGGTGGAGCATATGACGCCAGTGTCAGTGAGCGAGGCAGGAGTTTCTGTGTCCTGGAAGAAGCAAGAGTAGGCCTCACCTTGTCCCAGACTGGGGAGGCCCTCCACTGACACTGTAATCTGGGGGAGGGAGACAGAGTGGAAAATCAAATAGAAGAAATTAAAAAGATACAAAAAGACAGGAAGTGAGCAAAAGCTGATTGTCAATGTTAAAGTGTTGACCAAAGCCTGACCTCTTTAAAAAGCTAAAAGATTTCTGTTAACGTGTGAGATGGAGTCCAGACAGACAACAACAGACACACAGCAGACTATAATTGTGCATCACTCCCATCTGTTCCCCACTCTTGCCCCTGAATTACATCAGTCTTCTCCCCACGGCTGATGTTGTAGAGGCTGAGGTGCTGGATGCTGAGGCACTGCTGCGTCTGGTTAAAGCTCCACAACCACTGGCCCTGAACTGCCCCTCGCTGGCACTCCCAGCGCTGGCCACACCTGCAACACCACAGAGAGGTAAGAACGAGTGGAGGAAGCAGGAGAGTAGCCCCAACATTACTTTATTGTTTTTACAACTCATTGACATGTGACTCACCGTCCCTCCAGGACACACCAGCCACAGTAAGGGTCTTTGGCAGAGAGACAGGACTGACAGTCCAGGTGGTCTCCACATTCTGCCACCGGACGCTTCTCCACCTGAAAATGACAAATGCCAAATTTCTGTTCAATATTAGAGGTAAACTACAATTCGGGATCTTTTCAGTTGCACCTTTGTGACTAATGAAATAAAAATTCAACCTTTATTAAACTATGACATGTTATAAAGGAGTTGGATTTTCTTTTACTGCCAACTAGAGGTGTGCGATACTGCAAGATTTGGTATCGATCCGATACCAAGTAAATTCAGGGTATCGGTATCGCCGATACCGATACCAATACCGATATTTTTAATATTTAACGTTGATGTACCATCACACTGTTGACCCTTAGGCGTTTTTGTGGTTTTTCCTTGGGATTATTTTGTTTAAACCAAGGACAGAATTTGGGCAAAGTTTGAAGGTGACTGCAAAATACTTTATTATCAAAAACAGAAGCATTAGAGTAGTAATTAAAAAAATTCCCCTAACATTGTTATGTGTGCATTTTTTTCTTAAAAAAACAAAGTGAAAAAAAATTATTATATGAGAACAAATTAAAACAAAATCTATTTTGAGGTACAGTGTTGAGAAACTACAATACAAATATAAAATTAAATTTCCCCCCTTCAGTGAACTTCTTTTCTGGATTTTTCTTAATTAAAAAAGTGTACAAAATTATCACACCACAACAAATGTTATAAAAAAGTATTGATCTCACCACGCTAGTATCGATCCGATAGCAATACTAACTTGGTATTGATATTATCAATATTTGGATCGATCCGCCCACCTCTACTGCCAACAATGTTATAGACTTGCATACTGACTGAGTGAGCAGAATGACTTTATTATGGCTATTTATTATGATTGTTTTGATCCTGTCTTCCGCTTTTAATGGGTTTTGTTTTTACTGTTTGTCGAGACATAATTAAGAATGCTATAAAATAAATTGGTTTTGCCGTGTTACATCTTCTCACCTTTTGTCGCTTTATGTAGATTTGGTCATAATTTAGTCAGAAAAACAGGAGTTTATTATCAAGTCCACACAAGAAACTAAACTTCAATCTGCTTATGACATTCTACCTGAGCTTCCTGACAGGTGCACTGCCTGTATTCACACTGATGTGGGTCTATGGCTACATTTGTCGCTCTACATTTGGATAAGGTCCAGAAGTGAGACGTTCAAAGTCTAGACTCGCAGTTTCCCATATCCATTTATCAGCATCTCTGGCTGCCCACACAGACACTCTGTAGGGAGTGTGCCAACACAATGGAGGCCACTTTCTCTGATCAATACCATTGTTGCGTGTGACCTTACACCTCCTGCTGACTGTTGTACCCATCACAGCGGGGTGAGCGACCTTTGACCCCGGCAGCCAGCTGGCCTCTCTGTTTTCTCTTATGCTCTTTGCCTCGTATTCTTTTATCCTCTTTCACTGCGAGAGAGACACAGCTTGAGGAAGTATCAAAGCCTGACAAACTCTGACAAACGATAAATTGTCCGACGATGAATGACAAGCCATGTTCGCTCTCGTGTATGAAGACATCTGGCTGAGCGTTTGAATGGGCTGGCTCGCCAAGAAGGCTGCGGCTGTTTAGGCATCTGTCGGGTGGTTTTGAAGATGAAACACATGAAAGCTGTGAAAGCTTACTAATATAATCTGCTGTGGATTTTACTAAACACAAAATTACACCTCCAACTGTCCAAAACCAACGTTGAGACTTACAGTAGTTTTGGTCATGATGTAGATGTGTGCTCCGTTCTGGTCCAGTAAAAGGTCGCTGTTAATGGGCGAGTTGGGCTGGATCGTCATGTTTGCATACACCTCCACCTGACCATCCTGGCCTAGATACACCTGAAGAAGAAAGCAGAAAAAAAACATTCAGAAAAAGTTATATGAGTTTTATATATGATGAATATCACCAGCAAGGGTTTTATATGTACAGACAAGCATTTTAGAGAAAAGTGTTGCAAGATGAAAAAAAGACAACATCTCAAAAAGAAAATCTTCCTCAGCTTGCAACTTAAAACGCAAATCAAATCACACTTGTGCAGGATCGCAGCAGAAGTGGCCGTGAATGTGATTACGGCACAGCCAAATCTAATATGAAGCACAGGAGGACACCTCTGGCTTAAGTGATTCCCAGGCCTTCAAACTCTCATGTTACCTCGTGTTAATGGGATTAAGCAGAGGTTTTCATGCCTCTTTGCCGCAAGGCTCTCACTTGATCACTGTGAACAAAATGGAGAGTCTTGCTTCATTTAGAGGATGCACTCAACATTCGTATGAGGAGCTGCTCTGTAATGCGTCACGACTCGGAAACGTTGCAGTTTGTAGCTTTGCGTGTCATATTTTACAGAGAATATGATACTGAAGACACAGCGTCTGTGCTACAGGAAGAATAAGCTGGGTAGATAAATGGATATTGATTGATCAACTTTTTTTTTTTTTGAACTTAGTTTTTATTTCAATTCAAGCAAATAATACAATCATTTTCAGAATCACCAGTTTTTGTTTTTTTCCCCTGTTTCTTACAGCTGTGTCTATGTGGTTCAAAGGCAAACCAAAAGATAAGATAAACCAAATGCTGAAATTATTAATTTTGAAATGCAACAAAGCAAGTAAAACAAAAGTGTATATTGGCCAGAAAATAAATAAATAAACAACCAAAAAATTAATCAAACAAACAAACAAAAAAATCAAAATTACGGTAAAGGGTAACGGTGATAGGGGGGCATTGTGTGTGTGTATACAGTGACATGTATGCGTCAAGAGGTAAGTCAGGTGGGAAGATGTAGATATATATGTAGAATATATATGTAGATAGATATATGTACAGACTATGTGGATGAATGTCAGTCACTTCACTGTGTCAGTATGGCAACAGCAGGGCTCCGATTGATCAACTTTTAAATGCAGTGATTTAAATTATGTCCAACAGACCAACCCTAACCTTAAAGGAATAGTTCAACATTTTGGGAAATATGCGTCTTCACTTTCTTGCAGAGGGTGATATCAATCTCATGTCCGTACCCTTAATATGGAGCGAAGGCCAGGAGATGGTTCGCTTAGTACTTTAAAGAGATTCAATCAGATAAATGTAACTTGATAATTGCTGCTTTCTGTCTTTGCTCTAAGCTCAGATAACCATTTCCTGGCTTTAGCTTCATAGGTTGTAGGGTTGTAACGGTTCTGTAACGATTCTGAAAGTTTAATGTTTGCATTTTTTTCAAAATAGTGCTGTATAGAAAACCTACTGAAGCATGACCCTAAAATGTAGATTCATACCGAGCAGTGAATTTTGTGCACCGTTACACCCCTGATAATGAGCATAGAGACAAGTGGTATCGTCCATATTTCATTCATATCCAGCAGAATGATATGAGCATGGTATCAATCTTGTCACCTAACTCTCTGCAAGGAAGCAAAAAATCATATTTTCCAATTTTCATATTGAACTTTTCCCAACTCCATCAGGGCACTTCTGTGGATCAAGTTCATCAGAATGGACTGACATGAGCTGTGGCCTGAGTTAGACTGGCATCCCAAATACAGTGACATAAGGTCTAAAATGGCCCACCAACTGTGGCCTTTCTCACACACACACATACACACACAGAGTCCAGTATCTGGATGCTGTGGAATTTGTCCTGCTGTGATACGATAATCCTGTTACAATAGCTTCCTTCAGATGGCTACATGGAGAGCTGCTTTGATCTACTACCTAAAAGCACTACGTCTGATTCAATGTCTCACTCTCTCTCTTTCACACACACACACACATCAAACCCACACATGCACAGAAAAATAGACCTGCTAGACGATAAACAGCTCCTTGGATACCGAACAGCAGAGTTATGTCTACAATCCTTCTTATCTCTAACTCTACATGTGACATCAGATGCAGATGTTGTTCTGAAGGTGCTGATATGCAGCTGGACAATACTGTAAAAAGCAGAACTCTGCCTTTGACAAACAAAAGTCAGAAATCTCTTTTGGGAAAATACATTCCACTATTCACCCCAAAAAAACATTAGCTCAAAAATGCACAAGCTCCAGTCTCCAACAATCACACACTGCAGTCCACAGAACAAAAGCAAATGCATTAGGCATGGGATCATGGTGGTATGCTGGTCTGTGTATGTTGGAAAACTGTGAACGTCGGGTCGACTGGAATCGTCCAGCGATGAAGAAGTATATGGGAACTGGCACGGACTCGGAAAGAAAGTCCCTGAAATTGGTTGCAAATGTTTTAGGTTGTGTGAGGTGTGTTTGCTTTGCTGGGAATGATTCATACACATCCTTAGAAGGCGCAGGCAGTCACAGCTACAAGGGCAGGGCTGTGGGCTCACAGTAAGCCTTACTTGTGTGATTGTCTTAAATGGGAAATTAGGAAACTGCCATAATAGGAAATTGCTCAATTGTCTAAGTATTTCTATGATACACAGATCTTTGTTATCCATGTGTTGTGCTGGTGATGTATCCAGGGCGTGTCTTCACCCTCCACCTAGTGCATGCTGGGACAGGTTCAAGGGCCTAAAAAAAAAAAAAAAAAACTGGCACAAAGATAAAAGTGATACCTTGTGCAGGGTCCCTTTGGAGTCTCCCAGGAAGGCGATGCTGTGTCCATCTCTGACACTGACAGCCACCGCAGTGAGACGGGCGGCCGAGGTGTGCCACACGGCTTTCGCTTCCAGCGGTGAGCGGCTCGCCATCGGACTGGGGGTGTGGTCAGAACCGCAGGGGTACGCCTTGAGGGTATTCTACAACACATGACCACGACAGAGAGATCGGTCAGCTGGTTTATCCGAAACAAATTTTTTTTATTAGAGTTATTTATTGATTTTTTTTATCTTCTGAACATCTGTATTACTTTGTTTGACACAAAGTAATGCGGATGAAAAAGATTGTTTTATTGATCTTAATATTTCATGTCTTTTCAATTAGTCATTCTTTCCGGGGATTTCCTCAGAGCCTTCGAATCCTCTTAATTCACGGTAAGAGGATTGCACTATAGATTAAAGTAGACTCATATGGATACAGCCAGCACGCTCTTTTGGTTCGGCAAAAACAACCCATCCAAATCCTGCTTTCCAGTAAGTCTCCGAGCTCTGGCTCCAGATAATTGGCCATGAAGGAGGAAGTAGAATGGGACATCTATTTATAGTCTACTCAGACTTTATCAAAAAAATAGGATTATCGTAGGGAACTGTGATCTAATGCATCTTCCTTCAATCATCTATTTTTCTTTCAGCATCACCCCCCCCTCATTCTCTCTCTCCCACTCTCTGTCCTCTTACGTCAGTGGGCTTCAACAGAACTCCTATCCTTCCTTGTCAGAGCTCATTAAGCAGCAGCACAGCTGATTCAGGGTTAGTCTGGTTTATTGATCCCTAACGATCCCATTAAATGGTTCTGAGGGCTGGCAGGACCGGAGCGGCTGCAGGGCAGCAGAGGGGATCACCGGAGGACTGCAGCTGGGCAAAGATACTACTGGGGCATCTGGGAGCTTTGGGTTTTTAAACAGAGAGCCTCATTACATGGGTTGCCTGCCTTCAGTTCTTCCTGTCGCTGCACTTAATCTCAGCAATCCAGTCATTCCTTGTTACTGTGCTCTACTTTATGCTCTGTTTGTTTGTGACCACTAAAAGTGAGTCAATATAGACATAAGGCATAAAGATAGTAGAAAACAATTCCCCATGATGTATAGCCCTAAACATCCCAGCATGCAAACCAGAAAAAACCATAGCATGCAATTCTGCTAAAGGGACCAAAGAGAAATCTGAGAGCCTCATATGAGCATGTTATTGGCAAAATTCTAAAACCCATAGCTCCAAATTATTTTCTTTTCCTCACAGAAAACATCAGTTTCAACATCAGTTTCAAAACATCTCCTCTGTCCTTACCATGGGCAGGTTGGCACAGCTGGACTTGACCTCGTACTCTATGTAGGCCACCTCTCCTCTCCCCTCCACCCGGCCGTCCTGGGTGTAGCACAGGTCACGGGTGGAGTCGATGTGTCTGTCGAGCTCATCCAGTGGATAAACGCACAGAGCCGAGGCGTCCAAGGGATTGTTGTTTACGGAGCTGGTGCGGGTGGAGAAGACTCCCAGCAAATCCTCGCCTTCCCTGCCTGCACCTTGCCCCACCTGTTGCAACAAAGGCGTGGGAAAAAAACTCGGGAAAGTTAAACACAGCCGGCATCTGTTTAACCCTGAAAGCTGAAATTCACACACATGGTGACCAAGAAATTCCACTGAATTGTTGCTCCCTACAAGGCAAAGAGTTTGAAGGACTCATATTTGAGATACATACATAGACCAAGCGGCAACCTCCGGTGCTGAAAAATGAAGCCAATGTGGAAGTGCAAAAAAGCTGCAGTTCCTCGAATAACCGCTAGAGCAGGCCGCAGAAGGGAGTCAATTACATTTGAGCCCCATGTTAAAATGTCCGATTTTACGACAGAAAAAAACATATTTACAGCCTGGTTCAAAACATGGCTCTAGTCTCATAAGCTGTTTTTCTACTCCATGACAACTCTGGGGGGGGCGAATTTTTTTATAAGGCATTCGTTTAAAATATACAGCATACACCATTATGCACAATTCATAGCTGTCAATCTAAGTGGCGCCACTTTGATTGACAACTAGCTACTGACGGTCTAAAGGGCGTCACCCCGGCTAATTCTAGTCACTGAGTTTGGGAAAGAGATCATCGTAGGGTTAGCCGGCTAGCAACGATATTTAGCATTTAACCTAGCTGGTTAGCCGTAGCTAGTTTGATTATTTCGAATAAAGCGGCTTTTTTCAGCCAATAGCGTTCATTCGACCCGCCTCAGCTCCGCCCTCGCTCCACCTCTTTGTTCATATTTGGAGTAACCGGAGGTAGGCTACCAAGCTGGCTGCGCACTACGATTTGCTTCATTTTTGCTCTTCAGAAACCTATGGGTGACGTCACGGACACTACGTCCATATTTTATACAGTCTATGACATAGACACATAGAAAATACCTGGGCAGCCTGGAGCAGGTTGTAAGTCCTGGTGGGAGAGGAAGGGGACCGGCAGACAAGAGGAACTTCCACATAGGAGTAGTAGGAGGTGTCATCCAGGCACACTCTGGCGGCGTAGGTCCGGTACTCCCTCGATGTCGACTTGATGTCCCGTCGGTAAAACAGGAAGTACACATACGTGCGCCTTGTGAACGCCATCACAAAATGGTGGTCGTACTCTGACAGACGCCCGGCCACAGCCAGCTTCGCTGTCTCCTCGTAGGAAAAGACGGGCTCTGATGAAAGGTGGCGGGTGGAGATGGGCGGATGGCTGGCTGTATATCCCCTGCCCACGTACATCACCGTCCTTTCCCCACCGCGGAGCTCCACCACCAGCCCCACGGTCGACACTGACGGATCATTGGCCGCCACATACTGCGTGTCCACAGGCCTCTCGGTGGAGAAGAGAACCTTCTTGATGGACGCCAGGCTGCGTTTCTGGCAGGTGCCCTGGTGGATGCTGCCACAGGTGATCAGCTCCAGCGCCTTTGGATCCACCAGCAGTAGCTTGTTGTGATTGCTGGTTCTCCTGGCCTGTGGACAGTTCGAGTCAGTGACTGGCGGAAGGCAGTCTTTGCTGTCGCTCACCGGACCGGTCTTCTCTTCTTGCTCCAGCCGAAGTCCATCTGAGCCGTCCAGCTGGAAGAGGTGGTCCCTGGCCCCCACGTACACCGTCCCCACAGAGGGGTCAGGGTGGAGCACCAGGTGCTGGAATTCAGTGTCATTACGGGAAAAACGAGGGTAGGAGGGACCATGGGCAGTGACGAAGACGACGAGGATGAGGAGTAAGAGCAGGGTGGAGTTCAAAGCCTTCCCATGTAGCATGGCAAATATTCTGAGGAGAAAAAAAGAAGTAGGGTTAGAGGTGTGCACTAGCAGACTTTCACATTTAATAAGGCTAAAAGCTGCTTCCAAACAGTGCAAGTTCAAGAGTTTTGGAGATTCTACAATTCTAGAATTTCATTTAGCAGACGCTTTTGTCCAAAGCGACGTACATCTGAGAGTAAATACAACACAAGCAAGGATCTAGTCAGGAGAAAACAACCTGGATAAGTGCCAAAAAAATCAAGGTTCAAGTTAGATAGGGCCTGTCTACAGGCAGTGAGGGGGGCATACATTGCAACATACAATTAGACTTTTTTTTTTTTTGCGTGTGTGTGTGTATGTGTGTTCATTTTATAGGAGTTTATCAAGTGCCAAGGTGTTCAGTGAAGAGCTGGGTCTTTAGTCTTTTCTTAAAGACTGAGAGTGACTCTGCAGATCGAACAGAGTTTGGTAACTCGTTCCACCACCGGGGAACCACAGAGGAGAAGAGTCTAGCTATTGACCTCGGGCCCTTTTGAGGTGGTTGTATCAGGCGCCTTTCATTGGTCGAGCGTAGTGAGCGAGACGGAGTTCCGGAGATGTAGTGAGAGAAATTCTTACAAACTCTTATTGTTTAAAGCACACACACACACACACACACACACACACACACACACACACACACATTCAATGGATACTCACTTCAACCTCAACTAAAATATTAAAGAATAGCTCTGATGATGTTTTTCTTAATATCAACAAACCAGCAGTGAATCGATCCTGCCAACAATCTAGTTTTCTGCGTCGCCAAAGCCTGATACATCTTATTCCTCTGAGCTGCAGAGACACGTTCCTTCTTTAATATGATCACACACTCTGTATTTTAAGTCAATCCCACATATACAGTCCTGGTGGTGTAAAAACCTGCTATTGCACCAAATCCATCTCCAACAACTGCACTATTCAATCTTGTTTGAATAACATCTGGTGAAAACTACAGTTTATGAAAAAGTACATTCAAGACTTGTCTTTTTCAAAATATTTGTCCTTAGAAGGAATGAATGGGTTTGGGGCCTGAGAAACCACAGACAGGCTTGGGAAGTTGGAAAGTAGTGAGAGATGGATGTTTGTTTTGGTCTTTTCATGGGATTTATTAATGAAAACAAAAATATACAAAATCGCCAGTCTCATCCTTTAAATGCAATTTTCAAGGAGGATCATCTCACCATCTATGTTCTTTGTTAAGCTGAAGACTGCCTCCTCCTTATCACCTGGAATCATATCACATTCCTTGCCTCTGTGTCTGTGAATGTTAGCAAGACAGAGGATTATTCATCTGTGTACAAAGTAAAGAGAGAGAGACAAAGAGACAGAAACATGACTCAGTGAGACAGAAGCAATATTCAAGATTCTCGTCTGGTCTTGTCTTATCAAAATGCCACATCTAGCATATGAGTTCTCACACGCTGTTTGACACCAGCGGCCACGGTGTCCCTCACGGCCGGAGCGTTCGAAAAACAACAACTCTCATTTCCCATTTCCACAGCCATCACTCAACACCTCTGAGGAGAGTGCTTTGTGGACACTGAGAGCCTTCGCATTAGAGATAAAACCCCCTTAAATTATTGAGCAGGCTCCTCAGACCTTTCGCTGACCTCGCTCAGAAAGGTCAGGTAGAAATAAACAAATAGGTCCTTGTGCATAATAGTGAAAAGTTTCAACTGGTATATGCAAAAAAATTAGATTTTTATTTCAACTGAAACTGGGCTCTGGGAAGTAAAATGTGTAGAGAGAAACTACTAAAGAGTGTGAAAAAAAAAGTGCAGTATTTTGCACCATTACTTCATAGTGTGAATAGACTGCTAAGACATTAGAAATGCAGTGCCATCTCACCTCAACTGTCCACCCCCTGGGGCTGCAATCAGAACAAAGACGAGAGGGGTGGAGCGGGACGCCGCATGCATGGGTGTGGATATGTGTGTGTGTGTGTGTGTGTGCATAACCAAGGGCCATGCTGGAGCAGGTGCATGTGTCTTAGTATGTGTCTGGTAAGTGGGTGAGTCTCAGGCGTCCTCTTTACTTATTCATGAGCAGAATAAGTAGTATAATAACTAATAACCTCCACGCCCACTGTCAGAGGATTTGAGTCGTGTGTGTGTGTGTGTGTGTGTGTGAATGTCGAGAGGAGTGGCCATCACAGTCTGTTAAACAGAGCTGAAAATCCACACAGTCCTCTGAGACAAGAGAGGAATTATGAGAGTCTTTATGAAATATATATGTAAAACAAACTCAATCTGTCGGCCTGATGTTTTATTGAGTCAAATCCGCCGCAGCTCTCACATACAAGTTCTCCTGAGCCAAGTTATTGGTGTGGTTCTTTTCAGATAGTAATGTTGTTAGATGGGTTGATAGCTGTTTTTCTACTCCATGACAACTCTGGGGGGGGGGCGCAAATTTTTTTATAAGGCATTCGTTTAAAATATACAGCATACATCATTATGCACAGTTCATAGCTGTCAATCTAAGTGGCGCCACTTTGATTGACAGCTATGGACTGACGGTCTAAAGGGCGACACCCCGGCTAATTCTAGTCACTGAGTTTGGGAAAGAGATCGTCGTGGGGTTAGCCGGCTAGCAACGCTATTTAGCATTTAACCTAGCTGGTTAGCCGTAGCGAGTTTGATTATTTAGAATAAAGCAGCTTTTTTCAGCGGCTTTTTTCAGCCAATAGCGTTCATTCGACCCAGCTCCGCCCTCGCTCCACCTCTTTGTCCATATTTGGAGTAACCGGAGGTAGGCTACCAAGATGGCTACGCACTACGATTTGCTTCATTTTTGCTCTTCAGAAACCTATGGGTGACGTCACGGACACTACGTCCATATTTTATACAGTCTATGTTCACCACTTTGCTCCACAATAAAGCTCAACAGCTGCTCTTTGGATTGCTGTGAAGTTTTGTCCAGTCATACATGTTCACCTCAGGATGAGTTGGTGATCCCTTAAATTCCCATCTTGTGCGTCATCAACTTAAAATTTAAAATTTCAACAGCAAAATACTCAACACTAATTTGCAAATATTAGCACGATGACACACAAAACCAAGATGCTTTCCATTTATCGTGCCTGCTAAAAGTCATGCTTACCCACTCACAGTGACGATGCCATACAAGCCACAGAACAGCAAACCATTTAGTCTGTCATAGATGTTAAAGCAAGGCCTTGTAACATTTGCCAAACACCGGTCAGTGAGGCCACAAGGTGCAATTATAGGATAATGGTAAAATGCAGCATCACACACAAGTAGTGAAGAGTCATAAAGTCAGCAAACTGACACAATAATATTAGTGATAACACAATAATTATCTGCCACCGTGAGCGACTGGTCATGATAAAACAAGTGTATTACAATGAGGGAAGATGCAGTTTATTTCTAATCAATTTGTTGTTGAAAATGTGTGAAGTCTTGCTCAAAATTAGACCTTTTAGAATCAAGATTATATTTGTTTAACAGCTGATTAATTCTCCACTTTCTAAAGCACAATGACCTCAAGTCAGGATTTAAACAACTAAAAACAATTAACATGTCAATTATCACAGCTATTAACTTTCTAAGCTGGATGTGTTCTGCCTCGTCCATCCTCTGTAACTGACAGCCTGGAACCAGTTCTAAACAAATTCTCACGGCTCCTCTGAGCAGGCGTCCTCACCTGCTCTTTGACCGGATAACATGAAGCAGTCGACATATTTATAGCCCACGGCGACCCCATCACCATGGGAACTTCCTCTTACCAACCAGCAATGATGGCTTCCTACGAGCTACCATGAGATCAGACTGTGGTGTGGGACAGAGTGGAGATGGAAGGGGGGGGGAAGAGCGGAGGCAGAGGAAATACAGCTGCGGTTAATGTGAGAAGAGAAGAGGTGAAATCCATTTTTAGATATTTATTATTTCGACATCTGAGACCCATTAAGGCGATGCAACATTTTCACTTAATTCCTCAACGAAACGACCACTTGAAAACATTTCAGTGGCAGAAATCAACTTACTTTTAAGCAAATAACGAGCACATATTCATTTTTCTTCAGATCCTAGATTCACCACATCTGGCCTTTGCCACAGTCTTCTAATGCTAAAAGTGAAACATCTCCTCTTCTTCTACTGTGGTAGTGTGAAACAGAAATACCACCACTCTTTAGAGGGGTGTTTTGTCTCAAAATTTGTCTCCAGCTTTTCACGAACAATCTCCAGAGTTCATAAGTTGTGTCTGGTATGCGGCGTGTTCAGCCATGGGGCACAGTCCAGCAACCTAAAAATAACCTCTGGTGGACCATTAAACTGTCGACTGAATGGAGGAGGTGGACACGAAGAACTGCGGAGTAAAAATCCACATGCAAGCAAAGATATATACATAATACAAAAAAACATTGTAAATGAGTGACTTTTCCTCTTGTTTGGGTTCACCATTGTGCCATATTTTCTGTGTATTTATTCTATATTCTATACATCTATATTCACTTTTACATTTAATACCACAACTTCTTCTGTGCAATATTCCTGTATATAACTTTTGTTCATTTACATATGTCTATATATAGCTCCTAGCACCTATAATTATATATTTTAATATCTCTCTCTCTTTTTTTTTTTACATATTTTATATTTCCACCGACTGACACTATTGTACTATTGCTGACTCATTGTTGGAAGCCATTGCAACGGAATTTCGCTACTCAACTTGCACTGCTGTGTAAATAGTGTAATGACAAAACAGGAAGTCTAAAGTCTAAAGTCTAAAGAAGTCTTCGAATAATGACTTTCTTTTCGCTGCTGACGTCAGGGCTACCGACCCATCCCAATCAACAGTCGTCGTAAAGTAGTTTGTGTGTGTTGTGTGTGCCAACAAGTGTGTTTATAGTCCTCTACAAACCTCTCACAATGTGGCCTCGTCAGTGAACTTTTGCCCTGACCATTCCTATCTGACTTCTCTCTCTGTCCATGTTTATTAATCGCCGAGAGAGTCTGCTGTGCAAGTTCATTTTTAAAGCTCCTAATGAGCCGTGACAGCCCACTGAATGCCTAAGACCCCATAAAATATGTGGGGTCAGCAGCGTGGGGACAGTGGGGGACATCGGGCCCGGAGCCACGGAGCACTGCCTCGCATTGTTATGTTCTGGTGGGTCGGCTGGCGTCTCGCCCCCGGGGGCCCCCAGACTCTGCAACACTAGCATCTGTGGATCCCGTCCAGAGAGTACAGTAGAGAGAAGCAGCGGAGTGTCTGTTTGAGTTCAGCAAGACTTTCAGTGACCACACGCAGGCAACCAGAGAAGACACAGACCAGACAGCAGCGTTTGCCAGTAAACACTTGAAACTGATTTAAAAGTAGGGAGTGGGCCGAGTTAGGTGGAAACAACGTCTGTGAAAATGCAATTCTCTGTGCCATCGCAAGGAAATTGCTGTGCTTCCTCCTTCGAGTTTCTAATGCCAGGGGAGACTAACATTAAGAAAGGTGAACTCAAGAATCTGCTGTTTTTTGGGAACACACTAGCAAGATGTCTCCACTGCAAACCTTCTGCTCACCACATCCCACTTAAGGTCCTTACACACCGGGAGCGTTTTTTTCGTGCGATTAAATTTGGACGTCAATTTTTTTTTTCAAACTTGTATCCTGTCAATACAAGCGTTCACATCAGCGACGTTTTCTCGTCCAGCGATATTGCAGCATTTATTTTTTTCGCATCAAGGTCGAATTTTCCGAAGTTTCGCATCCTGTGTGTCCACTTCTGACCAATCAGATTGCCACATTCACTTGTGTATCCAACATGGCCGACTGGCTGATTGTTTACGTGTCGGAGAACAGAGTGCTTTTTAATAAAAAAAACATAAAAAATTGTATAACAACTTGCAAGTAATAGCGTCAGTTCTCGTATATGATGATGGTGTGTGTGATTAAACAGTTTGTTAAACGTCTTTGTTTTCACTTCCATCTATGCTAAGTAACGTTAGCTCGTAAGCTAACCTGTTCAGATAAAACATACTACTTGTATTTTCACTGTCTCAAACTCAATCGCAATCCCCTCGGAAAGTTGCAAAATCGCATCACGCTTAATATGTATAGTCAGGCGCGTCAAAATTTGCCTCCGAATATTTCACAATTTCGCGTCGTATATTCGCCTTGTTCCCGGTGTGTAAGGACCTTAAGATTTTATTCAGTTGGATGTTGATGGTATCCTCCATTTTGGATTCAACCAGTAGTACTGTCAAGACAGATTGAATTAGCTCGTTAACCAAAACAAAGCGTAACTAAAATAAATTGATTACAGCCCACAATGTCACTAAAAATGCTGGTGTGACCATGTGACCTTGTTTACCTAAATTGGTTTACATGTGTCTTTTTGTCTTCCTTCTTTATAGCTCAGAATGTGACATATGACAGGAACCTCTGAAACAGTAACATAAAATAATACAAATTAAACTTGTCGAAAAAATTACACCGAACCTATCAACCCAACTATATCATCTTTAATCCCTATCATTAAGCTACATAATTATCTTTATCTATCAATTATTACCTGATCAGTTGCCTCGACAGGTGACCAAAACCAATTAAAATCCAAATACAAAAGCTACTGTGACAACCCAGTCTCATTCCAAATGTAGGTATTACACAATTTGGAATGAGACTTGGTTTGACTGTGAACGTGGACCTAAACATACAATGTCTAACAAAGTCCACTTCTCCAGTCTAGCTGAGACCAAACACAACAACAGTGGAGGTGTGATCACACCCTTCATGCCACTTCCAATCCACATTCACATCCACATACAGTGGAGTCGCCGGTTGCATGTCTCTACTTAGATGGTTAGATCAGTGAAAGCGCTAATATTATGAGAGGCAGATGTACACATGTTTGGCCCCTCTCCATTTCCGTCGCCTTGGTCGGGGTCAATGGCCATCTCTCTCCCCTCGGTTCACATGCAGACACAGAGGGTCTCTCTCTCTCGGGCCCCTCCGGTGTGTTGAAGGGGCTCTCTGTCTGCCGCTGTGGGGAATAGTGTCCCTTTCACAGCTCTCCGACCAAGTGGCTGCTCTGAACGGACACAGGATAAAAGCCACTTCCCTTGGAAAAGAGAGTCCACACACACACACACACACACACTCGCCCAGGCCGTTTTATGACAGGATCTTTTCACCCTGGAGACAGTAACGCTCTCCCTGGGAAAAGCAGGTGTTAAGTCTAGCTGCTTGGTACAGCATGGCACGCGCAGCCAGACATCCACTGTAAGATCAACGGACTTTTAGCCGCTATCATTTATCTCTTGATGAGCTTTAATGAACTCTAGTCTACACATGATCATCACATTAGCTCAATTTTACAAAATTATCAGTGAATGCTGATAAGACAGCTTCATCAATAAAAGGGAAATAATGCGCTTTTACTTTGAAGGGCTCCACATTAAATAATTAAATCACAGTTCATAGATAACATTTTGGCATGTGACAGCAGGAAAGCACAGCAGTAAATAATAAAGTGATAGATGGCCGAATTCCATTTAGCTTCTTCAGTTTCAGGTCCTGGTATTTTTTCAGGCTGGTTCACTGTCACACTGTCATGACTTAATAGAACATGTGTCTTTCCCACGTTGACAAGTCAAAATCTCTGCTATGGAAAAGGCTATTAAGACATAATGAAAGAAATCATAAATAAATAGTCCACTATGTAAATTAGCTAATAAATTGTGAAATAATTTCAGAAATTATTTAAACTCATTCTCATGAAATGTTATTTAATCATTTTGATTTTCATAATCCCACTTTGGTTGCACTTTTTATTAAGACATTTTATATTTCAAAATTTTCTTTTTTTTAAAGTCCCAGTGGAATTTTCTCTGTGACACCCTCTCACCTTTCAGCCAATATGGTCTCTGCTTCTTTCAATCTCAGCTAGCAATAGATAGATAATTAGATAAAGCTACGATGCCAAAGTAATTCTGTATCAACTAGCTGCTACTGTGAATAAACTAACAAGGTGACACATCCCACCTACTCACACTAACTAGCACAGAAGGCCAGTGAGCTTGAGTTATTGCTCAGCATCAAATTTAAAAGTTAGTGCTAATGGCAGCAGCAGCTCGGCGTTTCACTACGGACGTGTAATTGGCAGAAAGTTGAGGTTTTGGTAAAAACATCACTGCCAGGAAAAGTTTTGAAAAGTGTCATTAATTAGGAAAAATGTCATTAAGAAATAAAAATAGAGCAACTTTTCAAATCTATAAGCAAGAACTCCAGAAACATGAACCAAAAAGATGAAATAACAATTCAGAATAATTTTGTTTTATTAAATTATTTGATCAAATTTTACTCATTTCTTATTGAACACTTTGGAGCTTCAAATATTTTTACATCCTGAAATCCTGACTATACAGATGAATAATTCATCTATATTATAATTCAACATGAAAATTCATATTTCAGTTTTGAACTTAACATGGATGGTTACCTAACAGGAGAGTGAGATTTTCATCGTGAGGTGCAACTGGTTTCTCTGAACATACGATGACGCCGTTGACCTCCCGACCTTGTCTA
The DNA here is from genome assembly GCA_037975185.1 of Centropyge bicolor. Classification (NCBI taxonomy): domain Eukaryota; kingdom Metazoa; phylum Chordata; class Actinopteri; family Pomacanthidae; genus Centropyge; species Centropyge bicolor. The sequence goes on along the minus strand of JBBMOC010000066.1, from coordinate 2,297,329 downwards.
GGTGGGAGAAAGGGGAGACTAGAGCTGTCACGGAAATATGACAGACTGGAACTGATGGTGCTGTAACTCTTCTGTTCAACATTCAACAGGCACGAGGATCAAAGAGCAGTCACCGAAACAGGGGGTGGACGGACTTAATCAGAGAGAGAGAGAGAGAGAATGAAAATGATTGACAATAGCAGCTGAGGCCTAATTTAACTTTTCAACCAGGGGCAGGCAAACGGCTGCAGGACCACACTGGCCCTCGAGCAGTAAAATATGGCCACTTAATAACTACGTCTGTTATAAATCTCAAAGTGCATGTTTGAATATAGTTTGATGGGAATACACGGTCCTCACAGCCCAACATACCTCAAATAGTACATCTTGAACCAAAACGAAAATAGAACCATATAAAAAAAATTAAGATAATAATAGTGAGAAATGCATTTGCTTTAGTGTGTGTGTGTGTGTGTAAGATAGATTGTGTTAAATGACTGCCGGTCAGATCCATAGAAAGAGTCTCTGCTGACAGGGTTGGACCACAACAGTGTGGACGGCAGCCAACAAATCCCGCCACAATTACAGATCTCGGTTCTCGGGCCTCCCATAGGAGAGTCAGCCAGTCGGCCACACTGGATGACAACGTGAGAAAAAGGGAGGAATGATGACAAAGCAAAAAGAAAAACTTTAACTAGTACTTGTACTAAATATCTGAAAGTACAGGAGGTGATGTTTGCTGACTGGGCCACACTCTGCGTTGTCTTTTTCTGTGAATGTGGATTTATAAATCTGTCCTCATAGAGTGTGGGGATGCAGAGAATCCTTAAATGTAAAGCATATATGGTAAGATGCATCTATCTATATGGAGATGAAAAGTAAATCCTAGTCCATCCAAACTAGATCTGTAATGAAACAGAGAGTGCACAGTACTGGTGCACCTGTTCAAAACTCAGGTAGGTTTGGTCTGGTGAGTTTCACACACTGTCCCATGAAGTCAGTTTCCACTTTTGTGTTTTAATAAATGCACATATTAGAAAGAATATTAAGCAATCCAACCACGAAAGGAGTCTTAAATATGTCAGGACCAGTGTTGAGCAGAAGAAACAAACAGGTTAGAATATTACCCACAATTCAGTTCAGCCAGTGATCCAGGCCGTAAAGCCACGATAAATACACTGAACCAATCCTGAGCTATTACCATAGTAAAGTGGGAAAAATTGACGGGTGCAATGTTCATTTGCATCTTGTCTAAAAAAGACAAAGAAAGCTTAAGTAGCGTGTCCGTGGCAGGATCGCGGCTTGAATTTCGACTGGCCATATGCTGGGATGAAGCATCACGTCATCGCGGACGCGCTGGTATGGTCATTGTGTGGCAGAATGCTAAGGAGGTGGCGGTGGGACGTGCATGCGTATTCATTTGTTTGTGGATGGTCTGCATACATTACCACCTACGGCTTGTACAGCCACATGTCCATTCCAAGTCACACACACACACACACACACACACACACACACACACACACACACACACACACACACACACAGCCGCCTCTTCTTTCACAGCACTCAATAGCCTGAGAAAGCCCTTTGTCGTCCTTCGTTGTCGTGACGACGTGCCTGGGTCCAGTGAATACAGAGTGGAGGTCCAGCTCTCCCAGTCTGTGGGCATTTTAATCAGCTTGTCACACTGTCTGTGGTCTGACAACACTTGTGCTCTCCTCTGTCCCTGTATAAAGCCAGAGACGCTTCTTAGCAATTTTTTTCTTCTTCTTCTTTTGGAGTAAGCGCATGTTCAGCAAAAATAATTTGAGTGTCATTTTATGATCCAGGGAGCTCTGGGAAACATCAAGCCTCATTTTCTGCCCTGTTATTGAATTACACAGTCGACAATGGAAAAAAGTGCCATATCCAACCACAAGACCAACGATAGTGAGCCAGAGTTTTATTGCTAATATGCCTCGACTGAGGAGAAAATCTGCTCTGCCTTCTGCCCATCCTCCAGTTTAATAAGTTTTACGGTTATGAAACATGCAGTATGCCTCCTCAAAAGACCAGAATAAGCCTGAAGAACCCCCCCATATATTCCCCGAGGAACTTATTGCTGGATGCTTGAGTTTGGAAACAAGGATCTGAGAAGATGATTTGTTTTATTCATGAATGTGTGTGCAGCCCGTGACCCCCGGCGAACCTTTGACTCATAACACACTAAGTGGAGCCAGCCCTGCATCACCTCCTGTCTCACCCTTCTCGACAAATCCCCTCTCCTGTCTCTCCCCTCTCCCCACTCCGGCCACCGTGCCTGGTATCTCAGGCGCCTCGCTGGATGCCACGCATTTTCTGAATGTTTAGTCAGGGATTCTTTGCGGCTGTTGTCGCTGCAGGACTGCTGCTGATACACGCTGCGAGCATTAAATCATTACATCATTACTCCACTAGGAAAATGTGCCCTAGAGGCTAAACCAGACCAAACTCTTTAAAGCCGGAAGTTTAACTCGTCTCATTTTATTTGTAAGAAAAAAAGCAATGACACTGAACTATTCTCCACATTTTTTTTCCATTTTGGAAAGAGGATAAACATTTTTAGGATATAATTGTATAAACAGAACTCAGCTTTGAGCCCCCGAGTGGGTAGCCCTGTTTCCCAAGGCAGAGGCTGACATTCAAGAGCCGGCATTACGTTTGCTCTGGAGCATGTCATACTGTCCATCCTATGACCAGCACTGATTCCCGCAGGATGTTGCTTTTCTGTGTTTTATCCCAGTAGATAAAACACGTCTCTATGCCTTTACATCTGTGCAACACTCATTTTTAAGTCAGTATATTTATTCTAGTTTCCATTCACCGTGCAATATTTCATTCAATTCACTGTGCAATATTTCATTCAATTCACTGTGCAATATTTCATGTTTAATATTCAATATTTCATATTTAATTCCGTCCTGTCTAAACTGTATATACTGGTCATATATTTCATATTCTCATGCACATTTGTGAATAAGTCTCATGTAAATTTGTAAATTCGTAATTATTGTATTTTTTTTTAGTTCAACTGTTAATACTTTAATGGTTGCCAAACTGTTTTTAAACCTCTCTACTACTATTTAACTGCTTCTATCCTCTTTGCTGCTGTGCAAGGTGAATTTCCCCAAATAAAGGTTTATCTTATCTACTCTTATCAACACTGGCTGAATCACTGGCAGCCCCTGTGTTAGAAAGGAGGTGGACCAGCGAGTGTCAGCCGTCCCTCTTTTGTGATTCCAGATGTGGTGAAACAACCAGAATTTTAAAACTCAGCAATGAGTATATCTGTGACTTTAGCACTCTGAAGGTTACACCATGACTTGAAACATGACATGGAGTAACATACTTGTGAATCACATCATTAACAAAGTGACTGAATTTTAACTTCAGTTCAACTATAACGAGCTAAAGTTTTAAAACATATAAGCTCCTGCCTGTAGATAAATTAACTGTAGCTGTTCTAACTGTACTATACTCAAAGGGAAATAGAGATACAACTTCATATCCTAATTAACTTTGTGTATTTTGAAGCAGTGCCAGTCGGTGCTTGCAGTCAGCAGAGTTGGGATCAGTGATCTGAACTTGCAACCCTACCGGCAGCTTGATGAAAGAGCTGTTGTCAGTTCTACTAACACACTGACCGCTCTGTCTGCCTGGTTAGAAATCAAATATCAGCATGGGCGTCTGCAACCTCTGAGGTGTTTGTGTGTGCGGGTCAGCCCTGAACTAAATTAGAACTTCTATTAGGATCTATTAGGATTAATATAAAACACGATGATTACTCTTTCAAAATCATAAATGTCCTGATTTTCTCTCTGTGGCGATGAGACATTTCTAAAAGCATCCTCTGTTTTTGTCATTTGTTTCGACTTGGTTGTCGGGGACTACCTGACTAATAAACCACAGGAAAAACAATACAACAACGCTTGGCCTTCGTACCTCACTGGCATGGCCGGTCACCTCTGTGTGCATGCATGCAAGGGCTGCCTGCTTTCATCCCCAGCCAGGGCACCCATGCAGACATAATCCCTCTGAATCCCTAAAAAGGGACCAGTGACAGGCGTTCCTAATTCACATTTCATTCCGGATCACACTCTACAGTCCTGCAGGGTTTTCACTCACTGGGGAGCTACTGGAGGGGACTTCCTGGTCCCAGTGTGGCCGTTACACAAGGTAGAAATGGCTGGTTAAACAGCTTCTAAATTATGATGCTTTCAGGAACATTAATAAGAGCCAGCTGGAAGCGGCTACTGAAGTAGACAGAAATCTATATGTCTGATTGAGCTGTGTTGATCGAGGGACATGTCACATGGTGTATTTGCTCACAACATTTAGAAAACACTGATGTCATGTAACATTGACAGCTTTCATTGATCTCTAATGTCGCCCTGAAATATTACAGTGATTTCAAAAAGTAGGATTCACGGCTATAGCACGCACTATACAACACAAAATCCAAAAAAAAGTGCTAATGTTTGCCAACATGTTGGAAAATACAAAGCTAATATGTTGATGTTAGCAGGTAAATATTCACCATGTTCACTGTCTTAGTTTAGTTATGAAACAATAAGCTGATTAGATAATCAACAGAAAAACAATTATTTTGACAGTCAATTCATCTTTAAAGTCATCTTAACATTTTCTTATTCCAGTCCTATGTGAATGACATTTTATTGCAATCCATCCAATAGCTGTTTCAATCTGGACCAAAGTGGTGACCAACCAACATTTCCATCCATAAAGCCGCATTGAAAATTGTTTTGAACATTTCTGCTACTAGGGGTCTCTCAATCAATAAGTAACAAAAGACTGTAGTTTGATGTCGTGAAGTAGCGTGGGATCATGGGAGTTGTCTTCATTGTTAAACACCAACCACTGCTAATGAAAATGAACAATCGTGCTCCATCATGATAGTTACTTAGATAGGTGTTCACCAACTTCCGTCCTCACTCTCTGACGTATCACCTGGTGTTTGCCATATTTCCCTGAAGGTTTGAGCAACTGGAGGGGTAAAAGCAATTTGATGTCACTGACAGGCAACCAAGCGAAACACACCGTTGATCTTGAATAAACACCATCTTGAATAAAATTGCATATTTCTCCAGGTTTGTACATTGCCAGAAACATTAGGGATAATCTAAGTAAACAACTCGTCAAAATATATAACAAAGGACGAGTTGTTTTAGAAATGCTAAAAATTAAAATAGACTAGATCCAGAATGCATTGCACATACGATCAAATTAGACAAAACACAGCAACTACTTTGCTGAGCAACAAAGTATAAAAAAATGACACTCTATCTTTAATAAAATACCCACAGATTTTGTAGAATATTACACGAAAACTGTGACAATTTTGTAACCAGACAAACAATGGAAATCCATCAACTCAAGTCACAAGAAGACTTGATTGTTGTTGTTTTCTATTATGCAACACATGACTACTAAAACTATGACTATTCAGTGTGAAGCTTGCAGCAGGATTTAGCTGCACTGCTGTGGAAAACAACCCACTGACGAGTGAAACATGTGCTGGACATGTAGCGCAGACCCAACAGCTCCAGTCACAATATTTTGATCAGGTCCCGTTTCCTCTTTCTCTTTTATATTCAAAATGACTATAGCTCATTTAGCTCCCAAACTGGTGGTTTTGGAGTGCTGGCAGGTGGGCGTGATATCCTGGCCTTCTGTCAACAAGCCATGTGACAGACAGCTTCATTAGAAAGAAAATGGACGCCCCCCGGAGACACGCCTTTGCCCCCCCCCTCCCTCCCCACCTCACCCCATTGCTTCCTGGGATTGGGAGAGAGGACAATCTGAGCAGGTCCTTTAGAGTGGGAGGTCTTCAATTGTCAAACGCTTAATAGACTGTGCTCTCTCCATCTTGCTGAGGAGCACGCACGTGAGAGTCGGATGTACGTGCACATACACACTCACCACACACACACACACACAGTATCCATACCCACAGTCATTGCCCCAGTATCTGAATCTCTGGCAGAAAATCAAAGATGATTGATGAGTGGAGTCTGGCTGTGTTGAAGGTCCGAGGTGTGCGATTGTGATCTTGGGACAAAGGAATCATTGCCAAAGGTTAAACATATGATAAAAAACCCTGAGGAAAGAAGGGAGAGGATTCGAGATGTCATTAATCACACGAGCCCACTCTTTTCAGCCAGTCGCCATCTTTTCCTATCAATATCCAACAATGTCATTGGTGTGTCGCGGGAATGAGCTGTAATAGTAATTCAGTGTGGGAATATCCACCTGGAAGTCCAGTTAAAGCGCAATTAAATATGACGTGAGCGCCACAGACAATGTGCTAGATTATAATATGGCCGCACCGCCGACTGTGTCTCCAAGAGGGTGTGTGGCTACAAATCAGTAAATCTCGACAAATGCCAACCAAACTGCTCCAGGAAGCATTGAGAGGTCTTTGTTCGAGGAGGGGCACGGGCACGGACCCAACACTAATATGGCTAATGGCTTAGGGAACCCCACAGCTTCTTTAATTGAAGCTGGCTCTCCAATGTCCAGCAGGGAGAGAGAGAGAGAGGAGAGAGCGAGATAAGGAACAGCAAAAGGAGAGGGTGAGATTGGGGAGAGGGTAAGGAGTAAGGTTTAACTCAGATCTTGAAAAGAAAGGAGGGGTGTGAGGGGGATGCAGAAAGGGTGTGTGTGTGTGTGAAGGGGGGGGGGTGAGTGTAGCCAATCAGGATTTCCCCCGAGCTCTCGGGACACCTGGGATCATCAATGATTGATCAAACTGGAGGGTTTAACCAAGGGAGAGGTGGGTAAAAAAAGGGACTGGGGGGGGGAAGAAATACAAAGGAGTGTGTCTGTGTGTGTGCGTGTCTGTGTCTGTGTGATAATGAGAAAGAGAGAGAGAGAGAGGGGAAGCAAATTCAAACAAGAAAAGAGAGAAAAAACATGAAAATTGAGCAAAAAAGAAAAAAAAAAACACCCCGAACAAAAGAGTGCGTAAAAAAGCCAGATTCAGTTTCCTGAGAGAGAGAAGCCGCTGTGGAAGCAAACATCCCCATCAAAGCCAAACCACTGCAGCTCAGCAGAGACCCTGCTGCCTGCCCACATGGTTTTGGCTGTGCTCAGACCAGCGAAAGACAAACAGAATCTCAAAGCGATCCGCGCGGACTGGAACATTATTCTTAGACACACACACACATCGGTGGCCTCACGGTGACATAGTGGATGTCTATCTTTAAAGGGAAATATCATTATCTTAACCAGCCACTTTAGATGGTTTTTGCAATCAAAAGTGTGCACATACTGTTAACATGGGGGCTCAAGACACAACTTGTTATTTCAAAAGTTGCATTTCTTGCTCAACTTTCAATTAAAAGAGACCCCGGTGGTTGAAAGGAATAAATACAGTACATAAAGAGGAAGTGTGCTGATATTACACATCAAATACAACAAAGATGTTTAAAGTCGTTCTGTGCCTCCAGGGGGAGCTGTGTGAAGTCTGAGAAACTGCCTCGAGTGATGTCACTTCAAATCAGAGTTGGGTCTGAAGACGACGAGAAAATGAGAAAAGGCTACAGGTGTGAAGACGTGAGCTCACCTGACCTGTGTAGCAAGAGGCTCGAGGCGACGCTAGCTTCATCAGAACAAACTCGAATAACCGACTTGGACTTTTACATTGTTGTAATAGTACTTTTACTTCTTCAGCGACTGAAGGCCCCGACTGCAAAGCTTCTTACTGTTCAGTTTGTAATAGCCTTAATCTTCAAATCCTGTTAAACCTACTGTAAAGCTGACTGTTCCTCACTGTTACAAGCATGTTGGTACCATATTCAGTGGCATAAGTATTTGAACCTAAATACACAGACCATGACCTGAGAATGAGTCAAACTGTGTAGAGCAAGCTGAGATCTAGAACACAGGAGATAGCAGTTAGTTGGTAAGAGTTTTTTAAACTTTGGTTTTGAGGTTGCTGGTACAGAGTACTTGCTGGTTTCAATCTCTGAGTTTCAATAGTAGGGCCCTATAAATTCCGTTTTATTTATTTCCAAATTCTGTTTTTTCCATTTTAATTTTTTGGAATTCCATTTTTTTAACTTTTTACTCATATTTTACCACAAAAGTGTGATTTAATGATGTTTATGAATAAAATGCACACTAATTAAATAGAAATTACCTTACATTCATTGAGGTAACACAATATTGCACTTTTCCTCAATACTTTATTGCTGCTTCATGCAACACAACATTGCACTAAGTACTTCAAATAAAAAATGTTTCCAGTGAAAACAAATGGCACATTAAAAAATAATAATAAAGAGCTCTATTAGCCTTTTTTCTTCAAATGAAAATATGCTTGACTTTAAAAAAAATATGACTTTTGGACAACAGGTGGTCATCACATTTATTTTTCCACTTCCAGTCAACAGAGTGTTGACAAAATGTACAAAATTATACGTCACCTGACACATAGACGGGAACTGCTCAGCTCTGTATTGAGGCGTTCGCGTCGTATTCTGTAGCTTTTTAGCAGACGGGGGGACCGCCATGTTTTCATATGGTTTGAAAAGGGGCGGGGGGCAGGGGTTGTGTCATATTGATTAGCAACCCCCGGGAATGATTGCCCAGGTTTATGTTCCTCTTTCTCATGAAAACAACATTTCCGCGATATTCCGCATTAAAAATAAATTCTGTTTTTATTGTCCAATTCCGTGATTGCGGAAATAGGTGAATGAATGAATACAATAGAGGGAATGACCCCTCTATTGTTACCTGGTTGAAAATCTGAAAGGGGCGGGTTCAGCCATAACACTTCCTGGTATCTAAACACACATGCTACATACAGTCAGCCTCTGTTGCCTCACAAAAGCTTCCATTTCTGGTGCCTCCTTCAACCTTGGTCTATGGAATTGCAATCTGATCTAAAAACTGGTTAATTCTTCAGATATTCAGGTCCTAGCTCTGACTGAAACCTGGATCCGTCCAGAAAACACTGCCACACCAGCTGCTCTGTTGGACGGGGGAGGTGGTACAGGTGTCCTCACCTTTCAAAAAATGAAAGCTCATAAACAAAAGAAAAAATTGTATTGTTGTCTAATTGTATGTTGTAATGTATTCCCTCCTCTCTGCCTGCAGGCACAGGAACCATCTCACTTCAACTTTGTTTTATGGCACTTATCCAGGTTGTTTTCTCCGGACTAGATCCTTGCTTGTGTTGTATTCACTCTCTTTGGACAAAAGCGTCTGCTAAAAGAAATTGTGGAATTGTACAGAAAAGACAGGAAGTCTGACCTGCAAATTGGACGAGGCCAGCTGAGGCAATTTGGTGACAGAATGAGTAACATTATCTTTCATTTCAAGGTGGAAACAAAATAAAATTACTTTAATTTGGTGAAGATCTTGTTTGATTCACACATTTACCACTAAAAGTATTCTACTTGCCATATAGCCAGTTTGGTTTATTGTTTCAAAATCTGAACACGGCTCAACATGAAACATGTTTTTGTTCTTGGTTGTTGGCTTTCGGGTGAAGCAGATTGGCTCCGAGGGTTGTCTGGCATTGTTGCTGAATCTTTGAATAAAGACTTGAATCCACTCCCTACGTCAGGACTGCTGCTTAGAAATGCATTATTAATGAGAATAGTCTGACTGATGCTTGGGATTAATTACAGTAGCTTTGAAAGCACCACCCCCCCCCTTTTTTTTTTTTCTTTTTTACAACCACGCCAACACTTTTTTCTTCTCATTTTTCTTTTCATTGAAGCTGAGAATTTAACTGTGGACGTGCTTTGTCAGTGAAGTGAGGACACCCTAACAGACATTACTGTCTGGGTAAATTATTTACACTTCACACTGTATTAAAGATGCCCTGCTCTTTTTTTTTTTTCCACATTCGACAGAGCAACAGTTGCACCGTGCTGTCGTCACCTGCTCCGGTCACACAGAGAAAAGCTAAGAGGCTAAGAGCTTCTTCTTTATTGCCCATTTGCATCCTCTTTTGTCAATAGGCTCGCTTACAAGTGCAGCTGGCCAACGCAACACAACCAACACGTGTTTAAAGTCCTTTCAGTGAAACACTTCGCTCCTGTCATTTATTCAAGTGCTTTCGTGTATTTATGAGTGATAAAAGATATTGTGTCATTCAAGGCAACACACTCTATGAACCAACTATGTGATGCTGTAAATCATGTGAATTTCAGTTCCTCCTCAGATTTTATACAGCTTTATAGTTATTTAGGGCACAATTTATTATTACTTTAATATGTCATATCATTTGTTATTCTGTCATGCAACATGGTATGGTTTGGTTCACACCTGAAACACAGACATGATAATAATAATAATAATAATAATAATAATAATAATAATATGTTGAGGTATAATTTCTGGTAAGATTTTTTTACTTTTCTTTTCATTTCATCCTTTCAACTTTTCATGGAAAGAGCAATTATATTTAGTCATATTCTATTCTATATCTATATCTATATCTATATCTATATATAGTCATATTAAGAATGACTGGAATCAGGGCCACAGACACAGACATGGTAGTTCTAAGAGACAGACTAACACATTGTTGGTTTGGGCTTGTCCCTCGAATTTATCTACAATGAGATAAATACAGAATAATACCAGCCTTGTGCTTTAATGCATAATTCTCTACCCACATTCATTTAGCTGTCAAACAGCCGACATGATTGTGGTTCAAATGTTTCTCCCTAATCTTCCAAAAAGCAAAAGGTCTCAACAATAGCTGACGACTGGGTGATCACCATGTGAATTGTGGGAGATCTTCCGTCCTCCTCATTCGTCAATTCAACACATGCACGCACAGAAATGCTCATTCTCGCTCATCTTGGGTTGTTGTTAGTTTCAATTAGCGGACCCAACATCTGACACCGGGCCACAGGAGTCTGTATTGATTGGCTGCAGCTATAGAAATGCATGTGTCAAGGGCAGCTGGGGTCAAACTGTGGACCCCCGGCGAAAGAAAAGATGCAAAGAATGACAGGAGGGAGGGGCAGAGGGAGGAGAGGGAGGCAGACGGACATAGCCTATCTAGACATGCCTCTGTAAGAAGAGGGGGAGAGGAAGATCCATTTAGATGGGACACAAAGCCAGGAGGCCACGGTGTGAGTGTGTGGAAGGGGGGGATAGGAAAACCCACTCTGTGAAAACCAGACAGACATTCAGAATAAGGGCATTTCAGTAAAGTGATTCTCAACCCCCCCAAAAAAAGATTTGGGCTAATAATTAAGTTAGGTTACTCAAGGGTTAAAGTTTGCTTAGCATGAGGAATGACTGTCAGCACAAGTGTGTGTGTGTGTGTGTGTGTGTGAGAGAGAGAGAGAGAGAGGCAGAGAGAGAGAGAAAGAGAGAGAGAGAGAGAGAGAGAGAGAGAGAGAGAGCCTGGTAGGGGGTGATTTCAGCAGCTGGACAAACAGACTTGATCCGACTACTGTTCAACTAATGGAGACCACTGACGGGCCTGGAACACACACACACACACACACACACACACACACAATAACAACAACTTCTGGTCTGTTTCTCATATTGCATACACCCACTTTCATGTGAAAGCATGATATTACAATAATAAGCACGGTGCATAGCTTGTGGGCTGAACCTGGTGGGAGGTATCAGAATCAAGCCCACAACAACGAGGGGTGATGGTGAGGGTGGTGGTGGGGGGGGGACAGTGAGCAGCTACCATCTGTCTATGACCAAGGGCACTGTGCAGTCAAGGCCTAAATAATCCCATAGACAACATCAGTCAGCAGCCATAGCTTCGTCGGTGGAAAGTCAGACATTTCAGTCCAACTCATTCTCGATCACTAGATGAGGGAGAAAGTTTAAACTTGCTGTCCATACATTCAGGGATATCTAAGTTTGTGTTGCTTATGGTTGTTAATGCTTTCAATTGTACTGAGATATTCACACCTCTTATAGAGCTAATAAAGAGGAATGATTGAGGAATGTTTGCATGTCATTGTCAAATTATAGAGAGTAGTATCAATAAGAGTATTGATCAGTATTGATAAGCAGTATCTGTATCGATATCAGGTTCAGTAGTTCCTGGGAAGGTTCTCTCACTGCAGCAGCTGCCTCTTTATGCAGGTCGCTGTTCAAGGGAATATTTACTACATGATATCCTCTCATTCATCTCCATGACTGTCACATCACTTTGAGGTTATGGACCACCATTTCCTCTTTACATCAGTCCACTGCGATGCTGCTCTAATGACACCACCTAACAGCTGTAGTCATATTTTCTTGCTAGATTATTTTGGATAAACCTAATAAGACTATTTCCACTGTTAAATTTATGTTTTCATCAAGCGGCAACCTCCGGCACTGAAAAATGAAGCCAATGCGGAAGTGCAAAAAAGCTGCAGTTCCTCGAATAACCGCTAGAGCAGGCTGCAGAAGTGAGTCAATTACATTTGACCCCCATGTTAAAATGTCCGATTTTACGACAGAAAAAAACATATTTACAGCCTGGTTCAAAACATGGCTCTAGTCTCATAAGCTGTTTTTCTACTCCATGACAACTCTGGGGGGGGCAAATTTTTTTATAAGGCGTTCGTTTAAAATATACAGCATACATCATTATGCACAATTCATAGCTGTCAATCTAAGTGGCGCCACTTTGATTGACAGCTATGAACTGACGGTCTAAAGGGCGTCACCCCGGCTAATTCTAGTCACTGAGTTTGGGAAAGAGATCGTCGTGGGGTTAGCCGGCTAGCAACGCTATTTAGCATTTAACCTAGCTGGTTAGCCGTAGCTAGTTTGATTATTTCTAATAAAGCAGCTTTTTTTCAGCCAATAGCGTTCATTCAACCCGCCTCAGCTCCGCCCTCGCTCCACCTCTTTGTCCATATTTGGAGTAACCGGAGGTAGGCTACCAAGATGGCTACGCACTACGATTTGCTTCATTTTTGCTCTTCAGAAACCTATGGGTGACGTCACGGACACTATGTCCATATTTTATACAGTCAGATTTCATACAGCAAGACCTGAAGCATTCGTCAAGTCAAACCAGTTAAAGACAAGTTTGTGCTTTTAAGAGGGTTTTATGAATCTGACTTGAACACTAGTACAAGAAAACATGAAAAAATGAGACAGAAAAACTGCGCAAAAATGAAAAAATAATGAGCTGCAAATGATCTGAAACTTATTCTTAAAGAAGTGAAAACAATCCGAAAGGTTTTTAATGCCCTCAGCTGGATCCCAGGGGGGGTTCCTGAAACTGGTTTCATTTCCTTCACAGGAGTTAATGATCTGTGTTATTCTGCTTTACTTAGCAGTGAAGTAGTCGACTGAATGTGAAACTGACTGACTGACTTTTCTGTGAACATAACATTTTCACCAACTGTTCAGAACGAGTGTGACAGAGAGACAGTGTCGAGCTGTCAGGACTGTAATGATCTGGTTACTGTGTTTGTGTCATTTACTCCTGTTCTCTCGCTGTGTGGTCAGCTGGGCTGTAACCACTGTGAAAATCTATACTCCCCTTCTACACCCAGACAGTCTGCAGGCTGTTTGATTAGCCCCCCCGGCCTGCTGGACCACTTCTCCTCTTACATCTCCAAAAATCTAAACAAGGCACGGAGCATTAATATCTCACTTTCTTTTACTGGATTTCTGCTGTCGTGCAGCAAAAATGGAACCTAATGCATATTTCATGTTAAGTTGTTGACTAATGAATGAAGCATTACTCGACATCTCAACCACCTGCTGAGATTTGTAGCTTTCAGAAGTGATTAATAAAAAGCCATCACTGCATCACTGGCGACTGACCAGTGATAAAAATGAACCTGTTAATCTGTTCAGTGCTATGCTTTAAATGTGGATAAAAATAGTCACAAACACAGAATATAAACGTTCATCATTAGGATTCCTTCACAGGCAGATTAAAAGGCCACTCCCCAAATCAGTTTGGCTCTGCCCAGCTTTTGTTTGACAGTCTGACACACACTGTTCATTTAATGTGTTGAATGTGCTTAAAGCTACTATAATCAAACATTTTTTATTAATAATTGATCAAATTACTCTCAACTTACTCACTCACCATTTCTCAACTGTTTCTGTTATGTGCAATATTTTCTGTATATTTATTCTAGATATCTATATTCACTTTTACATTCAATACAACTACTTAGTGCAATAATTGAACTTGCTGCTACTTGCTCTGTGCAATAATCTGTATATAACTTTTGTTCATTTACATATGTCTATATATAGCTCATAGCACCATATTTATATATAGTATATATTTATATCTCTTTTTTACATATTTTTATACTGCACCGACTCTTTGTTGGAAGCTATTGCATCGGAATTTCGTTACCCAACTTGCACTGCTGTGTATATTGTGTAATGACAATAAAGAAAGTCTAAGTCTAAATGATTAGACGCATGTGAAAGGTGTCTCTCATAGTAACAAACATATAGACAATTATAACCCAGCTCTGCAGCTGCTATCAGCCCAATGGAGTTTTATGGCACATAGTTGTATATATTGACATACACTGAATCACTAATGCTGGAATTAAGCTTTTCCACACCAAACATACAAACTTTGCTTAGATATTTTAGTGCAGCAGTTTCTTTTTCTACTAGTATTTAGTCCATTTATGTTTGTTTTCATCTCAATTTTGGACCTGTCAATCAACCAATCTGCTCGTTGGATGCTCAGGTCTTCACAGCATGTAATTCAGATTTTGAGATCCATTCCTGTGAGCCTCCATTACCCATGACTCCCTTCTCTGAGTGGGTTTGCACAGATGCTTGTGTGCCTTTGGAAAAGCATGATTTCAGCTTTGTCAATAAACTTCCTGCTCCTACATGTTGAAATAGAAAATAGAAATAAAAAGCAAAAAGTTGACAAAGTTGAAAGTGAGTAATTTTCAAGTCACCACTTTGCTGTTGTTTAGTGTTTCAAGAAGAAATTAGTGAAACAAATTTAAACCAAAAAAAGTCACTGATCAATTCAAAATACGTCTAAATGGCTTGGTTTTCTTTTATATGATCTGTGCAGCACATATCTACAGTTCTGACCTATTGAACACATCCAGCATAAAAACAATTTCCACAGGGGCTCTGGGTTCCTTATGTCAACAATCCTGGCTTTATGTTAATAAGCAGGCATGTTTCTATTGTGGCTCACTCCCAACTGGATCACAGAGCTGAGGCAGACTCTTCGACTGCCGTGGTCAAAACCGGTCAAACAAACCATCCAAATGATTTCCTCCTCTTTTCTACTGCAGCTGCTGCGTTCGGAGGAAACACACACAAAATCATGGTTTTCTCTGCTAAACTCTGCCCACGGGCCAAGGTCCTTTACTAAATTATACCGTTGAGCAGGGAACAGTACGCCTCTCCTCTCCTCTCCTCATCTAATAAAACAGTGAGCGAGCAGCCACTCACTGAGGCTTTGGAATAGTTTGGCAGAGAAGCATCTGTCAGTTCCCATGAGCCAGACATTGGGATAATTTAAAGCCACTTTTCAGGTTCAATACCAAGCTTCCGGATAAATCGTGCATCACATGAGATCAGCGTTTCCCGTTGAGCTACTGCTTTAAACAGTAATTGCAATGCCAACATTTTATAGCACACAAAATGCATCAAGACAGTGAGGACTATACAATTACATCATTTCAGATAGTTAAGAAAGGAGGCCTCAGCTTTCTGAACAGAGTCCAAGAAAACAGATGGTGATCATTACACACTTTGTATGTATTTAGATAGTGAAATTATACATTATGTGATCAACTCCGAGATCAAAACTATTGTAATGAGTGAGGTGAATTTTTGCTGTTCATCAAGCAAAAAACAAAATGTAAAGTTAACTGATTGACTGTGACTGATTCTCATGTAATGTACCAACTATATAAAAAAGCTTTTTTTATATGCATGAGTGGTGTGCAGATGATTCTATTCACAACAAATAAGAAAATTGGGCCAATTACTTCCAACAGACTCTATTGAGAAAAAGGGGCACGGCGAGACTTACAAATATGGCTTCATGGTTTAAGTCCTTCACTGCAGGATTTGTGCAGCAAGTTAATCCTCTCCAATATGACTTTTTGTTGAATGAAATGATGAGATTGAAACGGCAGAGGAGAGTAAACAGCACAGTATCACAGAAAACAGACGGAAGCTTGGAAAGCTGTGGTAACTGATGAGCGTCAGACTGACATATTAGCGATCAGCTAATCGGCTAGTTCACCAACTAGTCTCATGAGTAGATACTGTGTCACCAAATATGTCATGCAGATGTGATGAGACCAAGCGGCAACCTCCGCCGCTGAAAAATGAAGCCAATGTGGAAGTGCAAAAAAGCTGCAGTTCCTCGAATAACCGCTAGAGCAGGCTGCAGAAGGGAGTCAATTACATTTGAGCCCCATGTTAAAATGTCCGATTTTACGACAGAAAAAAAACATATTTACAGCCTGGTTCAAAACATGACTCTAGTCTCATAAGCTGTTTTTCTACTCCATGACAACTCTGGGGGGCGGGCGAATTTTTTTATAAGGCGTTCATTTAAAATATACAGCATACGTATACCTAAGTGGCGCCACTTTGATTGACAACTAGCCACTGACGGTCTAAAGGGCGTCACCCCGGCTAATTCTAGTCACTGAGTTTGGGAAAGAGATCGTCGTGGGGTTAGCCGGCTAGCAACAATATTTAGCATTTAACCTAGCTGGTTAGCCGTAGCTAGTTTGATTATTTCGAATAAAGCAGCTTTTTTCAGCGGCTTTTTTCAGCCAATAGCGTTCATTCGACCCGCCTCAGCTCCGCCCTTGTTCCACCTCTTTGTCCATATTTGGAGTAACCAGAGGTAGGCTACCAAGATGGCTACGCACTACGATTTGCTTCATTTTTGCTCTTCAGAAACCTATGAGTGACGTCACGGACACTACGTCCATATTTTATACAGTCTATGGATGAGACCAGGCCTTAAAAGACCATAGTGACCATAGGCTGAGGAATGAAGTCAAGCACTTTAAAGGGTGCATCATGATATGGATGATATGGTGCCAGAAACCTCATATGTTTGTTAATTGAGATATTTGGAAACAAGTTGTTCTTCTGATAGTTTGCAGATAAAATTCCAAATAATTAATATTGACATGGCAAATGCTTTTTAAAATGAACCAGAATCCAGCTGTATCTGTTCTGGACAGTGAGTGGACTTCACACTGGGCGGCTGGCAAACTCACGCCGGAGGTATTATGGTCTAATCTTCAAACCTTATTACTTTCTCTCAGCTTTTCATTAATCAGCGGGAGACTTAAGAGGATTTCACTTTCACTAACATCACAACAGCAAAATAAGAACCGAGTGAGCCGACACAGTGTAAACACCACGGGGATCTGAAGAAAGAAGAGGGGTGGGTTAATTCAATAAAGGTGTGTTATATGATCAAAGTAAGTGAGTGAGTTAATATATATGAGGTTATGTCATCAGCAAATATGCAACATTTAATTATCTGTAATATTCAAATAGTTGTGGGTTCACAAAATTCCATTAATATCACTGACTGTTTAACACAGACAAAGTAAATGCAGTCAACACTGTTTGCAGATAATCCAGAGCTAATCAATAGTGCTGGACAGATGTGGCCCTGCAGGAAAGACTCTTCTCATTTCATCGCCTCCTCTTGAGTAGCCTGAGGGGATTTGACCCGTCCGCCCTATCGGATCTAACTGATACTGAGAATCCGATTCACTGCTGATAAACCTGAGAATCAGCCCGCATAACAGCGAACACCTGCAGACAACAAGAGAAGAAAAAGCTGACTCAGCAACAGCCTCTGGATCTACTTCCTGCGTGTACAAACAAGTAAGCTCCAAATCCATCAGCTCAATCCGCAGCAAAGTAAAACACTTGACTCGGGTTTTGTTTGATCAATCAATTCCCAGAATGTTATCTTGACAGTTGTAGCAAACGCTATTGATCATTCATCGACCGCTGGCGATTCTCGCTCCTTGTTAGCAGAGGTAATTAATTCAAGCCTGATCTTGAAAACTAACAATGACACACATCTAACGTCAGCGGGTGTGGCACATTCAGGATTACATTTCAGGGCATTAATGACAGTTGCCAGCACCAGCAAACCCACAGAAACCCGGCAGAGGCATTTATTCAAGAAAGGGAATGCTCCACCTGTGAGGCGGTCGGATGGCTGGCATAGCTCTGCTGGGTCCAAAGGCAACTGTCCCGGGGCCTGTGGCAGTGTGTCAGGGGCAACAGCTTCGGGGGAAGAGGGTTTATGTTTCTGGCTATAGGCAACTGGGCTCACATATGTAATCGTCCAGCAGTCGAGGCACCAAGAGTTCAAATATAGACAGAAGTGAAACAGACAGCTTGGGAACTATTTCAAATTAACAAATGGGTCGTCGCTTTGTTAACTATTGATTCACCAATCAATCAGCTCCTGATCATAGCAAAGTCATCAGAGGAAATTTTTTTACTACCATTTTAAATTTGTAGTCTGAACCTGTCCCAAAAACCGACTGGTGCATCACTAGCTGAAACGTTAGGGAACAAGTAACCAGGTCATTAGTGCACAAGAGTGTTTCAGTTCCCACAGCATACTTTCACTGAACTTTGGGTGTAACTTCAACTGGTCATAAACATTAGCTATGTTATATATCTATATATTCTGATTCTATAGTGGACAGGGCTTGAGGCAGTGAAAAAAAAAGGGCAGCTGGGGGTTTAAGGTTTTGTCTGGAGGCCTGGCTGCAGGCAGGGCCGAGGCCCTCCAGGGAGCTGGGTAAGGGGCCAGGGGCTGGTGGCATGGTTTATCCACAACTGTCCCAGGGCTGTGGGCTGCTTCAGAACAATAAAAAAAAAACACCACACCCTGTGGGTTTAATACAGCACGCCTTCTTCCCACTCAATAGAATCAGATGGGATTTTCAAAAAGGATTACATCAGTGAAGGTTAATCTGGACCATATTAGATGTCAGATAGATGTCAGTGTGTTACCTACAGTACTGTCCCAGTCCAAAGCTGTGCATTGCTTTGCAGATAATACACCTCTGGAAAAGTAGCATCATACAGACCAACTTCAAAAAATCAGAGTTTCATGTTCACCCTTTCCAAAACATCACATACAACACAGCTCAGAGCACATGTAGCAACAGTATATTGTTCCAGCTTTATGTGCAGGTGTATGAGATAAGGAATGTGGGAGTTCATAGAGCTTCTAGTAAAAGAATTAGCTGCTAAACAAGACAGGCAAAGACCTCAATCATTCATGATGCAAAGAATAAAATACTCATCATCTCATGCACAAGGCTGTCACAGATAAAATATCAGCTACAAGAAAAGAAGGTCTATCTGAACATGGGGAAGCTTGTCTTAGACAACACGTTGCTGCTGCTCTCTGTATGACATTAGTAAAAACACAAGGAGGAAAATCTATTCTAATGTCAGAAAAAAGTAGAAGAGTCTCGTTCCTCTTGGAGCCCGAAAAGCGATTCAGGATATGCTTTTGTTTGTTTGTTTGTGAATTTCCCCACTGTGGGACGAATAAAGGCTTATCTTATCTTATCTTATCTTATCTTATCTTTCTTGTAAGACAACTTCCATTTGTGACTTGAAAACTATAACTATATACTGTGCATCAAGTGACCCAAGTTTACCTTTAAACACATGACATATGCTGTACACAAAAAAGAGACCAACCAGATCGAGATCCCTCAACAGCTTCCCACATGCAAACACTGCCAAATGTGCCTGAGCTGGAAGCAACGCTGCTGAGGACTGAACTCTGATCGGGAGTGGGGGGGGTATCATCGCAGCGCCACCTTAACTGACTTTACTGGACCGTTAGTTCAAGCTGAATTCACACAAACGTGACCCATCAGCAACTTCTTTGTTCCCTTAAGGTGGATCCAAAGCATTCCGTCTCATCATGTGTCACCATGAATGTGTGTGTGTACTTTCCATGACACCCGTCCTGTACCTCTGTTTTCGAGGATGTGTGCTTAATCGGATGAGAGGATGGAGGAGATTTCCTTTTAAGTACAGTGGATAGAAGCTCGCCGCTAATGAAAAGAAGTATTTATTAGGCTGCCAATCTGCCCGACAGCCAAACTCCCAGCAGCTCTGAACCGGGGTCAACTAAAGCATTTGCACTATGCTTGTAAAGAAATGATAAAGAAGTGAGCTGAGAAAGAGGAGAAATATGGGTTTAGGATTCGCACAATGCCGACCATTTTCCTTATCTTCTCAGGGATGCCTGTGGCTACCGTGGTGCCCCAGCAAGTGTTCACAGCAGAATCTCCTCTCCCACGCCCCATTACAGCACAAACACACATGCCGAAGAATGCACCATGAGGGACCACCAGCTGTTGCAGTGACCGATATGGGGAACGCCCAAAATACTTCTATCATCAAAATCTGGCATGTGCATTCACTCCCACACACCTAAGATCTACACTGATTTCTTACAACATGCCCAGGACTTAAGCTAATAATTACAATGCAATCATAGCCAACGAGTCATCCACACACAGTCATTCATTTACAGGAGCAGGAGGTCAGCAGGTCATCACATCCCAGCAGTCATTTCTTCAGCCTCTTCCTGGCAACGTAGCACCCAGCTGACTGAATGCTTCCAAGACAAAAGTGTTCAAAATACATCTAGCGTGCTACTACAGTATGTGACACCTGAGACGCTGCTGAAAGGCAAACTATTTAACCCACAGTGTGGCTGACACTTGACACCCATAGATCAGAACATCCCTGCTTGGCTGCTGCTTACACGACCAGCAGTCTCACTTTTATGATTCACAGAACGAGCTGGAAAACGGTGGTTTCAGCTGCAGAGCACAGTGGCTTTTCAATGGCCAGCTGCAGCTGAAGTGGCCTTCGACCCGTTCCTCCGTGTGTGTGTGTGTGTGTCTGAGAGGTTTGAGGTCTGGATGGTAACCCAGCCGCTTCCTGTGCGCCACCTAATGAGAATAATCATCTCGTTCGGTTTCAAAAAGCTCAGCGTGTAGAAATAGCAATAGCAACAGCTCGAAATATTGTTTTGGATTTTTTTCAGGCAGAGATTTTGGTTATATGAAGCCCAGAAACTGACAAAACGGTGTGAGGAGGTTATCAGGAAAGTCAAAGAAATGGCTTTGATGTTGCTTTATGAAAACAAGAAAGAGACATGTTTAAAGACCAAAACTGGAATAACTGAGGAGCTGGAAAATAATATAAACTAATGAAAGATAACTAGAAGACTCAAATAAATCTAATTATATTAATTCAATCTATTTTTCATATCAGATTAAAATGTAATTCATTGCACCATCAGTTTGGAAGTTAAAGGAAAATACAGTACTGCAAACAGTAGGATCACTCTTGCATCACTTAATGTGAACATTAGGAGACCCCTACAAAATAAGATACTGCAATAAAGACTCTTTTGCATTGTCATACTTCATAAAGGTTTGAAAATGAAGATGTTGACTTTAGCTTGTGAGCTAAAATTAATTACCACTGTTGCTTAACATCACATGTCTGGTGTTGCTTTATGAAGAAAGCTATTTTCAACTGATTGGTAAAGGAGGCAAAGCACAAAGCTTTAAATCTGCTTTTACAGTCCGTTTTCATTATTAGTATTATTTAATGTGTTCAGTTGCTCATTTCGAGGCTCCACACAAAGTGACAAACAGCACTTGCCAATCAAACTTTCCGACACACTCCAGCCTGCGATAATGCCATAACCAGGCACACTCTCATTCATCCCCCCACAGTCAAGTGAGGGTAATGTGATATGGTGCTTCTGGATCAGACCCTCAACAAGCAGATGGCCGGCTATTCAAAAATGTCTGGATGCTGGGACCCAAAAACAATCCAGAGAAAAGTGACCGAGGTTCAAGGCTGGGTTGAACAACCACAAGAATCTTTACAAAGGTTGCATATGAAACGTGCATTTGACTCTTCGTTGGTTTGTTTTTGATTTCTAAGCTGTTTCCCATTTTGCAAGATAAAAATCCAGCAGCCGTTACACAAGACAGGAACTGGCAGCCGAACTGAGCTCCATCTTCCTTTTTTAGCCATTTCGGCCAAATCGTGAACACACCCCACTCCGAGGAGCTTTGTGGCTTCGGATTCAGCGGGATCATCAGGTGCAGCCCAGACTGGAATCCTCACCTAGAGTCTGAACAGCTGAAATCATAGTCTCCAAACACACACACACACACACATACACACACCCTCTGTGATAGAGGAATTTCAACTGTTGTCTGCAAAGTGGAGGGAGAGGCTGAACTGGCTGTGACACCCGGCCTGGAAATGTGTCACAGACCAACGAAGAGACTCCATCATTCTCTGATAATAAATCTGCATCATCATCAACCATCAAAAACAAAAACAAAAACAAACAATAAAAGAATGATCACACATCTAAAACTTGTGTCAAGTTCATTGATGGATCACTGCTGTTTTCAAACTGGGCAGCTGTGTGTGTGTGTGTGTGTGTGTGTGTGTGTGTCCAGCAGGTGAACAAGGCATTTGACATTTGACTCACACACATTCCTGCATCAGCTGACAAAAGCTCACAGTGCAAAGCTGCTGTGGAGCTCCTGGGTCACAGTGTGTGTTTGAAATCTGACGTCACACTGATACATTATGTTATAGTCAAAATGATGTTAACAGCTGTAATCAAGCTGATCCACATGTTTGCATGCAACAACAAAAGCACTTTTTGAGATTTGGTGAAACCACCTGAAAGCAGAACTGTTTATATGATACGAGCTGTTCAACCAGCAAATATCAGTATTTAACAAACAAGTGATTTTGAGTTAGCTTTAAAGACCAGTGGACTTGAACTTACCTGTTGGCTCAGTGTGTGTGTGAGTGAATCATCCGTCCATGGTGTTAACTCAGGCTCACATCCACGCTGACAGTCACAGGGTCCGATCAGGTCCAGCTCCTCATCACCACGCTGCTAGATCCGCGGAAACAAAGTGTCCTCAAAGTACAAAGTCCGAGTCCAGAAAGTGTGTGTGTTTGAGTGTGTGTGAGGCTGTGTGTGTGTTCCCCACAGGACACGAGCCGGTGTGTGTCGTCTGGCCGAGGGGAGCGATCAGGACAGACAGGTCTCCACTTGTGAGAGACAGCTGAGACAAGAGACACGGAGGCAGACAGGGTGGGACAGGAAGTGGCATGGTGTCGCCTTCAAAATAAAGGCTCCAAACCTGAAAATGAACAATGGGCAATAATGTGTGGCAGTTAACTGTCTAATTTACTTCATTGTTAGTTGTTTGTTTGTTTTGCTACTTCAAAATACAGCTCCTACTTCTGTACTTAGAAGAGTTAGTAGCGAAGTTCCTGATCTTGATTAAATATAAATTATGATGTACTATAATAGAATAAAATTAACCTCACTTTTACCAGCTGCAACATTAAAGAGATGAACACATTGCACCAGTGCCAATAATATCATGTTATCCACTAATGTGATGTATTTTATTCTGAAATGTGCATTACGACTATTTTCACTTTTTGGTTTACTTTGCATATGTTTTGATGCTAATACTTAAGTACATTTTCTACCATGTGATATTGCTACTTTTACTGATTTTTTATAGCTTAAACAAATAAATAAATGAGTAAATAAATAAATGAATAAAGTCAATACCAAAAAATGGGTCCGAAAGTTTTAATGTAAATTATTTTTTAAAAGTTTGTGTTCATTTATTTTTATCTTACCAATTTTTTTTCTCTCAATACTGAGACAACACCAGGAATGCCAGGTAAGTTCTTGTTTGGTTTTAAATCATTTTTAGTGTCATGAATTTTTATCAGTCCTGCGGCTTTACGACTCATACCTTTATTTTGAAGGCGCTCCTCAGACATGTGGCTGTGTATCTGCTGACTTGACACACTGACACCGGTTCAGACAGAAAGACTCAGATAGTGACACTGGAATCAATGAAGAAACATGAATATAATTAAAACTTACTGAAATGCAAAGCTTGGCTCTGTGATTCTGTTCACACTGTAAAGTTTAGTAAAAGTCTGATGGTTTGGTTTTAATAACCAAACATTGTAAACATTTGATTCTACACTGCACTATGTTGTTTGTGATTTTATTTTGTAGCAAACGGTTGAAAACACTGTTCATTTCAACTCCAGCTCTGAAATCTTTCATGATGAAAATGAACAATGACAAAGATTCTCCTCCTGGTGCAAGTATCTGCCTGAATGACGTGTGACCGCCCCCTGCTGGTCGATGGTCGACATTGCCTCACAAATGTCAGGTTAAAACTGAGTGGCCACTTTATTAGAATAAAATGAATGAAGCAAATTACTATTTTTCTTCTTCGCTGTTTTAACAGTGCTTTGTGTAATTTACTTTTTTGTATTTGCTTCCTCACCTTTTTCAAATGCGCTGCCAGTTTGCTTCAATGCTTTCCTACATGTTGGTTTTAAATAAGGCCAGAATATGAAATGAAAATCCTCACATTTATGAAGCTGGAACCATGAAATGTAAAAAGTAGTTGTCAATTTATTTGCAGTCAATCACCTAATTGCTTAATCGACTAATAGTTTCAGCTGTTCTTGCATTAAGGTTTGGGTGGTTCAATTTATAATAAAACACCCTATTTTATAAACTCTTCATATGTTTTGTGTGCAAAAAACCTAATGTGTATCTATTAATCTTAATCTTATAGTGCAATACTCAAATGTACCTCAAATGTTCAAGTACCTCAAATGTTTACTTAGTTGCTTACTTAGTTACACCCCATCAATGTCATTTATCAGAAGAGGTTTATTTGACAGCTGTTATGTGTCCACATGTTAGTTGGAAGGACTGACAGCTCAGTCACGTGACCAGGGGGCGGGCCGCGCAGAGGGACAGAGCAGGGGGGGCGTGTCCTTTACCCTACTCTTACCTTTGCTACCAGATCTCACCTGTCAGGTAGAAACTGCAAGAAGAAACCTTGTATGACTAAAAGCAGGAGTGGGAACTAGAAGCAAACATGGACTCGAAGTCTCCAGTGAAGGAGTCCCCGGTCAGAGCGGGCTTTCACCGCCTGGAGGTCCAGAAGACGACGTGGGACGTCCCGGAGCGGTACGCGGCGCTGCGGGCGGTCGGCTCCGGAGCCTACGGGACAGTGTGGTGAGTGGAGCCGGGGAGGGGGACACCAGACCTCAGGCAGCCTGTCCTGACCAGGAGAGGGTCTGTCATGTAGGAAGTCTGTAATTAAAACCGGTATAAAGTACTATAAATGTTTGTATCCTGGTTTATAGTGATAAATGATCACATCTGAGATTTAAATAAAGTTTTGTTTAACATAATAAGACATTTAAGATTTTATTATATACATACACTTATACATTAAATATTACTATTATTATTATTATTATTATCAAAGCATGATATAACATTATCATATAGTAATGCACTGGTCAAATGGGTTGTGTGCTGTTCAGCATCAGTGGCATCACAAATGATTTTCTATAGGCTGTGTTCATGTATGTAGGGCTTCAGTCTGCATTCCTCTCCCTGACTGTGTTGCATGCAGTCCAAAGAGGCCTAGACGACTCTGACATCTGCTAACAGAAGCACTATTGTCCCCCCGGAGGCAAGTCAGCAAGTCAATGCAGGTCCTCCGATAGGACAGGAATCTCCTCCACCAACACAGACAGGCAGCCTTCAGGAATCCAGCATATCTCAGGCTCAGTTCTATCTAATGATAAAGCACTGACGGACAAGATCTCTGTCCTGATATTATCACTTTTGGTTAGTGTGTAAAAGAGGGGACGTCAGGCCTCAAGAGTCGACCAATGTGAATACTTTAGAAATAGGTTTCTTGCAGCTGCACTCAAGTAATTTTATGGAACAGGTCTGATTACATGAAAAAACACAGCTCCAAGATATGTTTTTTTTTTCATCCTGTAAACTCTCACAGAAACTCCACAAATCCCTAAACAAATCCAACTGCAAGGTGTTGATGTGAAGTAAATGGAAAGGAAGCTTATTTATACATGATAGAAACAGTAGAGCTGAGTCAATTAATTGATCAATCAACCATCAAAACATTAAAAACAATCACCCAAATGGTGATGATTGATTAATCATTATGTTATTTACCAAGAAAGAAAGTCAGACATTTTCAGTTTCTCAATCTGAAAACGTCACTATTTTTCAACATTTTTTAGATGAAGCAAATTCCTCAATTAATCACAGTTAATCTAAGAGTATTCTATGCATTGATCAACAATGACAATAGCCCTAGATTACAGCAACCACATGAGTCTTTTCACTGGGTTTTGTTCCCACGTAGTTCTGCCATTGACCAGAAGACCAAAGAGAAGGTGGCCATCAAGAAGCTGTATCGTCCTTTCCAGTCCCTCATCCACACCAAACGGGCCTACAGGGAACTCCGGCTGCTCCGTCACATACAGCATGAAAATGTAAGAAAAAAAAAAAAAGAAGAAGAAGTTTGTTCAGACTCCATGTCATACAGTGAGTTATAATTTCAGTATATGTGTTCAGTCCTTATTCAAGCAGACAGGTCAATCTGAAGACAGAGTTTGAGCTTAAAGCAAACTTTGTTGACCATTCAACAAGAGCCCATAATCTGATCAAAGCTCCCTGACAAGCTGGGACTGTTGTGTGTTGTTGGACCCTCATGCTTCAGTATTTTTGCTGCAAACCTGGACGAACTACAAACGCCTTGATGTCACCGAGTTTGAACTTTGACAATATAGCTTTAACGTTATTAATGTTTCTGTTGTGATAAGGAGACATGACAACAGGTCGTTTTTGTAGCTTGTGTTGCCAGGTTTGATTTTGAGGAACTAACTTTATTAGCATGAGCAAACTGAAAAACTCAGGGACAGTGATGTCAGTGCTGGATACATGAGTTCTTCAGTGATCTCTAGGAAACAAACATAAGAGTGACTGTGTAGCTTAAAAATGGAGTTCCAGCAGCTCATAGATTTGTGTTTTAACTGGACGTTAATGCCCTCGATTCGTCTTGTCCTTAAAGGTGATCTGCCTCCTCGACGTCTTCACACCTGACTCCACGCTGGAAAAATTCCAAACCTTGTGAGTTGGGATTCAAAAAACCGCATTCTTCTGCAAGTCGTCGCAGCTTGTCGAGACCTTGCGTGCGTGTGTGTGCATGTATGAAATGTTGGAGCAAGGAGCAATGTGGGGGCATGTTTTCTCAAGGTTGTTTTGGTTGCATGGTGTAGTTGTGTTTCATCACCTCTCCTCTTGTCATCTACAGATCTAAGCCCAAATTTTGTCCTTTACCTATTTGTTGATTTTTTTATCTGTCTATACTTTCCTTCTCTCTCATGGTTTGTCTCTTCTTCTTCTTCTCTCTCCAGTTACATGGTGATGCCTTTTGTAGCCCGGGACCTGGGCCACATTATGAAGAACCGGAGGTTAACTGATCGCATCATCACATACCTGTTCTACCAGCTGTTAAGAGGACTCAAGGTGGGGTTATTATTATTACTGTTGATGTTAGGATACATTATAAAAGCAATGTATAATATAGACAGTAAAACTCAAAAAGTTTCTCTGACAAAAAGCTGAAAATTTACTGCATTTGAATGAGTTGAAATGCTGAAAAATCATGGACGTGGCAGTTATAATAAGAGTTAGTGAAAGACCTTGAAATGGAAGTTAAATAGAGGTTAAAATAGAGGAAGCTGCCGTTTCAGTTTAACTGTAAACACCGGATAGAGTTAAAGCATGACTTTAACTGTAATTATCAGTTTAAGTCAAAGCGCTGAGAGCATCTGAAGTGTCAGTTGCAGAAAAAGAGGTGAAGGCGAATTGTTCACTGAAGAGTAGTGTGAAAATTAAACTTAAATTCTTTTAGTAGCAACTGAAAATTCATGACTTCATGAGTCATAAGTGAGCATGGGATGCCTCATCTTCAGTAAAGCCTGAATATTTTTATTAATGCATTTCCTTAATATTCTAAAATCACCGTTCATTTAATGGCTAATGCAGTAAACAGTGTGAGCTCAGGCCTGGTCTGATCCCTTATGATGGTCATTTGTGACAAACCCACAGGCTATTATCATCCGACTCTGCAGTTCTTTTTAGCATCTTTCTAACTGTGGACAGACAAAGTTCTTGTTGGAGCATTTAGCAGCAAAACAGATGTTTCCCTGAGGAGTGAGTGCAGACCAAACCAGTGTTTACAGATGTGTGAATATTGGACTTGCATTCATTATCAATATCACTGGATGAATGCAGAGTTGCTCTTTATCTGCTGATTGTGTTAACAGGCAGCAAGTGTGGAGTAAGTAAGGACCAAAAAAATCAGAGCAGGTTTTAATAACTGCTTAAAGTATTTAAAAAAAAACTTCAAACATAGTGTATTGAGTGTGCCATGCTGGGGTCTCTGCTGGCTTTACTGGCTTAAGGACTCAAGTGGCTTTAGGGCTCTGAGCAGCTCCTTGGTCTGATTTGCCTGAATGTTCTAAATCCCCCCCCTCTGTGAATTAAATCAACTTCTCTGTATTTAAGTGATTTAATTTTAAAAAAGTCTATCAATACATTCATTTGAAACACAGAGGAATGTGTGCAGTTATTCTAGTGACCAAACAACAGAACGCATTCATTTAGATGATATTGATTTATGATTGAAGGAAGTGACAGGAAGCAGCTTGGCCGAGCCGTGGTGACCTCTCCTCTTTTATCACATTCAGACCTTCCTGTAAGGTACTATGCAATATGTCTGATGACTGCTTTACCTTTACCTTTCCTCTCAGTGCTAGTCAATGTGTAACCATGAGTGCTGGATGAAAACGAAAGAGGAAGTGTGTTTTAAACTGGAAAACCAGACGAACCCATCGTGAATGCTCCTTTTGTTTTCGAATTAAGCTTTGATCCCAACATGTTTTTCCTTCTTATCTGAGCACGTGGGTCTGTGTACTCGGCTGAACTTTGTATATGTGTACTCTGCTGTTTTACACCTATGTTCTTCTCCTTC
Source organism: Centropyge bicolor (assembly GCA_037975185.1). Lineage (NCBI taxonomy): Eukaryota > Metazoa > Chordata > Actinopteri > Pomacanthidae > Centropyge > Centropyge bicolor. The sequence continues at coordinate 2,268,350 of JBBMOC010000066.1, read as the reverse complement.
ACAGTACATTCATTCTGCAGGGATCATTCATCGGGTTGGTGTTTGAACTTTTTTTTTTTATTCTACCTCCAGCCTTTGTGTCTCACTCAGTATCAGTGTGTGTTTACTTAAGTTGTTCACTTGAAGGAGTCGTATGACATTTGGGGAAATGCGCTTGTTTGCTCTCTGTCGCAGGTCCACAAAACTTAGATCAGAGGATTGATAGCAACGCTTAGATAAGCTGTTAAATACAGAGTAAGTGACGTGGCTGTGGAGGCTTTGGAGCTGTTTAAAGGCAGCTGAGTAAGAAAAGTAATCTAATGAGTAACTGATTACTTTTGCAGTTGACTACACTGATTACATTTTTCAAATTAACTAGGCCAAGACTGCAAACTAGATGTTAATTGTCTAACGTTGGAGGTGCTGATAGGCAGATTTTGTAACCTCTGGACAGAGCCAAGCTCATTTTCATTCTTTAATCAGTGGTGGAAGAAGTATTCAGATCCTAAAAATAAAATTTGTATTACCACACTGTACTTCACCACAAGTAAAAGACCTGCATTCAGAATGTTACTTCAGTAAATGTATGTTAATATTATCACCAAAATGTTCTTAAAGTATCAGAAGTAAAAGTACTCATCGTGCAGTAAAATGGTCCCTGACAGTGTTTTTACTATCATACATGAGGTTTATGTGTTGATGTCAAAGCTGAATAAATGTGTATGTTGCGTTTTACTGCTGTAGATATTTGGAGATACGAGGTTTTCACTGGACAGGAAGGGTATGAAAAAATGTAATCTGAAAAGTGACTTGTAACTAAAGCTGTCAAACAAATGTAGTGGAGTAAAAAGTGCAATATTTTCCTCCGGAACATAATGGAGTAGAAGTATAAAGTTGCACGAAATTTAAATACTTAAGTAAAGTACAAGTACCTTGAATTTGTATTTTACCTTGGATTTATTAAGTACTTGAGTAAATGTACTAAGTGCCTTCCAACACTGCTGGTTAGCTTATGCTAAGCTAACCAGCTGCTCACTGTAGCTTCATACTTAATGTACAGATATGAGAATGTTATCAATCTTTTCATCTAACTGTCAACAAGAAAGCAAATGAATGCATTTCCCCAAATGTTGAACTAGTGCTTTAACTATCTCACAGCGTTTTTACTACAAATCATAATAGGCTTCGTGCTATTAATTAACCTCATGTGGTTTGATTTTAGGATCTGAAGCCTGGGAACCTTGCTGTGAATGAGAACTGTGAATTAAAGGTCAGTTAAAAAAAAAAAAAAGATTAATTTTGGCTTTATATTTAATTTAATTTGCATTAATCGTCTTAGACATTTCACTCAACTTTTTATCCAAAATGCAAAAACAGCTGACACAAGTGAACTGAAATACAGGGAATGCAATAAAAATTGAAAAATCAATTAAGGTCAAAATGGATCCCTGCAGCTTCTAAAGTGGTAAACCCAACTGTGACTATTCTCAGATCCTGGATTTTGGTCTTGCGAGACAGACAGAGAGTGAAATGACCGGGTATGTTGTGACGCGCTGGTACCGAGCACCAGAGGTCATATTCAACTGGATGCACTACAGTCAGACAGGTGAGAATATTATTCTCTTTTAATACAAATGGTCAGTTTGTTGAACATATAACAGAATATTACAGTATACTACGACACAGTATTACATTTTTATGATTAAAACTCTCTCTCTCTCTGTGTCCCCCGGGCTCACAGTGGATGTCTGGTCAGCTGCCTGTATCCTGGCTGAGATGATTACTGGCAAGGTGCTTTTCCCAGGACACGACAGTATCCTCACACACTCAGCCTGCTGTGTTTGAAGAAGCCAGAAACTCACACTGTACCAGACATTTTATCATTTTCATTCTCACTATTATATATTCATATTATCATTTCATATAATAATATTTTAATGTCCAAAACAGGACATTCAGAGTCAGCTTTTGTCTTTTTTTTAACCATTCATCCTAACTCATGATCCTGTGTCATCAGTATTTTGCCTATGTGTGTAATACAGCATTAGAGGCACATGACCTTCAAAGACTAAATTTGGTTTTACTAAAGGACAAAAAACATAAATAGCACATTCCTATATTTTTCCTAATGAGCTTGTCAATCTACAGTCCACACACGTCATGCATTGCTCAGGTGTCTGCCACCAGGAGAGAGTAAAAATGAATTAAAACATAGATTAGCATTATGTTCAGAATAAAGAAAACAGTGTTCATTCATATTAAAACTGTATATTTATATATAAAAAGTGACCTATTGCTGAGACCATGATTCAAAAAAAGTTGATGCTGTGAAAAACCTAAAAATTAGAATGTGATAATTTATTGATCCTTTTTGTCACACACTCAACTTAAAACAGTAAGACAATATATTTAATGTCTGACCTCATCAACTTCATTGGTTTTTGTAAATATCAAATATAAGACTTGTAGAAATGCAACCTATGTCTTCAATGCATCTTCACACTGTGCTCTGTGAGACTTTCTTAACCAGCCTGTTCAGGTATTGATCAGCTGAAGAAGATCCTCCGTCTGACAGGAACACCAGACTGCTCCCTGGTGCAGAGGATGCAGAGTAAAGATGTACGTTTTGTTTATTCTTCATGCCTTATTATTCCAGCTAACATCAGGAATTCACAGCTTTCATATTTGGGATTCTGTATTTCTCAATATCAGTGGCTAATTACACTTATTACTCGTGTCATGTTCTTTTCTGTTTTTTGACTTGTGCATTGGAAGAAAAAAAATAACCACCCTCAACTGTTATCCAGGCGCAGTCATATGTGCAAGGTCTTCCTCAGCAAAAGAAGAAAAACTTCAAGGAAGTGTTTCCGTCCATGGACGACAAAGGTGCGCTGACCTGCCTCTACTTCTTCACGTCAAACTGAAATTCATTATTTTGATTCAAAGATGTGCAAATGTCTTTTGAGTTGAGCAGAATTTTCTCTACCAAGCTTGAACCGTCATGCCCTAAAATGCCCTAATGTCTCATATATGTTGAACCCATGACATCACTTTTTACTACTATGAATCAAAACAAATTGATTTATGGAAAAAATTGAGTGGCTGTTATGAGAAAATTAACAGTGTTTTCCATCTTGACGCTTCCAGCCGTCGACCTTCTGGAGGGGATGTTACTGCTGGACCCAGAGACGAGGCTGACAGTGAAGCAGGGACTGTCACACCCCTTCCTGGATGAATATCACGACCCAGAGTGCGAGCCGGACTCTGACCCATACGACGATTCATTCGAGAGCCTGGAGCTCGCCGTCGGGGAGTGGAAGAGTAAGTATAGTACAGTGGACGTAGCAGAGAATCGATGACCTTATTACATCTTAATCATTGCACTATATTAAAAGTGATCAGTACTTGCTGTGAAATTGCAAAATAAATCTGCACTTTTTCAAATACTGCTTTCCTTTTTTTCAATCCAAACAGGCCTTATCCACATGGAGATCATGACCTTTGACCCAGACAACCCCCGTCAAACAGCCATATAGGAAGATGTGCTGGTACCTCCCAGTGTTTGGTTATAATACATACAGTACTGTGTTCAGTGAAACAAATACAAAACACATACAAAATATCTTGAATGTCTTTTTTATATATACATAATGCAATTAAAATGCTTTTTACTAAAGGGCAGCTTTACTTGTTGTGGTGGCCTCTGGAGCACAATCAACACAGCGAGCAATAAACACAGAACCACTGAATTATCATATTTGCTCTTATCATTTCAAACGGTCCAAAAAGGATTGACAAAATAATCTTAACTCAAGGTCCATTTATGATTTTTATCTTAGCCTTTCCATTGTGTCTCGTGGTTTTCATCAGCAGTCCCATCAATCTTCCTGTAAAATGTTAGATGATCCATCCAGTGATGAAGACAATGAGATGAGGTTGAAAAACATAATAAGTTAAGAGTTAAGATTTTTATGAGGTGAAAAATTAACTTTCACCTTCTACAAAGTATTTTTATTGTGAGAAATTAGGAATTAATCACCTAAAATGTGGGGCAGACTCACTTGCATAGTATGTACAAATACATAATAGAAAGATAACCCTGCCTTATGGTAAAAATATCCATAGTTACGTTTTACCTTACTGTACAAGGACGGTGGCTGTATGTACATTTTATACACATTTTGTATACTTTTGTGGAACATATTCATAATTTGTAAAGGGTATAGTGCAATTTCACTTTAGGACTCGTTTGGAAAAAATGTGGGCATTAGTTTGGATCATCATTTTCAATGTCAGAACCCAGTGAACTTTTTTCAAATAAAACATTGTAAAATAATGGCAACGTGTTGTTATAATGAAGTTATTATAATGACTAACTCTACAGCAGAAACACTTGTTGACCTCGATGTTGTCATAAAACCATCCGCCACTAGAGGGCAGCATTATGTTATAGCACAGATTCTTTGGAAACTCTGGAGTTCAGAAGGTTGGGACCCTGAGTAAAACTTACACAACAACAAAAACAGAATGCAGCCTTTTTTTTCTCTTTTGTTTCCTGACAACAGTTTAATAAAGTGGATGAGCGCTGAACCATCCCTTAGTTATGCTGCTATAGGCCTTGACTGCTGGTGGATTTCCCACAAATGCACAAGATGACAGATGTGAGACAACAGAAGAGACATGATAGAAAAGAGGAGTCGACACTATGAGCCCCTGCTTGATGAATTCAAGAACAACCACAGCGTCCGGACTTTCTGCTGTGCTAATCTAAAAAGTGCTGTTGTCATTTTATGCAGCACATCCAGCAACCAAACGACAGCCAGACTGACTAATCAAACGAAGAGAGGACCGACTCACATCTCTGCTGCTCTTTGCTATTGGTCTCATAATCTCTTTGCTCGCACTCAACAGGAACTAAATGCCAAAGAAAGCTGTACTGTTACAAGTATGTTATAAGGATCTGTCAGTGGCTCATGACGGGGACACTCTCCCTGGTGGCGTTAGTGAGTAACTACAACTCATATACAAAAAGTCAAAAACATTTTAAAACTTAAATTTGGCATTTTCCTCAGAAATAATAACTTAAACTCAACAATTGTGACCACACATTTGTAGGCGTCACATGTGCATAGAATAAACATACAAGCAGAGGAATATAAAGAAAGATTGAAAAAAGAAATACATGTCATTTACCCAGAACCACAGGGTAATGTGACCAAATGGCTCCAGGGATGGCTATGGATTCCCATGAATTTTGGCACACATGTCTTTACTGCAAAGAGGTTGAATCCTGCCACCAACAGGTCAGACTTTTCACTGAAAGGAAAAATGGAACATCATCACATATACTTGATGATTGATCAACACAATATATTTGTGGTTTTGGGTGAAATGTCTTGACAACTATTGGATGTATTGTGGTGAGATTCAGTTCAGATATGCACGTTCTAATCAACATAAATTTGGGATATGTTTGGTGATCCCTTAACTTTTCATCCATCACCATTATCAGGTCAAAATGTGTATTTGTCTTATACCTGTAAAACGGATGACATTCCCATCATTCCCAGCTGAGATGTGTGCTTAGGTGAGAGTGCAATTTTATGTCCTTTTAACCTGGTAAATTCTGTATGGAACAGTCACATTTCCACCTTTTGTCTATGTAAGTGGGAAGCAGTTATATCACTCAGTATTCTGCCTGCACTTGTTCCTTCAGATAATCATATTATCCAGCAGGATTTTTATAAAATGTAAAAGGGCAGTACTCCTCTGACGATAAACAAAGACAGATTAAAGAAGCACTTTATGTTGATGTCCAGTTTCGCACAGTGAGATTATCCCTCAGGTGACTGGAAAAATAAACAGGTCAAGCTCAAGTGTTGCTGACCTTCTGAACGACCAGAGGCCCTCGCAGCCTCTTTGATGGTGCATTTTAGACACAAAGTCACAAAGTCTGGCAGCCCTCTGCCGAGCCTGTGTGGAAGTATGCTGTGAGCCTTTGAAGGCTCGACTTCAGAGAGTCTACCTGAGCGATCAGGTGACACACAGAAACCCTCAGAGCGATACTGACTCACTCACTCAGGTTGATTACAGCTGGTTTCTTTATTGTAGTAGACCAGACTGAAGAAAATATGACTGGAGGATTTAGTCCAGATACACTGATACTGACTTACATCTAGATACATGTTATGGTTATTTTTCTTACTTACTTATTGAATATAGATCATAACTACTATATGTCATACAGTGGCATGTTTTTTTAGTGGATGTGTGCTGAACTATTTTGAGCATATTTATTACGTATATGTGTGAATTCTATAATATGTTTCATTTTATTTTTGAGTGCATTTTTAACATCTGGCCAGTGACACCAGATGAAAACAAACTTTTTTGGATAACTTTGACCAAACGTCAAAATAAAAACATAACAAAAAAAGAAAAAATTCAGTTATGTAATGACTGACATATTTAACTGTTGGATGGACTGTCACAGAGGATGAACACATGACTTTTCTGAATGTCTTGAAAGTTTGTTACACAAATGTTCCCCTCAGGATGAACTGTAAGAATTTTTGCTGATCATTTAATTTTTTCTGCCATGTGAAGAAGAAGAAGTGTACAGGAGGGTTTTGTGCGTCAGAAACCCTCTTGGCCCAGTTACAACTGTCTGCACACATGACAAACTGGCTTGTTTGCAGAGGCTCATGTTGAAGTGAGAGTCTCCTCCACTTCTCTCTGCTGCTCTGTGAAAGGATCCACTGATGAAGGTACGAGACTCTTTCCCTCCTTTTATGTAACAAATGTGTTTGCTGCTAACATTAGAGGTTGGTTTGCAGAGACTTAACTACTGACTTATTACACATATTGAATATTTTAAGTTAAGTAAATTATCTTAATTATGTTGTATTTTAAATGTATGTATTTATTTTGGAGAGTTTTGCAGCAAATGTAGTTTATTTTAATTGATTGTATGAAGTATGAACAATTTAATATCAACAACCAGTTTGTATCATATCATATTTCTAACTCTACATCCCATTTATAAGCATTTTCATTTTTACACATTGTAATATCTGATGACTGATTATTCAAATGAAATGTACATAGTTTTGCTTTTTTCATTGGGAAGCAGAGATACATGAGTTAGTGCCAGAAAATGGTCAGATAAATTTAATGATTGATCTGTAAGTCAAGACAACTGGTCGTAAAAAAGAATACCATGCATGAATCTCCAAAGAACTGCAATAGATTGTTTAAAGAGTTATTTCATTGAACTAACTTATATCTTAATAATAATGGATAAAATGACCATAGTGTGAAAAAGGGTTTGCATGTAGTGACCATAGACTGTAAGTAATTGAGATGTATCACAGCAGCTTCCCTCAGCTCTATGGAGCTTCTCTTTCAGCTTATTATTTTGGTTTTATCACAACAGTCAGGTCTGGTTTGAAAGGTTTCACCAATCTACAGCCAAAGCACAGAAAACACACATTCTTGGTCCACACAGAACTATACATTTATCAAACCAAGCATGATTCTTATTTGCTGTTTCTGAAAGTATATGGTGGATAGATAGTGATAAAGTACTGTACTTATGAGCACTGGAAACTTGTCTCCTCCTCAGACTTGTGCCGGTTTGTGGTGCATCTGCAGCCTCCTCCTCCACAGGGCGCAGATGGGAGCTGCTTGTGTTCAGCTCCTGTTGGCTGCCACCCTGTGGACGATGCCTCATATGGGAGCTGCTGCTACTGGCAGTGCCATCCTGTCGGGCTCCCCAGAGATGCTCAACATGAGCAGGGCTGAAGCTGAGACACAGTCTGACTACAGGATGCTCTCTGGAGCTGTCCGTGTCCCTCGCAGCAGACGTAAAAGAGCCATTTCATCCAGAGAGATCAACGCCCTGCTGGATTACCACAATCGAGTCCGCTCTCAGGTCTTCCCTCCTGCAGCTAATATGGAGTTCATGGTGAGGGCACACTGGGCAGTGAATCTGACAAAGGAGACATGGTAGTTTGGATTTTCGGGTGCAGAACACACACTAGAAAACATTCATAGATTGTGAAGGCAAAGTGAAATGTGTGAAACTAAGATACTAAAAAATAAACCTTGAAAGGCATCTTTATAAGAGCCATCATCTATGTTGCCCCCCCCTGGCCTAGGGGTGTCAGGGAGGGGTGTGGTTGTAAACCCTGCTGCCACTGTCTGTATGTATAAAAAAAAGAGGCTGACAATTTAAGCTTGCGTTGAGCTCAATTGCAAGATTTATTCTATCTCCTTAAATAGGAAATACAAATAATAAAATACTAATAAAACATCAGTGACAATAACACATGACTCTCTGAGGTGAGAAGCTCCAGGTAAGTCACTACATTTTTAAGTGTCACATTAACAATAAATACACTTAAACAGTAAAACTATCAAACAGAAAGTAATTTATACATCTTAACCCTTTATATCTTTTTGGTCTGGTTAAAATAGCAAAACAAACACCCTGTGTGTCTTCTTAGCATTTCTTGCATGTTACAATTAGCAACAGGCTAGCTAACCTAGCATAGCAGAGTGAAGCAAAACGCCTCTATTTCACTATATTAACGCAAAACTATTCCATTCTAAACATTATACGTTTTCACCAAGGAATCACAACACTGTTGTCCCTTAACCTGCGGTACATGTACAGGTTTTAGAGGACAATTAACCCACCTGTATGAGGCAGAAATTTTAGCTTCCGTTCAGCTGAACTGAAGGATTTATTCTGCAGAGCCTGGGGTTTTAGGGTTCCTCAAAGGCGATAGCGCCCTCTGCTGACCTGTTTCAGTATCGCTCTAATAATGTAACAAGTGGTACACAACAATGACATTGGCATTTTACTATCGCTATTTAAGACACAATAAAATTTTAAAAATTTACAACGGTGTCTATTTTTAATCACATTTAACTTACTTATCCTCTTTTAACAAAGAACTGTACCATAGTACCACAATGAACTGCACTATTGTAAAAACGTTTTTAACTCTGTATATTTATGTCTTGTACACACATTATTTAACCTTTTATACTTAGAGCCCTCTGGAATAGCTCAGAAAACACATCAAAGATTGTAATTTAATTTGTGAAATGTCTGTTCACCTTGACACTAAATGATTTCAAGTAATTCTACAATTTTATGCTTTTAATTGAACACATTTCACACTGGTTGTTCAGTGTCTCTGAACCCCAGCTCTAAACCTCTTTGTCTCTTTCTTTCATTGCTCTCCAGCTCTGGGATGAGGGACTGGCTAAGTCAGCTGACTCTTGGGCTTCACGGTGTGTTTGGGAACACGGTCCGACTCAAGCCATGAAATACATGGGCCAGAACCTGTCAATCTCTTCAGGAAGGTAGTGCAGAGCTCCATACAAAGAATCAGCTCTTTGATTGCACTATGGTCTTTAAAACAACACACAGACTGTGTGGATGAATGACTGAATGTGTGTCGATGTGACAGGTACAAGTCCATCACTGATATGGTCAGGTCCTGGTACGATGAGAGACACCACTTCTCCTACCCAAACAGATGCAGTGGATCTGTGTGCTCTCACTACACACAGGTACAGTAGGAAGATTTTATAGATTGGGATCGATTCAAGGAGAGATTAGAGAAACTCAGCGTTCCCAATTAATGATGTCTAAATTCATGATCTCAGTGATAATAAGGACTAAATACACCCCCTCTCCGAAAAAATAGTTTCCTCAAAATATACTATAAAGACACTCAAAAACCATAGACTGTATAAAATATGGACGTAGTGTCCGTGACGTCACCCATAGGTTTCTGAAGAGCAAAAATGAAGCAAATCGTAGTGCGCAGCCATCTTGGTAGCCTACCTCCGGTTACTCCAAATATGGACAAAGAGATGGGGCGAGGGCGGAGCTGAGGCGGGTCCTATGGGCCGGCTGAATGAACGCTATTGGCCGCTTTATTCGAAATAATCAAACTAGCTACGGCTAACCAGCTAGGTTAAATGCTAAATATCGTTGCTAGCCGGCTAACCCCACGAACGTGATCAATCCGTCAAACTCAGTGACTAGAATTAGCCGGGGTGACGCCCTTTAGACCGTCAGTGGCTAGTTGTCAATCAAAGTGGCGCCACTTAGATTGACAGCTATGAATTGTGCATAATGATGTATTTTGTATATTTTAAACGTCAGTCTTGTTGAAGGGAGGATGATGCGGATACATCGAACAGAGATGACCTTTGTGTCAGCCACTGGTCATAAAAGTGTGTCTGGTTTCAGTTCTTAACTGGACCTAAGAGCGAGACTCAGACGAGGGTGAAGGTAAAAGGGATTATTCAACACAAAAGAACTCCAGGACTTAGAGAAAAAAAACCCAAAAAGGTGACAAAACAAAACAAGAAGTCCAGGGTGTGTGGAGTTGCCTCAGTGGTTGAAGGCTGGGCAGTGGGGGCTGAGGCTGAATGGCAGGAAACACACAGGTGAAGATGCGGATGAAACACTAGAGACACTGGAGAAAAAGGAAACGCTGGAGAACAGGAATACACTGGAAACACAAGAAACACTGGCGAACTAGAGACAAAGACAAAGAGCAAGGAAAGGGGATGTACAATGGGGAGACGATCTGGCAGCTGGCAGGTGGACTCTGCCAGTCGTTAGGTGAAATTGGGGACAGCTGAGAGAATGGAGAGCACCTGAAGACCACACCTCCAGCCACTGAAGCAATGTTTGAACAAAAAGACTAAACCAAAAAACACTGGAGTATAAGACTCAATATACACAGACAATAAACTAGTAAAACACAAGGGATCAAAACCATGGCACATGCAGAGGATTCATCAGAGCATTTATGCATTAGTTGAATTTTACCTTTTAAATATGGACATATGTATGATTTCAATTTATGGACATAAGCATCAGAATGTGTTTTGTGTTCCCTCTCAGATGGTTTGGTCGAGCACCAGCAGAGTGGGATGTGGCGTCAGGAAGTGCTCCAACATGTACGTGTTTGGGAGCACATGGAGGGAGGCGACGCTGCTGGTCTGCAACTACTCTATAAAGTAAGAAGAACTGAGAGCAATAGTTTGACTTTTGGGGGGAATACACTTATTCACTGTCTTGCCGAGAGCTAGATGAGAAGATGGAAAGGCTGGAAAACAGCTCGCCTGGCTGTGTTTGAAGGAAACAAAATATGCTGATAATCTTATCTAATTTAAACTAAATCTAAGCTGCTGGCTCCAGCTTCATATTTAGTGTAGAGAAATGACAGTGGTAAAGATCTTCTTGAATAAATCTTGGAGAGAAAGAAAACATTTATTTCCCCCAAAAGGAAGAAAATTATCTAAACTTAGACATTAATCAAGTTACAAAAACCAGTTGACACAATGTGACACAATGAGATTCTGGGGTCCTTACATATCCCCATCATCATCATTCATCAGCGTGAAACAGAACATACAACAATGCTTTTCTTTTCTTTATTGATCATTGGCTGTTTCATTCCTTGGGCAGACAGTATGCACGGTAACAGGAAATGTAGCTTATATTCATATTTCTTTTTTTTTCTCTCTTTTTTTTTTTGCAAAGGATGAATCTGGTTGAATTCTATTTTTTTTTCTTATTGTCAGTAAATCCAAGGAAAATTCAATAACAAAGTCATTATTTTGACTCTTGTCCTGCTGCACTAAATACTCACTAAAACACCAAATGTGGATTCATCCGCCGCTGAAAATAGTCCCCAACAAATGCAGTGTTTTCCCCTGTGTGACTAACATTTCCTAAAAAATACAGTTCCTACATTTATGAAATGACTGCACTGTCTTTAAGAATAAAAGTATGTATTCTCGACATTAGAGCTAACATCTTAATTTGTTTTTCAGGGGAAACTGGGTGGGAGAGGCTCCCTACAGGAGCGGGAGGCCTTGTTCTGTCTGTCCGTCCAGCTACGGCGGCTCCTGCTGGAGAAACCAGTGCTCACCAAACACAAAGCACAAACGGCTTACAAGACATTAACACATTGTGATGTTTGAAAAGTGTTTTACCAAAAGACCAAAGATATAAAGTTAAAATCCATGAAAATTTTGGTAACACTTTATTTAACGCCTATCTCTATAACGCATTATAAATGTATTTATAATGCGTTATAATGACATTATAGCACTGTATAACTATAGTTATAAACACTCATAAATGATCATAATGCTTTATAGCAATAATCATAACACACTATAAAACATTTTATCATCACTTATAAGGTCAGGTATTATAATACATTATAACTGTTGGCAACTCACTGACAATTCCCACATAGATAATGCATTATACATATATTTATGATATGCTTATAAACGTGTATAACTATCATTATAAACACTCATAAATCATCATAAGGCTTTTTAACAATGAGCATAACACATTATAGAGCATTTTACAATGGCTTATAAGGTCAAGTATTATAATACTTCATGATTGCTGGTCCCTTGCTAACTGATTTTATATATAAATACATTTATAATGCGTTATAGAGATAGGCGTCAAATAAAGTGTTAGGCGTCAAATAAAGTGTTACCAAAAGTACAAAAACAGTCATGTTGACAAAATCATTTCTTAAATTTTCATTTTATGCCCTTTTAGATTTTGTTTTACCTCCCAGAAAAAACTGTCATACAACCTGTGGTAGCTAAAACACTCCTTTTGGAAAATGTCCTACCATCAAGATGTTTTCTTTTTTGTTGTTTTTACCCATTTTAACTAGTTTGTTTAAGAAAAAAAAATATTTACAATGTATAGTTCATAGACATTGTGATCTGTTTTCCTGGACACCTGTCAATCCACATACATATAATAAAATCTACAGTAATTTATATACAGTTTATGAATTCTAAACATGTAATTTAAAGGTAACTGAACCTCAATTAATATGAATTCCACTAGAGTCAAAAGCTGAGCTGACACTTTTGCTACTCTACTAACTCATTAGCAGGACTTTGGCTGGGTATTTTATCTCATTTATGATTGGATTTTACTACTTATATATTCATACATTTTTACATGGTAAAACAGATGTCAAAAGTCAGATTCTGGTCTTTATTCTATTTTAATTTGAATTTGCCTTCGTAGGGCAGATTAGTCCAAAATGAAGGAGAGCATGTTCAAAGCTTGAGCCCTTATGTTCAGAGTAAATCTATTTACTCTATTTACTTTATCCTGTTAGCACAATAGTTTTTATTATCTGAAAAACTGCCATTGATGATTATATTATCTGTTGTTTTAGAAAAGAGAACATTAACCTCGATCGCATCAGCTGGCTTTGATTGACATTCATTGGTCGCAGTGGTGCACAGGTAAAGCATTCAGAGGCTTCATAAGGCAACAGACGACACAAACACAGCTCTGCATTTGGATTATCCAAATGACAGGTTTGGGATTTGAACCTTCTAACAAGAAATACATTATAAAAACTAGAAAAAAAAACACAGAAAAACACAAGTGGACTTCATCCCACTGAAAGAACACCTGTACATATAAACTATACTAGGATTACAGGGTGACACCATGATATAAATGATTTCTCATCAGTTTATACAAAGTCCAAAAACTCACTATAAAAATGTTTGTCTTCACATGCTTTTTAAGTGCTATTCAGACATTTTGTACACAACCTTTATTTTGAAAAAAGTTTCTCCTGTCTTCCTGTGTCTACATACAGTATAAGTGAGTGTGTGTGTTTGGTACCACAACCATCACATCTGGGCTTCCTCCGGTCAGATGTCGGTGGTCTCCAGCTTGTTGAGCGTGTCCACCTCCCCGTTGCTGCACGTCTTCTGCTGCCCGTTGGCGTCCTGCTGCACCTTGGACAGGACGTGGCTGTTTTCTTTGAGCGTGGACGGTGGAGCAACGGGCTGGTCCAGGCTGATGGTGGCGCGGCTGGTTTCGGTGATGGAGGAGCTGTGGTAGTTGAAGTGGTTGCTGGTGGCAGTTGTTTCTCCCCAGCCGGTTTTACCCCAGGCAGATTTCCACTGAGCCCACTTCCTCCTCAGCGCTGCCTGGGCCTGAACAACAATCACAGTCCAATGAAATAAAAGCCTTTTCTAAACAAATCATTATATTGTTGCTCTAGCTATACATGGCTGAACAATTTACATTATCTGAGTCATAGTAATTTATAGTCACTTTGAAATATTGTAACTATACCTCAGCATTGCAGAAACAAAATATAATTGCCACCAGGAGTCCCTGCGAAGTAACAGGACACAGATTAAACACTGATACATTAACATAATGTTGACAAGATTATCCTGTATATATTTAATGTAAATTCATCCATTTCTTTCAAAAACGTGGACCAAATGAAGCATGTTTTCTTTTTCTCCAGCTCCACGCATTTTGAAACCGGCTACCACAAATTTTACTCATATTAATACAAGGAAAAGCTGAAAGTCCAATTTACAAATGCAAAAGGCCAAATAGCATCTGTTTATTCAAATACAAGAGAATAGCGGCTCCTCCATGCTTCATGTTTAATGTGGTTGTTTAATGAAAATGGGTGGTGTGATGAAAATTATGAAAAGACTTAATGCCAAAAAACTTAATATCTAAAAACTAGAATTGAGATGTATTGATGAGGAAACACTTGATTGGAGAATAATTGGTTATAGTTAACTTCACCATAGATGCTTGTTTAATACATAGAGGAGTTGAATCAGTGGCGATTAGCAGCATCAGTATTTTGTCCTGAATTGAACGTGCAGTTTCTTGTTCCCCGTACCTGGAAATGGCAGAAGATATTTACAAAGAAATCATAAATGGCCCGGCTGATGCGTCCCTCGGGCCTCCAGGGGAACAGGATGAACTGGACCCCCAGCAGAGGGATGAGGATGAGGGTGGCTCTCACCGCCTTCATGTAGGCTGTGGACTCGGCGCAGTGGGTCTCTTTCAGCTTGGTGATCAGGACCCGGACGATGTTGAGCAGAAAGAAGAAGTTCACCTTGATGGATCGATGGTGGGAAGAGAAGAGTGGAAGAGGAGGGAGAGACAGGGATATGAATACTGATGTGCAATATTTGACTTGACTAAAGGTGAAGGGAAAGCACATTTTTGCATATTATCTAAAGTAGTACAACAACTGGCCAGATGGTGGCACTATAACAACACCTCAATAAGCAAGCTCAAGGAAGTTAGTGTCCTAAAACTTTTCCTGTTACTCGTCATTTAAATGGAGAAAACACAAAATTATTATGATGAGTTTTTGTTCTGATTTTCCTCCTAATATTTACCACTTGAAGCATAATATTGATGTTTGTATCAGTTACTGAAATATAATAAGTTAATATTTCATGCTTTCTATTGATTTCTGTGAATAATTTGAAGCAGGCTTATTTCTCTCAGCCACACAGTTTTTTTACCTCGCTTTAGCCATTTTTGTTGTTGGATATATTTCATCTTTTCATATTAGCTTTATCTGTTTTGTACCAATTTTGCATTTTTATTAAGTAAACAGTTAAAAAGAAGAGTTATTTTATTTTTATGGATGTGGATTATAAGGACAGAGGGGATTATGAGAGCGTCAAGCTGAGGCTTCATTAATCAGGAACCCACAGTTAAGGTCAATATTTTTAATATATATAAACAGAATTTCCTGACCATATTTTATTCTCCAAAATTAAACAATTCACATGTTTGTATCAGTTACTCACAAGCAGCGCAGCTTGAATGGGTGCATGAATGATGTAGAGCAGGTGTGTGTGTGAGCTGATCCAACACCTGAAACACACACACACACACACACACACACACACAGTGAGAAAATTTTTAGAGTTGCTGATCTGGCAAATCAATTCCTCTCAGCCTGAAAGTGATGGAGTAGAAGAAGGTCACATGAGGGACCCTGGCCTATTACAGTAGACCACATAATCTTGATCTGAACTTGGTGGTAAACACACTACATCTTACTTGTCGTTAAAGAAGAGTCCACGAGCCACAGCGTACGTGATGGCAGGAACGATGGGGAAACCTTTGGATGGCGAGATAGAAACAGACAGAGACGTCAGACTGAGCCTCTGTGGAGACGTCTGCAGTCGCATCAATACATTAAAACATAATGTGGGAACTAAAACAGCACCTTTATACATTAATAGAATAAATACACCATAAGAGTGTTTTATGTAAACAACCAAACTGTTCCTTTGTCATAACTAAGAAAAAACGTTAAGTTACTTTTTTCAGTTATGTCTCGTCTCATGTTGTCTGGTCACTTCCTGTTTTATTTTGGTAACTGTTTCCCTTCTCGTTTCAGATAACTTGCCCTTCCTGTCTGCCGTGTCCGTCAACTAGTGCCTTGTATCCATGCGTCTCATGTCAAGTATACCTGCTTTTGCTTCCACGTTGTCTTGTTCTTTTTCTACCTCGTTTTTCCTCAGCATTGCTAGAGTGACTTTAAGTTCATTACTTTGTTTATTTGATACTCGTTTTCCTCAGCAGAGTGATTTATCGTTTCCTCACGTTTTGACTTACCTCGTTGGAGTGATTTTGAGTTCTGCACTTTGTTTAATAAAGACTTTTATTTTGAAATTTTTTGCATCCACGTCCTGCTTTTGGGTTCAAATCCTGACTGACAACTAACTTAAAAGGAATAGTTTGACATTTTAGGTCACTTTCTTTCTTTTATTCACTTTCTTGCAGAGAGTGAGATGAGGAGATTGATTTTTTTTTTCTGTCTATGCAAAGGAAACTAAATCCAACTAACACACTGTTTGTTTAATCCACACAAAGACCACAACACAATAAGTATAAAGACACAAACATAAGAGAATCCATTACTAATGCATGAGAGCTGGATGGACGCATGAGAGCTGAAATGAAAAGAACACTTATCTGAGCACATGTATGAAAATGGGAATAGATACAACAAAAGCATCCAAGACTGAAATCTAGTCACAAATTGCAGATGCTCTCTTATATCAGATGTACTTTATAAATTATGCCACATATATTTGGAAGATGTAACATTACTGTTTACCTTGAAAACATCATAATGGAGTTGTGTTCATAAGGTATCATGAGATATTGCAAGTGCATTAGTAGCAAACACTATGAAACTTAAATGTGTCTTTAGACTTCGATTGATTTTCGATCTTCCCACTGTAATTATTGGCTTTGGTTTGATATGGAAGTATCTTACACCGAAAACACAAAATGAAACACCACATGGTCGTGACTCACCCCATCCCAGGACGTAGTACCAGAAGAGCTGCTGTTCCCCGACGAACACGGCCACGATGATGAGCGTGTGCAGGTAGATGCCTTCACACAGCATCCAGAAGTAGTTGGACGTAGACGTGTACTGAGTGAGCACAGCCAGGATCTTACAGCTCACCTGACAGATGGAGGAGAAGAATTAAAAAACAGAGAGCCACCCACAGTCGGAGTGAAGCACTCAGCTGTGGATTATAACACAGAACACCATCAGCTTAAGTGTAGGATATCGTTAACATGGGGAAATTAGGCAAGCGAACTTAGATTCATTAACGTAATGAGCTCACTGGGTTGCTGGCACTTATGGCTTGGTTATTGGCCACAGTGAGCGAGAGCCACATTATAGTGACGATGGAGTTCAAGATGAAGGAGAGGAACATGTTCTTGTGGAGGGAGATTCTCTGGCAGCTCAGACTCCTGAAGGACAGACGGAGACATGGAAGGAAAAGTATATTAGTTAATGCCTAAATGCAATTTTTAGTTTATTAAGATAATAATTTAAGTTCATGGTGATTTAGATTTATTTGGATAAAATTATTATTTACAGTATTTACAGATTTAAAATGTTTACAGATCATAAATAAGTTAATATTTCATGCTTTCTATTGATTTCTGTGAATAATTTGAAGCAGGCTTATTTCTCTCAGCCACACAGTTTTTTTGACCTCGCTTTAGCCATTTTTGTCGTTGGATATATTTCATCTTTTCATATTAGCTTTATCTGTTTTGTACCAACTTTGTATTTTTCGAAGTAAACAGTTAAAAAGAAGAGTTATTTTATTTTTACGGATGTGGATTAGAAGGACAGAGGGGACTATGAGAGAGTCCAGCTGAGGCTTCATTAATCAGGAACCCACATTTAAGGTCAATTTTTTATATATATAAACATAATTTCCTGACCATATTTTATTCTCCAAAATTAAACAATTCACTTTTTCACCACAGTAACATTCATTAGATTTTTAACAACCTTGAAAGGGCCTTTAAAATATTTGCATTATGTGACACAAATACCCCAAAATGTTCAATTATAAAGTACAGTACATAAGGAATCATAGTATTATTGATAATATTAATGTAGATTATTAATATTAGATAGATATTGGTAATGTAGATTGAACTGATCACACCAGCTGTAATTGTGTTATAAACATCAATATTGTTTCTATATATTGATCTACTTCTAAACCATTATACACTCACTGAAAATAGAAGAGTAAAAGTACAGGAAGCATATGAAGACTGAAGCGTTGAGTCAGATCAGACATAAGAAAACTCACTTGAAGTAGGAGAAGATGATCAGACAGATGATCAGGGACACAATGGACAGGCCGTGACCCAACATGGCCAGGTAGTAGAGACTGATGGCAAACTGCAAGGGCACAAAATGTCCAGTCACTGTCGGCTCTTTGCAGTATGAAAGAAAGCAAAGGAAGCATCTGTAAAGAATATGAGGCTGTTGGGAAAACTGAGAGGAGAAAACGTTTCCTGAATGGCCAACTAATCACGCTGTTGGCCAAATGTCAAATGAAATTCATGGAACAATGTCCAAGACGATCTTTACCACCACTATATTCCCACAGAAATGACTTTGTGCAGGTCTGTGAGCTTCACCGTCCTCCAAGTGGAACAAATCCTAAATTACTAGGATGTTTAAGTCAGCATATCCTGCAGCTTGTAGACGTGAGGTGAATGAAACAATTGTTCCTTCGTCAAAAACTAGAGGTCAACAAAAAAGAATCACAGTGCTTTTACAACAAAAGCAGAACTGCACCGATATAATTACATGTTGAGTTTGAGTTCTTAAGATGTAAAACAGTGTGAAGAGTCACATGCACCTTTGATACCATAGAGATTTTAAAGTAAGCTGTGACTGTAACTTCTGAGGCTCCGGCTCGTTAGCTGTAGTTTACAGTCTCCAGTGTCCAGACAACATGAGTCAATGAGTCAGTTCGTGTCGTTACGCTCAGCTGTCCGAGGATGCATAACTTCTGACTATCAGATATCAACATCTGTCGTAAACCCTTCTAGTGTTGTTTCCTCCGCTCGGTTCACATTACAGTTTCACATCATGCCAGAAAAAGACAGTTCACACTCTGGGCTTTAGTGCAAATTAACCAGTGCTGTAAAAAATCAGTCAGTCTCTGGACATAAAACCCTTAACTGCACTTGAAGGCATCATTTAAAGTCTAAAGAGGACTAAACAACTTGTTTGGTGGTTTTCTAATTCCAAAAAATGGCATCACTTTAGTTTGGTCAAAGGAAATTTGACAGAAATCTCTGTTTCACTGTGTTATGTTTTACCTTGAGTTTGTCTTTGGTGTAGGCCTGACACTGGGTGTAGTTAGTCCACACTCTGTTGCTCTCTGGGTGGTGGAACCACTGACCATCAGGATTACACACTTTGGTGACCTTCTCTGTTGGAGACATTCATTTACACACACATGTTTTATGGCTTGAATTAGGTGACAGTGTGTGTGTGTGTGTGTGTGTATGTGTGTGTGCATGTTTTGCATAGTTGTGAGGAGCAACTCTTGACAAACAACCTTTCTTGTGAGGACATTTTGTCTTGTGAGGACATTTTGCCTGGTCCTCATAAGGATTATACTAGGATGCTTTGGTTTTAGGGTTAAGGTTACAAATACAAAAAGTTTATGGTTTGGATAAAGGTTTGGGTTAGACATTCAGTTGTGATGGTTAGGGTTAGGGTAAGGGGCTAGGGATTGCATTATGTCAATGGAAGGTCCTCATAAGAATAGAAAAACAAACCTGTGTGTGTGTGTGTGTGTGTGTGTGTGTGTGTGTGTGTGTGTGTGTGTGTGTGTGTGTGTTAAGGCCTCACCAGCAGGGTCAAAGTCAAGAAAGTATTCAGGACACATCTGCATGACCGTCCCTGGAGTTGAATCCCCCCAGCACAGCCAGCCGTCCCACGTGCGGTTACAGTAAGAACCTATAGAGGGCAGCAGAGGAAACAGTGCTAAGGAGCGGGACGCCTGACAGTGGAGAAAAGGGATGGTTGGATGGACAGTGTCTCAATTGAAGTTCATTGAGATTCTGTAAGGGGGAGGGCTTTTTGTCTGCTCACCCTTTGGGGCTATAGTATCCCTGCTCACACTAACCCCCCAGTATTATTTCTCAATAATTTACACTTATTTATTTCCACATTACATCTACTTTTCTACTACTATTGAATTGAAATGAATAGGGACAGCCTTTGACTTTAAATGAGGGATGTAGTCGCTGGTGGACCAATAACATAAAATATCTATCCAACATAAACGGTGTGTTAGACGTCTATAAACTGTGTCCACACCAAGCTCGTCAACAATAGACGGAAGCTCGGTGGTACCAGGTTGCTCAGTGGCATGTTGGGAAACACAGCACAAAATAACATTTCAAAGGCAGCGAGGTACAGAGCGGGAGCAGGGACCGCTGGAAGAGAGGCAAAGGGCGAGTTTCCTTTCTTTCAGACTCACTTCCTCTCTCTCTCTGTGCACATACTGGAAACTGTTAGTGGGTTGGACAAACCAATAATACATACATCTGGAGCCCACACATGCAATATTTAATAAGGTGTAGTGGTATTTTTTCATCAAAAAGTTTAATATTTATGTTCTGACCTGTTAATGTGCTCATATTCACATATCAATAGAAGCTGTTGGTTAGAAAATCAATTCACTGAACATCATGCTGTGCAGGAGAGAAATATACCACAGAAGCAATTCTAAATAAATGAGTGTGAAATTATGAATCTGTATACTCAAATTAAGTCAAGTCAGCTGCTAACACATCTCTAATGCACTATGAACAGTGAGAGATGAAAGTGAGCTAAAGCAACAGATCATGTTTGCTTGCCTCAATTTTCACCATGTTAAAATATAGATGACCCCTCATTAAGCCATCATTAGTCAGTCATATACATGGGGTCGAACCACTGAAATCCACAAGAGCTGTTTTTTTTTAAATTCCTGAGCCAATTAACTATTTGAAAGCCTCCATGTATAGGATTTGAACACGTCTTACTTTGGCAACTCCCAGTGGTCAAATCAAAATAGACCGTGACAGGAAGCAATGAAAGGCCACTAACTGACCCAACCCCACTCAGGTCTGACCCAAGGACACCCACATGAATGGGCTGAAAATGCCACACACACCACACCAGTGTTCAGTTTCAGGTTCAAATCTTTTCTACAACAACTGCCATGATGAGAAGATGAAAGATGCTGTCTTCACATTAACAAGACTAAGATCTCTGTACGTTAGTGAAGCAGTGCTTTGAGCTGTATTGAGCTGTGTTTTCATGATAACGTGAGTTTTGCAAGTCCAGTGTTTGGTCATAGATCAAAAGATTCAAGCCAAGACATTTTACGTAAAAACAAAAATGTCCGCCTCTTTGTGCTACTAAAGGTTATAGGTCACAAAAGTCAGCATGGTTCATCCTCTGGCGACCATGATTGTGTGTCAACTGAAGGTTGATCCATCCAACAGTTACTGAGATTTTTCTGTTTTTTTGTGATTTCTGGTTGACGCAAACCTTTAACAATATGAATTCATTACTGTAGAAAGTCGTATCTGATATTTTATTCTCAAGAATGTTTTTTTGTTTTATGAGCATAATTGACTGAAAGTAATTTCCTCCTTCTTGTTCACATCTTCATTGTGGAGCCCAGTGTGATAGCTGTGCCAAAACAGGAGCCCATTAACGGCACGGCTCTCCAAGCACGACAGCGTGGATTCGTTCTGAAAGGAAATCCTGTGATTCAGTTTTTCACCTGTAATATAAGTGATTACAATTGCAGAGGGAGCAATTTGATTAAACCTGCTTCAGCGAAATGTGATTAAAATTTATCTGACATCCACCAGAAGCGAAACGTGTTCGAGATGTTGTCAGACAAACTGTGTATTTAGTCTTATCACCTTCTTCTGTTCGTGGAGGGTCACGGATTATCTTCAGGTAGCACTCAAACTGAGCGGCCAGGATCTGGTGTCGGGACTTTCCCAGCACCTCGGATATGTCGCTGAAGTTCTCCTGATGCTCCTCCACCGTATTCTCGACAGCCACCATGGAGCCCACATCCTCGGACTGGGACACCTGAGGGAAAACACACTCTCTCAGAACGATGAATGTGCCCTCTCGACGTTACCTTTCGTGTTAGACTCAAATGTCATTTTACATTAGATTAGATTAAGATAAGATAAGATATTCCTTTAATAGTCCTCCCGGGAAATTTGCTGTGTTACAGCAGCAAAATAAATAGTAGGTAAATGAGAAGTGTAATAAAAGTATTGACAATTTAACTATAGAAATATCCAAGTATAAACAGTTCAAACCAGGCTCAACAGTCTTAATTAATTAATAGAGAATATGACATATGAGAATATGAAAACAATATATTCACTATAGACAGGATGAGACTGTTATAGTATCAACAGAGAAAACTGATGCCATTAGCATGTTGTGCAGGTTGTAATGGAGAAATTAAAAAAAAATTAACTAAGAGCAGAGCAAACAGATAAACACTTCTATACATATATATATATATATATATATATATATATATATATATATATATATATATATATATATATACACACACACACACACACACACACACACACACACACACACACATATATACACACACACACACACACACACACACACATCAGATAAAAATGCATGGCTGGAATAAAACTCACCTCCGTGCCCAACGCCAGTGCAACAACCAGTGAGAGCGTTATGGTTCTCCACATGTTTCTGAAAGGGAAAAAAGAACAAGGGCAAAGCTATCATAGACATTTTAGATCCAGATGTGATTGAAGTGGAGCTTTGTGGTAAACGCTGCTGACATTGATGGGGATGTTATTAACTTGCAGGTAAACTGTGTCAGAGAATCATGTCAAACCATCAAACAGTTACATGTTCTCTGTGGTGTCTTAAACAAGCAGGCTCATGTATGTTTATTTACAGTATGTGTATGTTCTCATCTATCAGGACAGGAAGTTCATGCTCCACCAGTCGTTCCTCTCCACTGTCCACTCTGTCCACTCAGGGTCACAGAAACAGATGTGTGTTTATTATTGTTTGTGGGTGGGTTAGGGTTAGGGGCAGAGAGTTCCCTTTAGTGTTTCCTCTGGAGTCAAATGAGCCAAAAAAGGGTGAAATAAATACTCAGTCTTTAAAGACCAATACAAGAGCTGCAAGAAGAGTCTCTTTGGTGGGAAAATATTTTGGGATGTATTTATCAATGAGGGAGGAAACTGGCTATGATCTGCTCCAGTGTTTGGACTTCGTTGCCATTTTCAGCTGTGTGCTTAAATGCAATAAAAAGCTGTCATTCTGTTGCCAATAATTTCAGATACTCAGGTGTTAATGAGACGCAGAATTGTGCTGTTCATTGTGTTTGACCGTGACAAAGAGTTTCCTGCCAACGCCAGAGATGAAGGAGCAACACATAGGAAATTCGACCTTCTCTGAAAAATCTGAATTCATCTCTGCAGCAATATTTATTCGAACCTTTCCCATGATTCCAAATGAACTATCCTCAACCAGAGGGTTTAATAGTCAAGCAATAGCCTTTTGAATTATTCAAGAGCAGAGATGTTTGATTTTTTAAGAGAACTGTATAATCTGTCACAAGATATCAAATGTTCAACTGAATTAAGACAGATGTGCAAAATGACACACATTGAGATTAATGTTAATGTGCTCATATAAAAAAAAGATTAATGGCTGTGAATATTTAAGTGGTTTGATATAGTCTAACTGTGCAGGACGTTTTAATAGAACATTAAGGTTCAGGGGATTAAAGCAAACGTTGGCGGCCAGTTAAAAGCACTGACAGTTTCAGTTCAAGCCAAGCTCTTCTTTGTGGCCGGAGTAACCAAAACATTTGGACAGTTCACAGTGTGGGACAGAGATGAAGAAATAAAGGAGAGAGAAATGTGGGAAAGTTGTGCATCAGGGAAGTGAGGGAGTCGGGAAGTGGTGCTATGAATAATGTGAGAAAGCATTCTTTTTTCTTTCTCTCTGCATTTGCTCACATACAGGAGATACAGATGTGCAAAAATGTCATAATTGTTGACTAGCATATAGAGGGATAAATGAGACACAGATTTAACTGAAACAGTGCATTTAAATAAATTATGTCTCTGTGAAGGTTTAAAGCAGAATTTAATGCATGATGTTCAGTCATTTTGTATAATGTCTCGTACCCACAGGGAGTGACGTGCAAAGGTTGTTCTAACTCAGCCCAGAACACAAAGGTAATAATTAAATCATTTGCTGTGAATCTCAGTGAACATCTCAGTGTTGAAGAATTTAATATTAATGCGTAGCTAACCTTTGAGTAACTGTTTGTGATTCAGTGATGTTTCAGTGTTACGAGTTGAGTGTTGCTCGTTTGCTTGTTATGCTTGTTTGGATTCTTTATTCCTCAAACAGTACATGGTGGAAACTCTCATTCTCAAATTCATTATTCAAAGTAACTGACAGATGTAATAAAGTGACCAGGGTCATATATGTCCTGCAGGTTGTTGTTAGTCTTACTGGTGACTAGTGTGATAGATAACTCAACACCCCTTGGCATCACAAATCCTTTACTACAAGGAAAATGTCCAGAGCAGCTGATATAGATCTTTTCTTTTTCTCTCTTTACTCATGTCTCTTTCATGCACACACACAAAGCATACAATGGTCTAAAAAAAACCACAACAGCACATAAATCATTCTCTTCTCTTTTAAATAGTTTCAAGACCTAGATTAATGCAGATGAGAGCTAAGATAATCAGAGAGATGTTACTTTGTGTAAATGTGTCATCTTTACTGCTGATTTTTGCATTTCACTGAATTACTTCTGGTTTTATAATCAAGGATGCGTCATCAACAGGGGGCGCTGCACAATTCACAACAGCCTGTAGTATATGACACGCCCACTTCAGTTCACTGTTCAAGCCAAGGAAACCTGCCATTTTTTTCTCCAATTAGGAACCAGCTTTTCTCTCTCTGAGGCAATTTCTGAATCATTGGAAGTGTTATTATACTCCTCCTCTTCTTCCCAAGAGAAAATCTGCCTTCCTGTGCGTGAAAATAAACAAAACTTTGCACTGGCAACTTTGATAATTTATAACAAAACAGTCACACATGCTACAACTTTCACCAAAAATTAGGTGTGTTTCTCATTTGTCTTCATCCTGTTTCATTTTTCTTCTTCCTCCTCAAAATGCCTGTTCCCGACTCATTGCTGTGCAACACTTGTAATTTTTGGTCAAAATGCCCTGAAAGGTTCAAAATTACTTGTGGAAACCAGTTCCATTTTGGTGGGAAAGGATGAACAGTGCTGTGACATCTTTCCCCTTGAACTGCAGTTTGAGTTTCTGCAGGCGATGATGACCACTCACACACAAACAGACATTCATCTATAGTTACAATTCCATTCAATAAGAAGCAAACAGCGAATGCCTTTCTATCTGTTATGTACACAGTTGCCTCTAGCAATGTATTGTTCCCCATCAGGACATTGTAAATCCAAGGACACACACAGTCACATACTATAATACCTTGGCAGCGCTCGCTGTATGCCATTGTCACCAATGAGCACTGCAGACAATCTATCTGTGAAACGCAGCCAAATGGTTTGTTTGCCTTTGTTTTCTGGTAACAAAACAAAGTGAAAGGCTGCTTCCTTTGTCCCCGTCTTTTTGTCCCTTTCCCAGGGTCATCACCTGTGATTATTAATCGAGGTGATCATAAGTAAATAAAGCAAGATGTGATTGGTGATGAAGGTGCAGAGAAGCTCACAAAAAGTACAGCAAAATAGAAGCAGGTCTGTAAATAAAGGGGTAATATTTGAGGTTTAAATGTCGATAAAACAAAATCCACATTGGCCTCACTTTGAGTCTGTGTGTGTTCCCATCTCTGACCAGCATCTCTGCCTTCCATGTCAAGTCCTGTGTGTCAGCTCAACTCTGGAGAGCGATGAGGACACAGAAAATCAGCCACATGTCAATGACCTTCAAAGGGGAACTCCTCCAATTTAACACACTACAGTTTCTATGAAAAAAACAGTTGCCACATGTCGCACTGGGTGAAATATTCCCCACTTACAGTGCCTTGCTGACATAAATACTCCAAATCCATGACTGAAAATAGTCACAACAAATAGGCCTTAACTTCTTACTACTGTTTAATTAACTTTTTTTGAAAACTATATTTCTTCATCTCTCTCCCCCACCCACTGGTTCTGCTTAAAGGTTTCTGCCTGTTAAAAGAGCGTTTTTCCTCACTGTCACCAAGTGCTTGCTTATGATGGGAATTATTGTGTCTCTGTGAATAAAATTATGAAGAGTACAGTCTCGACCTGCTCTATATAAAAAATACCCTGAGATAACGTCTGTTGCTGTTTGGTGTTGTCTTCAGTAGGAATGTCTGGGCCACAGTCACAGTAAGGAAAGGCGGAAAATACATTGTTGGTTTGGGTATTTTCATTTTGCATTTGCTTACAACAAGAAAAAAATAGAATGTGTTTTGCAAACAGGGAAAGTAGGTTTTGCATTTTTCTCTTTCTCCTTATCATTTTCAAACTCAGCCGTATTCAGCTGCACTGTCAACCAAAGATCTAGAAGTAAAGCAGACCTAACTGTTGCCATCTATGTCAGCTGATAAACATCCCAATAGCTCAGTGTATTCCTTTAAAGGAGGCCTGATTGCTTTCTCTAGTGTGATGTTTAGATGGTCTGAGAACAATCATTGTCAAACTGGAATGCATGTGTTGCTTGTCTGGTAACAGCTGCGGAGTCAACACAGAGAGAAGAGACTAAAACTCACAATAAAGCCGAGCTAGTGGCAGCTTTAATTACATAAATATTAAGAGTCTTTAAAACCCTGTGTCAGTTTAACACAGTCTGCTGTGAAAGCCAGGTGCTGAAACCACTGCTGAGGTATGACGAGGCTGGAAGAGCTGCGTCTCTTGGCAACCAGAGCGTTCAAGGTAAGTGATGTTTCCGATGAATATGTCTTTTGTAGCCACACAACTGGCAACATACACACAACAGACACAACGATGAAACAGTACAGTTTTGCACAAATGCACTAAAAATGCTGCTGTGTGCAAACTTTAAAACAGCAAGCTATTATTGGGATTTTCATTGGACCAAGGAGGGACACACACACCAAAGACTATAAAGGCTTGTGTCTGAGCCTCAGGGCCCTTAACTTTATAAAGGAGACAAACCCCAACTGAGGAAATTAAACACTCATCTCCTGAGCCAAAAGTTCATATGATGCCTTATGGACCCAGTGAGAGTCAGTGTCAACAGTATCATGGCAGGGTTATGTCACTTTTAGAACAAATGTTTTTCTCAGGATTTGTTGCTAAATCAAAGGTTCAAAATAAAGAAAAAACAGCTTCCCTTATTCTTCATGCAATTTGTTCTGGTTGGGAGGTAGAACATAATCATCCACTTCGTCTATTTGTCACCATAATTTGCACATGAACACAGTCTTGCCGCTCATCAAAGTGGGAGAATTACATGAACAATTTAGTAAAAGCTTTGCTGGCAATGAGGCTGTTCCACCCGTTCATCGTCTCCCAATCTTTAAATATCAATACTCTGTAATATTTCATCCACAGCCCTGCTGCAATTGTTCTACTTCTCTGAACTCGCCCCTCCCTCTTAATCAATTTGTGATTTCCAACATTTCCCAGAATGTCTTTGGACATCATCCAAGGAATGGTAATTTTCCATTCAGAAGTTGGATTTGTATGTGTAGATGGGGAAAATGTGTTATGATTTCAACAAGATTTTCCAGTGGGGAGAAATGTGAGAGAGTGAGCACGGCATGTGAAAAACCTGTTTCAGATCACTGAAGCCTCTTGTATCAAACTCTGCTGTATCTGTTAAAATGTCTCATGTCATCGATGTTTGGTCCATCAGAGTGAACATAACAGGAAAATCTAGGGTCAGTTTTCCATTTAATGAATGTGAATATACATCTGTACCATTTGAATCCTGGTCTTCCTCATCCCGATTCGTTCAGAGACTGTCTAGCACTCCACATCCTCAGACCTCACTGTGAGAATCAGGCTGCTCTCATGGGGTCGTGGGTCATCAGACGGAATGATGGGGTTTAGGTTTATTGGCCCTCGCAGCCAGTGAAATGGACTGCAGATGCTGGCGTGACGTAAAACAGGATTTTGTCTCGACCCCGGAGGTCATTGTTGCTGGAGGTACAGTATGAGCTGCAGTCATTTAAAAGGCCTTTACTGCTAAAAATAAACTGTTAATGCATGTGTTGCCATTGTAGAATTTCCATCGTTTTCATGCTCGGATGTTTGAACTGAAGAGAGCTGTAGGAAAGAGTAAAGTTGCCTTAACAATGTAATTGGATGAAATTGTTTTTGGGAACTATTAGATTATATTTAAGAACATCCAGATGCATGGATATCACATATACTTAAGGGAGAACAGAACAAAAGCCTTAAGAGCAAAAAGCTGACCGGGTTTCTTTCCGACAAAACAGATACAACTTCATGATTAAATTATGTTCTTTTTGAAACAAAACAAATACAACTACTAGGAACAATCACAGTGTTGTGCTGCAGATGGGAGTGTTTGCCAGAGATAAGATAAAATACCAGAAAGACAACAACAGGCAGAACCAGAGGGAGCAAGAATACACAGCCAATTACCCCAGAGCTGACCAAGACTGAGAGACCGAGCTTAACCTCTATTTATTTACATGCCGTGCAAAGTCTCAGTGAAAGAACCAGTAAATTACAGCCCTCACTGAATTATTATCATATGATAAATAGCTACTGATGGAAGGAAAAATACAGTTTGAAACTCTGCAAACCCGATATCACAAATTACAAATGATTATTTCCAATTATCAGTTAATCTGTTAATATTAATTCTAGAGACTTATTTTGTCCCACCATCAGTTCAAAACCCCAAGATGTTCATTTTACTATAAAAGAAGCAACATTAGGGAAGCTTGAACCAGATGTATTTTTGCTTGAAAGATTTTGTTAAATTGATGATTAATCAATGGGCTAAATTAGTTTTCTGTATGACTATTCTATCTACAAGCTACTGTGTATACTGGTATGAGTATTCAGATCCTTTACTTGAGTGAAAGCACCAATAAAAAAACTCAATTTCAGCTAGAAGCCCTGCATTCATATTGAATTATTATCAACAAAACATACTTAAATTAAAAGTTCTGGTCCTGCAGAAAAATGTCCCCTGTGACTGATATATTATTACATATAACATTATTAGAGTGTTAATACCAATGCAACATTGTGTAAGCAGCATTTTACTGTTGTAGCTGGTCGAGCTGGTTCATCTACTTCAGATACATTTATAGTTTAGTCCAGTGGTTCCTAACTTCAGGGTCAGGATCTCAAGATAAACCTGAGAAAGAGGAAGTACAATGTTTCCCTCTGACATATCATGAAGTAGAAGTATAAAGTAACACAAATTGAAATACTCTATGAGAGTACAAGCACTTCAAATTTGTATTACATAACTGGAGTAAATGTGCTGTAACAAAGATTAAAAAGCTAACTTTGATCTTTAAACTTCTTGATGTAAATATGACGTTTGATGCTCTTTTGTGTCTGAGATGTGCTACATAAATAAGACCATGTATAAAAGCTGGGTTCTGTTCTCTCTCAGTGGTCATTTCATAATATAATTCAGATGAGAAAGCAGCAAAATAAAGTGATTTTGGCTCATTCAGCTGCATTTTTCTTTTCTCGTGTTTCTCATCTGCTGCAGTGATATCCATGTAGTTACCATAAGATTTATCACATTCTCTGACACGTTCTCTCTAATAAGCTGCTATAGTTTTAGCTCTGACAGTTTTATAGGTCAAACTGTCAGAGCTCCCTCTCATCCAGGGACCAGGGGAGTGTGTGTGTGTGTGTGTGTGTGTGTGTGTGTGTGTGTGTGTGTGTGTGTGTGTGTGTGTGTGTGTGTGTGTGTAGGTGCAGGAGGGCGGAGGAAGGATGAAGGTTGAGGAGGATGCTATTATCTACCTCAGTCATCCTGCAACCACTTCCTCCCTTCTCTCCCCTCGCTGCTTCTAAACAGCCCCACAGGTTAAAAATAAGCCATTGTTACACATACACAAAGGGACATGGAAGGGCCTTTCATAGTCAGGGACTGACATCCTTATAACTTTTTAATATGGAAACACCAACTCTGTGTTAGACTTGAACGGTGAGGAAGTTTATTTTTATGGAATTAAGTAAAAAAAAGTAGAAGTAGAAGTGGAAGTCGATTATTCTTTCATTATTGATTATTTTCTCAATTAATTAATTAAATGCTTGGTCTGTAAAAAGTCAACAAATTGGGAAAAAGTCATCCATCATTTTGTTTTGTCCCACCAAAAGTGATAAAACAAGTACTTTTTCACACTTGAGAAGCTGGAACCAGTTACTTTATATTATAACAAATACAATTGTATTGCATTTTTTAATTTATAAAAATTCTTAACAATGCAAACTGCAGTAAAAGCATGAAAAATTGCCATCCTAATTTTCAGTTATAAAAAAGATTTTGAAGTTTTGTATCATCTTTTTAATGTTTAAATGAGATTGAGATATGAATCAAGACTAAACACTGAAAAAATTCTTATTTGTGATAGAAGCAAAATCACTTTAATGTTGGATCCATTACTTGTAGGTGTCCCAGTAAACCCAACATCCAGAATTAACAATACCAGGAGCCTGAAACTGGAAAACCTACATGGAGTTCAATATTTCTATAATATTATAAGTTAAATCTGTGCGAAAAAGGTCTGCTGTAAAAAAAAAAGTCTATCAGAGCAACATCTCGTTCAGCGGTAATAAAGCCACATCGTATGCAAGCAGGGTCAAACATGGCCTCCCTTATCTCATACAGCTTCCAAGAAAAATAAGCATGTTGTGACGGCAGAGATGAGACAATATCAGTGGACGCAACAGAAACCATTTGCTGCAAAAGAAAACTTGTGCTGGTGCTGAACATTTGCCTGGAGGTTGTGTTAAACTTGCTATGAGGGATCTATGGACATCAGGACAGAGTAAGCTTGAAGCTGATTGGCTGTTGAGAATATTTCCTGTCACCACAAATGTTCAACTCAAACATCTTCAGCAATAATTAGTCTAGTTAGTAGGATAATAATTAGCCTCCTTTTAGCTCAGGTTTGGTCTCCAGGAACTCATGACCAAAATATTTGCATCTGTGTTTTCCATAATTAGGCGTCTGACACCAGCAATGTTTTCGACCTTCACAGTTGGGTAATAATTCTCTGCAGGTTCCCTCACATGATACGCATTCAAATTTGATTCAGTGATAATATTCAAATTTAAAGGGAAGCTACACTGAAATGCAACACACACACACATAAAAAAAAAGACTTTCTACAAACCAAGTATGTAGCACAGTGACAGCCAAAAAGCAGTCAACACACAAGATCCTGTTATGCAACGATCACAAGGAGGTTCAGTTACAGGTCAGACAGGGTACATGAACCTGCAGGCGGGAGGTAACTGAGTGAGGAGGGATGTGCTGCACTTTCAAAGAACAAATGTTTTGGATGCAGACGCTCAGTTAACAGAGATATAGACGTGTGGAACATGAGTCGATCTGTGATTTTTTTTTTTTGGAGTTTCTGCATCTGCCTGATTCCCACTGTAATGGAGTGCACATCTTTTTGGCCTTATGACTTTTCTGGCCTTATGATCTGTGGCTCTTAACACTGTCTGATCCTGTAAATCACTGACAAGAGTCAACACAGCAGCAGCACCGGGATTTACAGCAACCGAGCTGTCCGTGTATGAGTGATTACAGACGTGGTTATTTTCCCATAGCTGGACCCAAAAATAACTCCTCCAGCTTGGAACGATGCCATGTGGCCTCCTTTGATTTTTTTTTATTTTTTTTTATTTGTCTTTTTAGTCCCTGGGGCTATAAAAGCAGAACAGAGGCGTTGCTCCCTCGACCGATGGTCAAACCATGATATGATCACCCCCACGTCTCCTTAGCTAATCTGTCCAGCCAAACACAAGCTTTCCCACTAGGCAGCTGAGAGGACCAGCACCAATACAGCAGTGACCAGCCTGAGCATCTCCCACACCTATCAATCAGCGTGGGAGCCAGCACACCCTGACACACTTCTCAGATATGGTCAGCCTGACACCACGTTCACCACCATCTACTCCAATTCACCCGCCTGTCTCATTTCATCTCACTTCAGCTCTGCCTCTCTCCGTCTTTATCTCCCGTCCTCGACTTGTCACAAAGGAACCCCCCTGCACGTTTCCCCCTCACTGTCAAAAAATACATGACGCAAGTCTCCATCAGCAGCCTGGTTCCCATCGTTAACGCAGGCTTGAATCCATCAAAGGAGCAACAAGTAAGATGTTTTATATCTTTATAGNGAGAAACCCTACTGAAACCTAAACATCCCGGAGACCGAGGGCTGGGAGTTCACCGCAGCACCACCACTTTGCTTTTACAGTCTCCCTTCGGATCCGGGTAAGTGTTAGAAGCCGGTTATGAGGCCTCTCAGCGGTGGTATTCGTTTTATCCGTTGGACTTTGGGTTAGGTAGCCATGATGACACGAGCTAGCAGGCTAACAGCTAGCCGGGCTGGGACGGCAGGAGGCTGTCACAACCGGCTGATATTCAACATGTAGTGAACGACACACTGCCTCTGTGAACATACATACTGTTAGAGCAGGGTATCAGCTAACCAGGACTTCAGTTACTGCTCCTCAGTGTCCGGCTAACTTGAGCTAGCATTAGCTCCTTTTCCAGTTCTAGTTGGATTAAATTATGTAATCTGGACCAATTGTTATCTTCGCATACCAGAAAGGGACTGTACAAGGACAATGATTTTAAACAGGTGAGTGTCGTCTCCAGCTAATTCACATGCTTGTTATAGTGTTTGAAGTTGTCAGCTCTCATCTGGAGAGAACACTACACCAAACTCCTTTTAATATTTGCTGCTCTTTGGTGAAGCTGTCAAGACTATAACATAGGAGATTTTTAAACATTAGAAGCCATTCCTCAAATATTTTGCTGACAGTGGTAGAATGTCCGACAAACTAAGCCATTATTAAGATTATGAAACTGTTTTCTTGCTTTCCAGTGTCTCCCACCAGCAGCTGTTGTGACTGCATACTTTTGTCTCCTTGGATAATTGTAGCTATGTGGGAGAAACAAAGAAGGAAAGAGACAGAGATTTTTTTTGTCACAGTTGTTAGTCATCAGGAACTTGGCAAGGCTGGTTGTGTTAGTTTGTGTCCTCATCTGTCACTGTTGTTGTCTGCAGGCATTATCAAGAGTTAGTAATCTGTTGACTGAACCAGGAGGCTGGCTACTGTTTTAATGTCTGTTTTCTTTTCTGTTATAGCAAATGTTTTGACGATTAATAACCCATCACGTGATTTCCCAACACAATGTCGTGACATGAATGAAATTAGTCATGTCTGATTTTCGTTGGAGGCCTGGTTTGCGATCATCAGATTTTCAGTAATTCATTACACATACTGTATGTTATCGTGTATTGCAAAGTAAAACCTGTGATTTTACAGTTTGGATATTAGTTTAAAATGACATTGTGTTATCTATAGACCTTTTCATACCTGAAAGTCTGAACCAAACTCCATGTTTTTGTTACATTATATATTACATTATATAAATTTGATGGGGTTCGTTTTGGTTTCACATTGCATTTGTGAGAATGCACTAAAGAATTACACATGCCATACATACCTATGTCCTGTTGTCATCACCTGTGTGAGCTGCATCTTCCTTTACTTGGAATTGATTGGTTTGTAAACTGGCATGTGTGTGATGTCAGCATGTTGTCAGCTGCTCTCCCTTTCATCTCTTTGGAAAATAATTGAAAAGAGTTTGTACAACTGACTCTTTATTCAGTTGTTGGACCAAATATCAACAAGGCAGTGAAATGAAGCCCTAACTGCCTCCAAGCAAGTAGTGTCTTGGTGCTCTGGTGCTACTTGAAGGTATTAAAATTAGGTAATATGCAAACATAAAATTGACACTTGCAAATGAGCCTTATTGTGAAAAAAAGTCCAATTCACAAACACCAGTGTTAATGTGCACTTAGTAAAAATTATTAGTGTCTAGTTAGTGTTAAAGTTGGTGCTAACTTAATTACATGTATAGGGGCAACATGATTGGGTGCCGTCCTTACTGTGCATAAGTCAAAAAAATATTCAATCAGGAAGACTTTCCTTACATTCATTCCCCCTCCTCTCTGACGCGCCCCCTTTTCCTGCTTCCGGATATCAGCTGATTAGGGGCTTTTATTCTTTTGCCTCAGTCTCTATCAG
Source organism: Centropyge bicolor (assembly GCA_037975185.1). Lineage (NCBI taxonomy): Eukaryota > Metazoa > Chordata > Actinopteri > Pomacanthidae > Centropyge > Centropyge bicolor. The sequence continues at coordinate 2,233,772 of JBBMOC010000066.1, read as the reverse complement.
CCAGTCTTATCTTTGCTTGTCCCCCTTTTGTTGCTGTCAGCTGTCATTTTATCAGACGCCAAACAAAGGCAAACAGCACTTGGCTACCGAACTTTATGAGCGTGCCTGTGATGTAATTTCATTAGCACAATATCTTTTGTGAATCGGACCTTGAGACGGTGCAATCAGCAGCCGCAGTCCGTTCTTTGTGAGTTTGCCACTTGGTCTCCTCCTCTCCACTTGTGCCACCGCTGCTCATTTCTTTTGTTGTGTTGTTTGTCCTTCTTCCAGTTCTGATAGTCTGAACTTCCTATAATTGGTCTGAAAGTTTGACCTAAAATAGATTTGGAACTCTTGAGTGTTGTTCACTTAAAACATTACTATAGTAGAACCCATTTGCCCCCTCATCATGAAGTTATGTTTTGGGGATGCACCATTGTTTAACGCTTGGTCATGGTGTAAACAGTTTATCTCTGTTAAGTTAAATTGAGTTGGTAAATGGAGTAAATTGAGTTAATCAGTCCAAGGAGTTAACAGTACATTGCAAGTTTAGCTTGTAGCTGATGAGGCTTAGACAAGTTTGACATTTTGCTGATCTGAGCACATACCAGGAGCTCTACAGCCAGCATTTCAAATTCAATAAAGTGCCCAGCAAAATCACCAGATACAATTCGCCTCTCCTGTGGTGTCCTTGTTTAGCTGGTTAGAAATATCCAGTGCAAGTCATTTTTGAGTTTAATATTCAGTGAATACCTTCATCTACAAAACGTTGCTCAGCCTGCTTGCGCTGCTGCAAAGTCAGCACTTGCAATTAATTATTGACAGAGACTAAAGCAGTAGCCGAAGTGAAAGTTTACCCAGGAGCTCCTCTCTTTCTCCTGCTCTGCCATGTGCACACTGGACGACATAGACTGAGGGACATGCATTATTCAGTGACGCATCAAGGTAACAGACCAGATTCTAGGAGAGATCACAGGACCTCACTCCCATGCCAGCGTTTCCCTGTCAGTTCTCTTTCTCTCTGACTGACACTTTTGTTAGTGGTGCAGCTTACTTGGCTGGATTCTCAGACTTCATATCTGTTGACATACCTGTTTGTTTTTTGGGTGATTAGAATCCAAATTATAATACAAAAAGTAAATATTAAGTCAGAACAGCATCTCAGTGCAACCTGTATGCATTCAACTGTTGACACTTGTGTAGACACTGGCTCTCTATGCACACAAGGCACAAGTTGTGTTTTAGTTGAACATGCAAATCTGACATGTGACTCTAACATTGTGGCAGGCTTGTTTGAACTGATGATTTGAGTTTACACTCAGTTTGTAGATAATAGTGTTTTAGTGTTCAGGATAGATTCCAGGAAGGGAAGACAATTTATAAATGTATCCTGTCCATTTATTGAAATTGATGCTCCAGTAGAGCATCGTTATATTACATTACATCATGCTACATTGCATTACAATCATTTGGCAAAATGACTTACTGTAAGTGCACTTGATGTTTTGAAGTGTAATTTTAGTTTTTAATATATCTGAGGGATACATGGGGTATTATGGGGCCTTGGTGAGCTGTTTGACCTGAATGAGACCATATAATTTACTATTTTTTGTACAGTGAACAAAGAAAGACTAATTTATTTTATGCCTTAAAACTGGTTTAAGCTTTGAGCTGAAACAGATGAAAGCCATTGTGCAGAGTCAAATGTCATGGATACAGGCGCCACAAGTGCACATATGGGAAGTGGACATGCAGTCATTCAGAGGCAACAATAGGGCCTAATTGAATGTCCTTAATTTCTGCAATGATGTGAAATAGTTGTATTGATCGTGATTTGCTTTATGCCTCTTGCCTGCCAGTACACTGTCAACCTCTAAAAGTACTTGACTGATTGTTATGTAGTCAGTATTATGTGCGATTGTTGAACTGTACTTGATTCTAATACTGTAGGTATTAGCAAGCTTTGGGTGGGGTTGTCCTTTTTTGTCTTTAGAAGGGTAATATTTGCAAGTCTTTTTTATTGTAGGCTATATATATTAAATCTGAATGATGCCGAAGCAGTGGGAAACCGAACTCTAACCATCCTAATGACGTGTTGTCTGTGCTGCAGGCCTTCATCCCAGCCCTATGTCATGGCCAGTGGAGTCACCAAGTCGGGTACTTCCAACGGTTACCCTATGAAGGCACAGCTACAAATCATTGGTAAGTTTTCTGTCTTTTTCAAAATGAGCAGAGGTTCAGGTTAAGAAAGGATCTGTTCTTTTACATTCAAAGTTAGGCCACTTCTAATAACAAATAACAGTCTTTTTTATGTAAAAAAGGAAATATATGAATAAATGATAGTAAATAATTGAATAAGAATGATTAAGAATTGATTCAACTTAATAAATTAATGATGGCCATATTCCATATTGCTGCTTCACAGTCAGGGTCCTGGTATGATGGTTCACTCATCTCAAGGTGAAAATGTGTTGCGATCAGAATGTGATCGGATCTTCTTGACCACATCTGGAGGTCGTTTAGCTGGCTTTTCTGTTGGGATCTTAAGCAGATGCAAAGACAAATGTACACTGTGTTTTCATCTGTGCAGAATGTAACATTTCTGTTTTTAATGAAGATAAAATATAGATTGTTATTCAAATCTAAAGAGTGAGCACTCAGGAAGGTCACATGTCTATTCTGTGTCTTAAGAGTGGCAAAAGATACATTATTCAGTAGAACTGCATGAAAAATGAAAGCAATACCGGTGGAAATGAATGATATACATGTGCACACTGCATTCATTACAGGGCATATAATTTATCTAGTCACAGAGTAGCCTTCACACCAGTGCTGCAACACACAGGCACCGACAAACTGACAACAAGTTTTTTATTTAAGAAAGAAATAACTTAATGTATTACTTCTGCCAAATTTACAAAAGGGGACAAAGATTTACAAATTTGTTGTACAAAGTGTTTCACAAAGTTGATAGTTGGCCCCAAAGATCCGATCTCCATGATGATAACAAGAACACATTAAAAATACCAGATGTAAAAGCAAAGACAAGATCAGATTGTTTATCATCTGGATAGAGATCCCATTTTAATACCAGGCTAAAATGGGGGCATCTTTCTCACTGTCATGACTTACTGGGACACTTTAATAGAACAAGGTGCATTGCAGTCATGTTCCCCTCTTCTGCTTTTCATTAAACATTTGTCCTATATATAGAATTTCCTTGTTCCTGAATTGTTTTCTTTTTCCTCTTTCGTTCTGCACCGACATGACTGACTGTCCACTGCACTGCTCCTTCACCCTGTCTCTGCGTTTCAGTGATATCAGCAAAACTGAAAGAGAACAAGAAAAACTGGTTTGGTCCGAGTCCTTACGTGGAAGTGACAGTCGACGGCCAGTCCAAGAAAACTGAGAAATGCAACAACACCCACAGCCCCAAATGGAAGCAGCCGCTCACTGTGTGAGTCAAAGTCTTGCTGGGATTACCAGACCCATATGACATTTTATCACATTTACAATAATCACAACTGTACTACCCTGTTGTAGCCATACATGTGTCCAATAGTATTCAAATGTAGATGTTTGGTCTTTTGTGTTGCCTTGGATTTATAAGACCCAAAGTGAATTCTAATGTTTGAATGGCCACAGGCAATTTATTCACCTTTGATAGACATCTTACTGTGTTATTATTAGTCACCCTGTTGTGTTAAATGTCACCAGTCTGGTATTCCAGGAAGTACCAAAACAGCCCTAACTGTTATTTGCAAAGGCTTCTTCCGTCAGGTTTCACTCCAAAACAGATTTAGTGTGTGCACATAAAGTTTTACTCGAAGTGTTTTAAATGAATCAGCACTTTTTTTATTGAAACCCTGATTCAGCGCTGTAGACTGTTCAGGTAACTAAAACTATTGTCCTCAATTTGTTGAGAAGCTTATAAAGAAAGCATGTAATAATCTAATGACTACCTGTGCTGCTGGATGAAGTACAGTTCAACTCCAATATACAATTACTTCTGCCTGATACTCTTGGTGTAATAAGCCGTGGCAGCTGTTCATGAGATCGCTTCTATTCCACAGAGTTTGAATTGAGTGATTAATGAAATCAAAGTAGTTTGAAAAAGAAGAGGAAGCTGGAAGAGGAAGCTTTGAGGAAGAAGAAAAATTACTGCTGACTGTCGTATTTTGGCATAGCACATCAGAGTTTCCTCAGAAAACTGTTCAGACCTTGAGGGGTATCAGCCAAGTGTACAGAAATAGACTTTCTGATAATTGTAGAAAATTGCTGGTATGACATATAATCTTGATCAAGAAGTCTTGCCTGAAGCAGTTTCCTTTGCAAATGAGTCACCAGGGCTTGGTTTTTGGGAAGGATTTTGATAATAGTCTATCTCAGGATAATGGTGTATACAGTTTAAAGAACAGATACGCTGTCTCCCCCCTGGTTAACATTTACAAGGAAAATGCCACATAGTGGTGAGACAATGTGTCCGGTTCATTTACAGGAATCCTGTTTCCAAACATGTACTGTAAACTTAGTGCACTCACACCATTTGACTCCCTGCAGTCCCAAATATTCACACATCAGATGTCCTCTTAATTTTAGCTTTGCCAAAATCTTCTGCTGTGCACAGCGACCTTCTTAATATAGCATTCTCCTACAGTTTCACTTGAACCCATGGGGGCAGAGTTATTATGTAACGAGTGTTTACTATGGGATGTAATCTGACCTAAGCCCATGTGTCCACTTTTTTTTTTTTTTTTTTTTTATAACCAGCAGTTACTGTCGCTGAGGGATCGAGCTAAACAACTGTCATAACGATGGTTATAGACACTCATTGTTCCCAAATAGCTTCTGAACTTTATTGTCTGTGGGTTGCTTTTACCACAAGACTTTTGTTGCTCACACTACCACAGTGGCTGGATTGCAAACTACCAGCAATAACAGTCAACAACACCAATTTATTTCACAATATCATTTCAACAAAATGCTGAGAGAACTGGATGCATTCATCAGTTGGTGGGAGCTGTGACATCCGGGAACCTTTGTTCTCATTTTGTAATTTTTTATTGAGTTAATAGCAGCATTGTTCCTAATAGCATCACCAGTTTCCTGCTGAAAAAGAAGAAGTAGTGCTCGGTTTTTTGCGACAGTGATTGATGAGATGGTTGTGACGTCCTGATAGTTCAACCCTGGGGGCATCTCTGAAATCAGATCCTCAGTGGACAAGAACAAGGCACTGCTCTCTTTGTCATGCAAAGGTATCAATTCAATGCATGCTCCAGCTGACATGTTTGTTTCTGCAGGATTGTGACTCCCTTCAGCAAACTGGTGTTCCGCGTGTGGAGCCACCAGACCCTGAAGTCAGACGTGTTGCTAGGCATGGCCACGCTGGACGTCAGTGACACGCTCAAGACTAATGACATGAAAAGTGAGTGTATGATACACACACACATTTACTTAGGTCACTTTTGAGCACATTAGATAGTTTTCCACAATGTTCAATACCTATCAATACCAAGCTCCTTCAGCGACAGACTGCTTCACCCAAAGTGTGTTTCTTCCTGTAGCTGTTAGACTGTATAACCAGCACTGCTCCCAATAGACCATGGACCATATACTGCTTTTCAGTACATTTGTACAATACTGTTCTCTATGTAACTCCACCCACTGTGCAATACTTGACCAAGTCAATGTGCAATATTCTGTATTTAGTATTTAATATTTAATATTCCATATCTAAGCTGTCATTTCTTACCTCAGTTTAGGCCCATTGTGTATATTTACTGGTCACATATTTTTATACTGGTTGTATATTTTTATACTTCATATTTTACATTTCATATCCATACTTGAAATTTTATTGAGTTGTGCTGTGTTGTGCTGCTGTGACATGTGAATTTCCCCACTGTGGGACGAATAAAGGCTTATCTTATCTTATTTGTTTGTAATTTTAATAGGTTGTGTAAACTCCACTTGATAGGTGGTGGTAGTGCGCCTGTGTGGCTATGATCCACATTTTAACTTAGAAGAGGAACTTTTTGTCCAGCTCCCCAGTTCACGGCCTGTGGTGGGGGAAAAGGAAAAGAAAACAGAACAAGACTTTTAACTTGGGGATCTACCAGCCTTTGTTATTAGAGAAACGCTGTACCTCCTGGTTGGCACAGTGTTGTCTATGCTAACGTAATGCTATAGTCAGATGATTGAGAGGCAGTTTCAACTAACAATCTTTGCCAGCAGGTGCACGGTTGTTAAGACTAACAGAAACAGAATTGACTCCTCTTACTTAAAACCAAACTAAGATCAACGCTACAAACCATAGCTGGAGAACAAATCAGTCTTGAGCTCAGAGGCCTGTGGTGTGTGTGGTGACATGCTGTCATGTTATATTGTGAAAATATCATCATGATCAGATCTCAGACTTGTGTGGCTCAGAAGAAAGTGCCAAGAAAAGTTGCATGTTACTTTTTTGTGGACATTTTTATGTTGTACAATATGTTTTATTTTGTTCTTCTTTTGTTTATTTGAAACTGCTGTTGAAGCTGCCAGTAATGTAAAATGCACCATTTCCTGCACATCAGAGGTTTTGGTAAAGATCTTTCAGATGTCTTTGTGGTGTGGTACGTGTTGATATGACTGTGTTCACAGTTTGAGGATATCAAGGCCTCCGTGAACAACCAGGAAACCGAATATACAGAAATTATTTCACAGCTTTTGCAGAAGTGGTTTTAAACCTTTTAGTAAAAATTAAATCAACAACAACTCCACTCATTTCTGAAGGAGACTGCTGTTTTTTGTCACCCCCTTTTTCCCCCCTGGTAGATTTTGGGGCTGTTTATCTTTGCTTTGTTTTTCATAAAGACTCCTTTGACTCCACTGCCTGGTCATTTTTTATGCATGGAGCCTGTCCAGCAGTGCTCATGATGGAGAACTCTCGGTACAAATCACATGGCAAGAGCTTATTGATGGTCGTTGTCAGGGTTTCTCGAGGTTCCTCTTGGGCTTAGGTGCTGCCGTGTCAGAGATGTAAGTTTACAAGAATCTGCCAGATTTTAAGATTTGTGCCAAACTAAGACAGTTAGGCTACATAGAGACAGCTTTTGTATTAGCTTGTTTGTACCAATTTGCTATTAGATTAAAAATGCTAGTTTAGTCGTCTTTATGCTGCATTATCTTTCATATTGCAATAGTTACATTTGCTGCTGTATTGAAATGTCACCTTATCCTCTAAACCACTTTAGATTCCATTTTGTACTAGTTGTATATACCTTTTGTATGTGCCTTATTTAAATAATTTTATACTTTATACTTCTGTCTATCTGTATGTTTGTGCTGTGCTTATCTTATCTTATCTTAAAACACATTCTGGTTGTGTAAATTGAAAACAAATACAGACAAAGATGTTGAGAATATTCCTTAACGTTTAACAGGATTTGGGTTTTTCATTTGGCTTTTCATTTTTTGTTATAATGATAGGGACATACTGCATGTCGTAGTAGGACAGTACACACTGATCACCCTAAGTATGACTTGTAGATGTGGATGTGTTTGTTGCAAATGAGCCTGATTTACCAGCAGCAACAACATACAGAACAGGAACAGCAGATCAAACTGTGTTGCTTTGTTCCTCTTATTTATTTTGAGTAACATAATTAAAACTGTAATGTCCCTCCACACTGAGCCAAGTAAAAGATTACTGTTATGGTTGTGCCTATGTTCGGTGCTGCAGGTTTAATTACTGAGGCTAGCAGATGCTCCTGTTAGCATTGTTAGCTTGGATTCCATTTCAGTTGTCATTGACTTACCACCTTGTATTCTTGTTGCCCTGATGTAGTCTCTGAGGTGGTGCAGACCCTACAGCTCAGTGCAGACAGAGACCAGTCCGATGTGGTGGGAGACCTGTCTGTCTGCCTGGATGGCATGACCGTCGACCCTGAGATGTTCACCACGGCCGAGGCCGACCATCACAGTGAGTCACAGCAGAGACACAAACTGGATACACGCAGCTCTATTTGACTGTTTTCAAGTTTAAGTTTATTTGTCATGTCAACTTCCCTCGTCTGGTCAAAACAAAACACGCTGGGAAAACATTCAGTCAGCACATTTATAAATGATGTTAGAGTCAGTATCCTTTCTTTGTTGCTTTAAGAAAAACTGTACTTATATTAACAGAGTTTGATTATGTTGTGTGTTTTTACTTCAGGTAAATCAAATGGGGAATCGCAACCAAATGGGGATCATGTCATAAGGTACAGTGTCTATTCTTATTTTTATTCGAGTTTCACTGTTGACACAATTCTTGTTTCTGTTTTGTTTCACTGCGGTATTTATCTTTGTCCACCCTCCCTCCACACAGGCGAAGTCGGGACAGCTCTCCAGCTGTGGACGGTGTAGAGCACAGGTCTTCTCCAAGTGGGCGAAGGTCAGTGAACAGCACAGGGTCTCCGTCGGTGTCATCAGGGGGCTCGAGGCCTCTCCGACCACCCAGGCCCTCCAGACCTCCTCCTCCAACCCCTCGCAGACCCACGTCTTCACCAGGTCAGACATTTACTGTTTCTGGACACTTTTCAACTCACGACAGGGGGGAAACAAAGGTCAAGTGCTCTTTTTGCCCTGGCTGTCATGTCAAACATTCACCCTGAGGAAAAATTAGGGATTGGGCAAGCACTCAACTCACATACACTTTTTGTACAACCAGTTTACTGAAATCCTTTTTGTGTGTCATACTTGTTCTTCTTTAAGGTCTGCGATTTAACTCTGTGTTTGTTTCTGCAGCATCTTCCAGCAACGGCTCTGCACCAGCTGATGGCAGTGACGGTCAGTCAGGCTCTGATACACCGGTGCGAACACCTGCCTCCGGACCCTCGCCAGCCCCGGACTCAAGTCCATCGGCAGGCTCAGACAGGAACTCCACATCGGCTTCCAGCTCTGGAGCTGCAGCAACCAGGCAGCCAACCAGCAGCATCACTCCTGCTGTCACTCCCAGAGTCCCTGCTGTCAACACCGGACCATTGCCCCCTGGGTCAGCTCTCATTTTGTTTTATATTTGCAGAAAAGCTGAGGGAGCTTTTGGTTATAAGAAAGGTTAAATGATACTTTTTAGGCTCAGTGCAAGTTAATGTGTCACTAACATGAAGGAGTATTGTCTGATTTTCCATTGTCATGCTCAGAGGTAATAGTTGTTGTTATGCCCGAGCCAAACAGCTCATTACATGTTCTGCTGCTTTGTGTAACTCACAGAGAGAAACAGAACAAAGACAAAGTGCAAGCTTCAAAAACACAAACAGAAATTAAAAAAAAAAAGAACAAAAATTTCAAGAAGAAAATGATTAATTCAGATTCTATCAAAGTCTGGGAAATAGATAAGTGAGGGAAAGACTAGTGAGCATTTATTAGTTCCTGAAGCCATGAATGGATAAATCGAAGTGTGTGCATTCATTAGAAGACACAAAGCAAATATGTGGGCAGGCACAAGTGAAAAATATGAGCTATTTTTTTTGGGCTGTTGAAAACAACTGAAGTGTGTCCGAACATTGATTACATCTGTTTGTCACTTATGGCATTCTACACTTTTCCTGTGGCTATGACTAACTCGCTCTATAACTGTTACCATAATTACTGCGCTTTTTAGTGCTGTCATTGTGACAACATTGTAACCTTCACCGGCTATTTGCTGCTTTTATAGTAGGATGAATCATGTTGTGAAAGCTGTTTTAAATCCATGGCTAATCTAGATGGTTGGAGCCGTGCACCATTACCTAATGTCTCCAATTTTATTGCTGTTGTTTTATCATCTAGGTGGGAGCAGAGAGTGGATCAGAACGGCAGGTTGTATTTCGTCGATCACGTGGAAAAGAGAACAACGTGGGAACGGCCTGAACCACTGCCCCCTGGGTAAAAACTCCCTCCCTTTTGACCTTTGTCTTCTTGGATGCAGATATGATTTCCCCTTATAAAGTTTACATAATCTCAATCTATTTGTAGATCAAATATGGCTCCTCCCCATCTTAAATGATAGGGTTAATCGAATACTGGCTCATATTCTGTTTGAGCCAAACACAGCAGAGCCGGCCACGTGCTAGTGTCTTGAATCGTATTCAAGCAGCCACTAGTAGCCCGCACAGGAGTGGAGGAGGGATGTAATGTGACTATGTTCTTAATTACAGTTTCAGCTATCCACGTCATCTAACTAGTAGTTTGCTTAGCCACACCTGTAAATTAATTGTTCAACATGTTGGCAGTGAGACAGTATTGCTTTTAATTAGTAGCCACAGAATCTTGTGAAGTTGCCATTTTGTGTCTTGGGCTCTAGTTGTATGAGCACAAGGTCACACGTGTATGAGGGTCATGTTACATTTGAGGAAAGGCAGAGAAGAATACTACTAGCTTTTGAACATAGATGTAAAAAAAAAAAAAAAAAAAATTTTTCAAAAACTTGCACTCTTAAGTATTTTGGCAGTTTGCCAGCTTTCCTCACTGATCCTGTGTCCTGTTCACTTACCTCAATGATGATTATTATTCTTCAGCTATGTGTGTTTACTCTTTTTTTAACTGTTCTTTTTTAGCTTCCTATCAAATGCAGTTTTACCAAGTTTTTGCCAGGATATTTGAAATCCACTAACAGTTTATATTTCATTTAAATTGTGCATAACGATTTTAGCCAGTCCACCTTGTCTGATTATCTTCCTGTGTTTCATTTGCCTTCAGGTGGGAGCGTCGGGTTGACCAGATGGGCCGAGTCTACTTTGTCGATCACATCACACGAACCACCACGTGGCAGCGCCCCACAATGGAGACAGTGCGTAACTACGAGCAGTGGCAGCACCAGCGCAGCCAGCTGCAGGGCGCCATGCAACAGTTCAACCAGAGGTTCATATTTGGGGTGAGACTTTTGTCTTTGTACTCTGATTCTGTGTGGTGATGTAGGGGTTAATACACTGGAATATGCTGACTATTAATTCCTGTAACAGTCTTCTGGAGTGTGATGAAACAGAAATGTGTCACATCCATGAGAAATTCAAAACATTTTTGCTGAAAAGTGAGTTTTGCCAGCTGAACTTTACTTAAAGCTGAACAATACATTCAGTCTACACTGTGACCCAGTTACTGTTAATAGGTAGCTCAGTGTTAAAGTTCAGTAAAGTATTTACTTAGTCTGTTGTAACAAGTTTAGATTTTGACATTAATGTTAAATGTTAACAACCAACTGGCTTGAAGATGTTACTTTGGTTCAAACTGATGTTTGTCTTTACATCTGACTCCTTCTTCATGATGTGTCCTGTTAACCAAAGTAACTCGATTTGATTGTTGGACAGTATTTGTCTTTTAGGGGCTTTTTGATTCATATGAATTTTTCTCATTCTGTGCTGTGTAGCTACAAGAACAGGTCTCAGCCACTCAGAATAAGGAGTTTGATCCTCTTGGGCCTCTGCCGCATGGATGGGGTAAGATTTTTAAGGCTTTTCAAATTTTAGATCCACTTCTCTCATAAGAACATAATGAAAAAGTTTTTTATTAAGTTGAGTAGCTTTCAACAATGAGTTCCAACACCTGTGAAACTCAGAGCTCAAACAGGCAAATAAACAATGAAACTCTCTGTCATCTGTCAATTTTCATGACCAACAATTCTACCTCTGCGTTTATTGCTTGATCTGTGGACTGATCTGACTATTGCGTAATTTGATTATCATCTTCTAGGACCTTTGGTCGATACTGGACCTTTATCTATCTCTGAAATATGTCTGTCATTTTTCCAACAAACCTCAGATGAAACTACTGCCACCTGTGCATGATAAGTCTTGACTGCTTGCCAGCAGTAGCCTTCTAGCTGTTAGCGTCTGTTGGCTTCCTGTCTCACAGCCATGTTGATATACAGTGGTATATTCATTACCATACAACACAGGAGAATGTATGTTGTTTCAGAAATAAAGTAGTTGGAATCAGCAGATCTGTGACAGGAACCATTGCATTTTCATAGAATCCCTGAGAACGTCCAATGTCTCAACAAAAATGCTAAAAGATGTTTTGAATTTGTCAAGTGGGCACCCTAAATTCCCGCTTGTTTTCATGAGTGCAGGCAAGTTGAGCAATCGATTAACTGACTGTTTCTTTTTCAGAGAAGCGAACAGACACGAATGGCAGAGTTTATTTTGTCCATCACCCGACGCGGACAACACAGTGGGAGGACCCACGAACACAGGGGTTAGTCTGTGTTTGTTGGCATATTTAAATGCACTATACTTGTATATGACATCAATGTATCTAATCCATCCCTAAATGTTGATGTAATCTTGCTTCAGGTTGCTGAATGAGAAGCCACTTCCAGAGGGCTGGGAGATGAGGTTCACTGTGGATGGTATTCCATACTTCGTAGATCACAACCGGAGAACGACCACCTACATTGACCCTCGCACTGGAAAATCCTCACTGTAAGTCCACCGCTGTTTTGTTTACTACTTCCTGAAAGCCCTGAGACTTTAGACATGATAATCACACATCAGAGTTACTTTGTTACATCAAGAAGCATCAGGAAATATATTAGCTGATATTAGAAAAATCTACATTAAATCTGCATCTACAATAAAATCTACAGTAACTTTGGCCTCTAGAAATTAAACCTGTCTAACAGAAGTTGCAAAGTCCTTCTCATAGCACCACAATGTTTTTATAAAGCGAAACATGTTTCCTTTTGTCAGAGACATTATAAGAAATTAGGAGATCTAACTGGTCGAAGCAGGTTTAGGGGAAGTGGGCAAACAAACAAAAAGTTAAATTACACCAGTGTGCCATTTAATAACTAGGATGATTGAATGAACATTGTGGCTTATGGATGGAATTTTCTGGTTTCGGTCAGCAGTTTGATCTGATCTTATTGAACACACAGCTCTGTTCTATTCAAGTTCTGTTTCAGTCGAGTTTCCAGCTGAATGAGTCACAAGCCTCATGACGCGTTATCTTACTTTCGTTCTGTCATTTGCACAGATGAAACACCTCAGTTGAGTCATGATAATGACTTGTGAGCATAACATGTCTTGAGAGTAATTGCTTTGGTTTTGTCCTTGTGGTGGAAAAACCAGTTTGGTGAGTGGAGATAAGAATGTGACAGTATGAACTGACAAGAGCAGCACTATACCGCCCGAACACACGTATTCACACCCTTGCAAAGACTCCTGTGTGAAAATACTTTTAACTGTATTAAGAGTCTGTCTCTGCTTCTTTCCCCCTCACAGTGAAAATGGACCTCAGATCACCTACGTTCGCGACTTCAAGGCCAAAGTACAATACTTCAGATTCTGGTGCCAGGTAAGAATCATGTTAATGCACAGTTTGACAGGGTGCATTATGGGGTCGAAATACACTGTGAGATAGCAAGTTCCTTTCAGACTATGTCAGATGGGTGTAATAAAACCTTGGTCGCAATCTGTATCAAACTGTACACATTAACTTTGAGGTATGTCAGTGAGTTGTTTGATAAATGAATGCTGAGACATGGCATCAGTTTGCATCATCCGTTGATGCTGAAAAGGCAACAAAATTATAATCAAGCTTTAGCCATAGTGGTGGTGCAGTTGTCCACTGAAAAGCTAGAGAATGCCTACAATCAGTCTGTGTATTCTGCATCATTTCATGTCATATTCTGACCGACCACATGAATTTTGATCACACTGCCAGAGTTCTGATGCAGCGTTGTCATGTCACAGCTGAAAGCACATTTGGCTCCTATATGCTTATGATCTTTTTTTCCCCTTTTTCTTCAGCAACTGTCAATGCCTCAACACATCAAGATCACTGTATCCAGAAAAACCCTCTTTGAGGACTCCTTCCAGCAGGTAAAGTGACCTGCAGATGTGCCTCATCAACTCTGCCTCAGGCTTAAGTGCTGTTTTTGTGGTGGTTACATTTTTCTAGTATCATCCAAATGTTGCAATTCTCATAGCTATAGTTTGATAAATGCAAACTGAGCCTCCATGTTACTGTGAGGACATCATGGCAGAGACATGTAGATGATGATTATATACTACTATGGATTGATGGATGGATACTATGGAGTCTATGTGCTTAAACGTGTGAGGAAAAATGTAATATCCCCTGTGCACTAAGTGACTACTATAATATCGTGATTATGCCGTCAATACATCATCTCTGTTTCAGATAATGAGCTTCAATGCTCAAGATCTGCGAAGGAGACTGTGGATCATCTTCCCTGGAGAAGAAGGCCTCGACTACGGAGGTGTTGCCAGGTCAGTTAGAGAAGGGATGCACAGACATGGTTGTAAATGTGTGCTCACATACAGTGAAGAAAATATGTTTTATGGATATAGTGTGTTTATTGTAGTTGTGTCATTGTTTTGGATATTCTGTTCCTACAAGTTCTTGATGTCTGTTAGCTCGTTAGCTACATGATACTGTCCTTTTCTCACCGATGTCCTCTCTCACAGGGAGTGGTTCTTCCTGCTGTCCCATGAAGTTTTGAACCCCATGTACTGCCTGTTTGAATATGCCGGCAAAGATAACTACTGTCTCCAGATCAACCCTGCCTCCTACATCAACCCTGACCACCTCAAGTATTTCAAGTTCATAGGACGCTTTATTGCCATGGTGAGTCACTTTTGCTTGTGTTAATTTATTTAAAAAAGTATGTCAGTAAAGATCATTGTAAGTGTAGTTTTGTTTTTTTGTACTACACCTCAACTTGATGTGAAACGTGAAGCAAATGCAATCAAACAACAATGAAGCAGCACATGTGTCTTCCCCCAGGCTCTTTTCCACGGCAAGTTCATCGACACTGGTTTCTCACTGCCGTTTTACAAGCGCATCCTTAACAAGCCCTTGGCCCTCAAAGACCTGGAGTCCATAGACCTGGAATTCTACAACTCCCTCATGTGGATCAAGTGAGTACACGGAAACATCTGGATGGGACAGGTAGCAGTTTTACAGCAAGTTAAACACTATAGACATTTCTTAGTGTAGTGAAAGTATTATGTACGACCTGGGTTTCCATTAAAACACACTATGGAGGTTTGGTTGCCCCTTTGTTACAAGTCTTGTTTATTTTTAATTTTCCGCCGTGTCTGTCAAACACACATTTGTTGAACGTAGGGTTTGTTATATCAATGGATGAGGTACAATGTTGTAATTGTTCGTGTCACTCTTCAGAGATAACGACATCGAGGAGTGTGGCCTGGAGATGTTCTTCTCTGTTGATAAAGAGATCCTGGGAGAAATCTCCACCCATGAGCTGAAACCAGGAGGAGGAGACATCCAGGTCACTGAGGAGAACAAGGAGGAGTACATCAGGTGGGCTTTGTTTTGATGTGATTCAATCAGTTGCATTTGGCCTTTTTAATCCGGTGCTTAGTAATTTATGCAGCATATTATGGGTTACACATGTTCCTGAAGCCAGAAAATGAAAATGACAATGAAGCACATGGTGAACATGAGTGTTACTGTAGTTTCATATATAACATCTGTGGCTGTGTGTGTGTGTGTGTTTGCCTCTGTCGCCCCCTGCAGGCTGGTAGCAGAGTGGCGCCTGTCCAGAGGAGTGGAGGAGCAGACACAGGCTTTCTTTGAAGGCTTCAACGAGGTCCTGCCGCAGCAGTACCTGCAGTACTTTGATGCTAAAGAGCTTGAGGTATGACTGAACTGGAAACTATGATACATGACAAGCTATGTGATAAACAATAAACCTGTTTGACATCTGCATTGTACACACACACACAATGTGAATTGAATTTGTGTTGAGGAAAGATCAGCTGATGTCACTGTAACAGCATTCTCATTTCATATTAAAACGGTGTTTCCTGTTCCAGGTGATGCTGTGTGGTATGCAGGAGATCGACCTCACAGACTGGCAAAGAAACACTATCTACAGACACTACGCTCGAAGCAGCAAACAGATCATCTGGTTCTGGCAGGTCAGTGTGCGCCAACAGAAACATTAAAGATATGAGAAATACAGGTTAACAAGTCCAAATGAACATGCTGTCTCTGAGCTTTCTTTATGATCATTTTATTTTTTTATATTATAGCACATCTTTCCGCACTGATAAGCCTTTATTGATGATGCTGTTTATCTTGCTCTTAAATATTTTAATGTTCTTGTGACATTGAAGTGTTTCTCTTTCTCCTGCAGTTCATAAAGGAGATGGACAATGAGAAGAGGATGAGGCTGCTGCAGTTTGTCACCGGTACCTGTCGCCTGCCTGTCGGAGGCTTCGCCGACCTCATGGGTAATAATTACAGCATTGAAGTTGGCATTTGATTCCAAATACAGATGAATTATGCATCTAGACCAGTGTCAGGATTTTGCTCCAAACCTCATTCAAAGGCAGAGTTTTGTTCTGTTTTGATTTTCTGTTAACCTATTCTTCATTTACGTCTGTTTATTTAACACTTAGAGTAGCACATGTTTACCTATGAAATATATGTCTAAGATTAAACCATTTCCAGTTCTAAGGATGTTGCTTTGGAAAGTGTATCTGTAAAATTAAATTAAACTGTTTGTTGTAAAACAGGTCGGCTTTAAAAACAGAGCTCACTCACATTGTTTGACTAGTTGTTTCTGAGATTGCAAAGCTTGGTATCTAGGATCTAATCATGTTTGTCCCATGATGCTGTGCTAAATTAAACATGATCATTCTAGCGCCTGCTGTCCTGTGCTTCACTTTACAGGAAGCAATGGTCCCCAGAAGTTCTGTATTGAGAAGGTGGGAAAAGAAAACTGGCTTCCCAGAAGTCACACATGGTGAGTTTATGTAGAAACGACTGTAGAAACAACAGCAGATTAACTCTACCCTAAAGTTCACTTTGTTCATTAACTAAACAAGCTGTGATCTGACAAAGTCTGTGTGTGGTATTAGCTCAAGGATTTATGTGTATGAGGAGAATGCAGTTCTTCATGGGTCTAGTTAGAGTCTTGTATGATGCTCATTTGGCTGTTTCTAAAAGACGGGTTAACTTAAATACACCAGGGGAGAAAAGGCCCAGTGTCCAGCTGAAACACAGAATGTTTTTTTTATTTTGATTCCTCAGCTTCAACAGACTGGACCTGCCCCCCTACAAGAGCTACGAGCAACTGAAGGAGAAGCTGATGTTTGCCATCGAGGAGACGGAAGGCTTCGGACAGGAGTGAGAGGAGTCTGAAGGAATAAAGTGTTCAGTGTTCAATTCAGGGAGCCGCTTCAGAAAAGGGCAGGTGTTTCTCGTGTGTATGTGCTCATGCGTGCACGCACACACTTCCTGTGTGTCTATGGGTGTGTGTGTGTGTGTGTGTGAGATTGTCGCCTGCATGTTGTTGCAAAGGAGCCGGGATGGTACGAGAAAATTTTTTTTGTATTTCTTTTAAACCAAAACTCAGAAGCTGCTCCTGTCTCTCAGAATGTGTGGCAAAATTATGCATGGGATCCTGAAACCCCCCCCCCTATGACATCTGTGTAATGGGACTGCAGTAGTGTTCCTCCCCATATGTGATCATGTCATGGCAGGCAACAGGGTGGACTCGGGCTTACAGTCAAAATCTCATAAGCAGAGAGTAGCAGCGTCTTGTCGAGGTGTCTCTGACCACCTGGTTTAAGTTTAAAGCATGTGATAAAAGTTTTACATTTTAAGATTGAGAGGATGTGCTTTTTCTAAAACAGGGTTAAGTTTCACCAAAGAGCAAATT
Organism: Centropyge bicolor; assembly: GCA_037975185.1. Taxonomy (NCBI): domain Eukaryota; kingdom Metazoa; phylum Chordata; class Actinopteri; family Pomacanthidae; genus Centropyge; species Centropyge bicolor. The sequence goes on along the minus strand of JBBMOC010000066.1, from coordinate 2,216,134 downwards.
TTGTTGCTCAGATTGTTTGTCGCATTAGAATAAATTGCATCCACATTTTAGCATCGTCCTCATCATAGTCTCTCCTCGAATCTCTCACACTTTCATCTGCATCATGACGACAGTGGATTTTTTTTTTTTTTTTTTTTGTTAGTAAACAATAACACATGGCAATATAAGACGATAACTTAGACTTTTTAAAATGGGGTGCTCCAAAATTAATGCTTAAATAACAGACAATCTCGGTGCTTTGAAGAGACGTGGGAGAGCTGCCTGATACAGTTTCGTATTCCTGCTTCTATAGTATCTGATCTGTGAATCGCTTCATGATTGTGAAAAGTGTTGTAACCTCCATTATTTATAGTGGTGGGAAAGTGGGTGGGACGACTGCAACAGAACTTTAACTGACCCTAGTTTTATAGGGCCGGAGTTTGTACACTGTGGATTAGAGTATTCTGGGAGAAGTTAATTCATCTCAACGTCAGCTTCAAAGACATTTTTACACCTTCTTTCTTTTAATTCAGTCTTGTTAAAAAAAAAGATCTTGAGGATGAAATGAGTGTTTTAAGGCCGTGTTCAGTATATTCAAGATGTTCTTGACTTGATGTGTCAAAGAGTGAAAAACACCAAATGCAAGTCAAACCAAATCAGTTTTCTGAAGTTCAATGTTAAATGACATTTTGAATGAATACTTTGCAAGAGAGAAGCTGCATGTAGCTTTTGAAGGAGAGTGATGTATTTTAATTATTTGCTTGCCCCCACTCAAAAAGATGCAGTGTTGTATTGACCTTCCCTTTTACCTCAGAGTATTTATACTGCACTGCAATCAAAATTCTTCTTATGTCTTTTGCAGTTTTACAGACCAAGGTGTTGCTTCAGAATCCATTTCTGAGACACACAGTGAAATAGTGGCTCTGTGTTGGAAAAAAAAATTGGAAAAGATTCTCACTGTGTTGTTACTTATGGATTCCAAGAACAGCTTATTTTGTGTGTGCTTTACCAATGTGGAATGAAACAGTTGTGATATAACTGCAAAAACTTACACAGCATCTGATCAACAGTAACAGTTAAAGAAGATAATTAATCTCATTGATCTACAGGAAATGAAAACACCAGGTTGTATGGTCGCTCATTTTGTGACTTAATTACACAGTGAAAAAAGAGGCGTGGCCATCAAGGAACATTTGATTCAGGTGTTGTTAGTCTGACGAAGCACAGCACTTTCTAAGAGTCTCCCTCCATTTTCCTTTCCTGCAGCATGTGGAGCATGCTGACTCCAGGCTCCTTGTTACCACATGATGAGGTGGTCTTTGGTGTTTCTCATTAGCCTTCAGGTAGCCTTATTTCTCCCCTCAGGCATCAGGTGTCCTTCTTAGCAACTTGATGCCAGCAGAGCTCATCAATCTTTGTGGAAAAGCTGATGACAACACGGCCTGTGGCTGACGCTTACTTCAGCTGGGACGACAACTACTGAGACACAGTCAGTGTAATTAAATGAATGTATCATGATGAAAAGTTGATTGGTAAAGTTGCCTCTTTACATTTTTTGCCTCAGATGGTTTCTCCTGAGTGTTTTGATCTGGTACCGGTCGATCATGGGTTAAAATCCCCGGGGACATACTAGTTAAGCAAATATGTAAATATCATAATTCACTGCTTTTCGTGTGGTTCTCCCAAATTTCCCTTGTACAACTAAACCACTGTTGCTCTCCTGTATATGAAAAGTTGTAAATGGTGTCAATAACAAAATTTTCTTTTGTAAAAGAAAGGTTTTAATAAGAGGTTTATGGTAACACTATATTTTCTTTTCCCTGGTTAATTTCTGATGTACATGAAAGATGTGTAATATAGAAATTGTCACCTTAATAAATTAAATTAAAAATGTGTGTGCGTGTGAATAAAATAATGTGAAATCTATTAATCTGATCTGTGACTGCTGACGTCAAAGTAAACAAGGACAGCTGAGATCAACAAATACAAGAGAGTGGAACTTTACTCAAAATGCAGTAACATTTATATGGACATAAATATACTTTAAATTTAAAATAAGTTAGTTTTTGCTACATAAAATGAGAAAATGTTGCCATCGGTTTTTGACGACTTGTATGAACCACTGTTGAATAACTTGCACAAAGGTTGTACACAAGAACGTGGAAATGGTCCACTGGTTATTTTGCTTATGTCTGTACTGAAACCCACAGTTCATTTACAGTAAAACAAGTAAAAGTAATGTGTATAATTTAAAAAACGTTTTAATTTAAAACAAATGATGAAAGAATTTCCCAGACTTCTTTTTTTTTTTAAATAACTGATGGAGTTTGTTTGGTCCACATCCAGGAAACGTTCCTACTAAGATGATGCTTAAAACTACAAACATGGCTGCTGCAAACAGTTCTGGTCATTGCTCTGAATCTGCTCCAGTGCGTTGCCGCCATGCTCCACCCTGTCATCTTCTTCTCTGTCCGTCTGTCCTTCAATGGCGGTGATGGACATTTCAGCCTCATTAGCCCCCTCTCCTTCCTCCTCCTCTTCCTCCTCCTCCTCCTCCTCCTCTTCCTCTTCCTCCTCCCTGTGTGTCTCCACCTGCTCCTGGCTGCCCTTTGAGCTGTCGTCCTTCTCTCCATCATCTCCCCTGCTTCCTCTCCCATCATCCTCTCCATCCTTCTCCACCGACATTGACTCTCCCACAGCCTCGTCCTCCTCTGCCCCCCCTCCGTCAGCTCCTGTCCCGTTCCCCGCCGCCGGACACTTGTGGTCTCTGTAATAGCTCTGTCTGGTGAACCCCTTGTTGCAGGTGGAGCATCTGAAGCGGTAGTTGTCTGTGTGGGACTGCTGGTGCTCGAGCATGTGAGCCCTGCGGCTGAACGCCTTCTGACAGAACAGACACTTGTAGGGTTTGATACCTGGAGGAGAGAGAGGACTTTATAAGAAATGATATAACAGTGGAGGCAGAAACTGGCTACTACAACGTCACATTATTCCATCGTCTTTGTCCAAATACAAATTATTACTGACATCATTCACTCACCAGAATGTGACAGGATGTGGGCCTTGAGTTTGTCTGGTCGGTTAAATTCTTTGGTGCAGCCAACATGTGTCCTGATGAAGAAACAGAAAAGTTACCATGATGTTAAATTAAATTACTCTTAAGGAAACAGAAAGGAAAAAAAAGAGGGACGGAAAAGTCAAGATAGATGTAAGAAAAGTTGAAAAGAATCCAGTTGGGACAAGGGAAGAATGAATTAAAAAACAGACTATTTAAGCTGCAGAGACTCACCTAAAGGGACACTTGTATTTTTTGAAGGGTTCATGGATGAGCATGTGTCGCTTCACTTTGTCCTTCCTGTTGAACGTCGCCTCACAGAGGGAACACTTGTATGGCTTTTCACCTGGAAAATGGAATCGACATCAAACTCCCACCTTTACTTTGATTAATGATTCGTACAGTAATCACTTAGATGACATGATGCACATTGGGTGGCGAACATAAATCAAGTGCTCTGGTGAAATGGTGACACAGTCTAGTGGTTTGGGTTCAGACCTGAGTGAATACGCGTGTGCAGTTTGAGGTAGTGCTCTGTCTTGAAGGCTTTCTTGCAGATCTGACACTTGAACCTGCCTCCAATGCCGTGAGTGGGGAGGTGGCGTCTGAAGTACCTCTCGCACGGGAAAACCTGATGTTCACATACAGAACAGATCAGACGCTGTTTCAAGGTTTTAAAGTGTCACATAAAAAAACACAAAACCCTCAATATACCTTCTGACAGTGTGGGCAGGGGAAGCTGTGTGATGCCGTCAGGAGATGTTGTTCCAGCGCCTCCTGGGTCGAATATCTGCTTTGACACTTCACACACCTGAGATGAAAGTAGAAAAAAAAAGTGGTTCAGTTTTAGTTCTGAGACACTGTCGATATGTCATCACCACACAGGGCCGAGCTGCCGAGCTGACCTGAAGACGCTGGTTTCCTTGCGTGTGCTCTGCTGTGGGCAGAAGCAGTGGGAGTACTGGTGCACTCCCAGTTCAAAGAGCGATGGGAACACCTTGCTGCAGAGGTGGCAGCGGTAGGTCAGCTGCTCCTGGTGCGTCCTGATGTGCTCCAGGAACTGATCCAACTTCTGGAAGGTCTGGGAGCAAGACTTCAAAACGCACTTATAAACCTGCAGGGAGAGTGAGCCTGGTTATTCATTTTGTCAAGTAAGAAAAAACAAATTCTTGTCAGATCTCCATTATGAGCCCTCCCAGGCCGACCTGTCAATCAATCTGTGCTCCCCCCTCCCTGTGCTCACCTGCTCCCCTTTGTGCTGGGTGAGGTGGGACTTGAGCTGGAAGTAGGTCTTGAACTTGCTGGCGCAGAACTGGCACTGGTAGGAGCTGTCGATCACGACTATTTGTTTGGTCTGAGCTTGGCACTGTTGGTTCTGGTTGGACGGCCTCTGGACCTGAGGGTGCCCGTTCTGCATGGCCTCCCCCGGGCTGACCTCGGGGTCGGCCCGAGCTTCCGTCGCACTCTCCTCCAAGTCTCCTGGAGCTTCTGTCATCAAACATTATCACATTAACAATATTTAGTGAAAAAGGCTGGAGCCGTAAATCTGATTCTGGATCAATCTGGTCTATAAAACAAAGAATAACACATCACCTGTTTGAGCTGCCTCCTCCTCTGCTTGTGTTTGGCCGCTCTGCTGCTGTGGCCCCTCTTCCTCTGGTTCACCTGGCTGCTGCTGCTGCTGCTCCCCACCCCCCTCCTCCTCATTGGATGACACCGGTACCACCTTGACTGTGATTGGTAGTCTGGACACCGTGCTGGCCACGCCCATAGGCCACACCTTTAAAATACAGACAGAGCGGTCGTTAGCACTATTCTATTGGAATAATCAAACTTTATTCAACATTTTAAATTAAGATAAGATAAGATAAGTTAATTCTTTATTGATCCCCTATAGGGGAAATTTGGGTGTTACAGCAGCACAAGCAACAATCAGGTAGAAATATAAAGTATACAAAATAAAAAACTATAAGAAACTATATAAAAAAAAGTACAAGTGGAACCTAAAGTGGCTTAGTGAAGATAAAGTGACAACAGAAAAACAAATATTGTGATGGTGACAGCTGTCATGTAAGTCAGCAAAACCAAACTGCTTGTGATTACTAGTGAGGATGTTTTCTGTGGGGGGGGGAACAACATTTACAACCTTGTGTGTCTGCATGTGTTTCTTCACGTTGGACTTTTGGGCAAAGGCTCGTCCACAGACGATGCACTGGAACGGTTTCTCTCCTGTGTGACTGTAAGAAAAATACAGAATGGAAGTGAGTCACTTTCTTTAGGTTAAAGTCTACTGGATGGATAGAGTCTGGCCAGTCACTCACCTTCTAATGTGCTGCTGGAGATCAAAGTTTTTCGAGAAGATTTTGTCGCAGAAATTACACTTCAGCTTTGGACCTTTTCCTTTGAGCTGCTCTGCTGAGTGAAGTTCAGTGAATGAGTATTCATCCTACAATCATCATCATATATTTCCTATTATGTCGTCATGTGCAGCTGCTTTAATTAATCAAAAACCTGCACTGCTGTTTGATCTTTCTTCTCAGATACCTGTGACTCCATCTGGGCTCTTTTTGCTGCTCCTCGGTCGCTTTGGGATGATGACCTTTTCAAAGTCGCCCAGCTCCGTCAGGTTGGTGGTGATGCTGCAGATCTTTGTTTTGGTGCCCTGTTTTCCAGGACTGTAGACGGGAGGGGTGGTGAATGACTGGCTCTCCACACACTGACTGGGCACCTGAGGGACACACAGGCTCAGTGTAGTGCAGCTCATACTACAGGCCTTATTCTGTCATGTATTATAGTGATTTTGGACTCATTTCATATACATTCATATTCTTCTTTCAACTGTTATCACCAGAATTCTTTAAAGGTTTTTACATGTACAGCAGCAGACGACCTGGAAGTAAATGGTTGAAATCATATTTAATATTGAGACACTCACTTGTACAGGATGGAAAGGCTGCAGGCCCAGGGTGTGGATCTCTGCACCACCACCCCCAGCCATGTGGGGCAGCGTGCTGTACACCTGGACCACTGAGTTGCTGTGGCTGGCTGGGACCTGTGATGATAGCGGCTGCTGGGCGGGCTGTCCAGCTGGAAGCGGGTGTGCCGGGGTCTGGCTGGAAGGCAGGGGGTGGGAGGACTGCTGCTGCTGCTGCTGCTGCTGGTGATGGTGATGATGGTGGTGGTGGTGATGGTGCTGCAGATAAGATACACCAGCTGTGTGCATGCTCAAGTTGCTCTGCAATGGAAAAAACAAAGCAGATTTAAAATTTAAAAATCTATTATTTTGTATGTAAATCTATTATTTATAACGCTCTGGAGAGACAGGACACAGAAACTTGACAGGAGGAAAAACATCTACCTGTATAGGCGTCTGCATGGCGGCCATGGGCTGGTCGATGGAGGTAAAGGCTGAGATAGCCGACATGAGAACATCGTCGCTGACCAGCACGTTGCCTTGGACCAGAGTGTGTGTGAGAGGGGAGGGAGGGACTGTGATGTAGGTGGATACCTGATAAGTATAAGTGAGAGTATTACACAAATGTATGAGTTGTATATTTGGTTAGAAAAAACACACACCACATTACATTACAAGTAACAAATATTTGTCTTAGTCTCAGAAGACAAAATCTTTTATCTTAACATGCATCTTCATTATGTGCCTTCAGAGCACACTTTCACTTCCCTCTTTTAACCATCTAGTTTTATAAGCTTCCTGTTACATTACACTTTCATAACCATGTTTACAGATAGAGCAACTAAATATGACCTAACCTTCTAACTGATCCACCATTAACTTGATATTGATCAAACACTTGATTAATCACCCAGATAAAATAAACCTTCACCTGTCTGTTGGCAGGAGTCTGTGGTCCAGAGCTGATCGACGGGACGGGTGTGTAGGCATTTGTGGAGGCCAAGGACACTGTGGACAGGGAGGGCGCACTCGACTGGCACTGCTCCCTCTTGTGTGTCATGAAGGCCGGCAGAGAATTGAACTGTTTCTTACACTTTCCACACAGGAACACATCCTCGTCATCTGTGGGAGGGACAGACATGGAGGATTGAGACACAGACAGAGAGTTTTTTTCCAAGCATATACATGTGAGTATATTTTAAAAACATAATAGCTGGCAGCCTATACGACATCATTTCCTGTTTGCTGGTCTGCACAGCTGGTTCCTGGTCGGTCTCTCAGTTTTTTTGACAAACTATTCAGTCAGTTATTTATATCCAGGGTTCAACACACTCTCACCTCTCACATACAAACAATGCCCAGGATCCTCACTACACCCAACCAGGCAGGCAGAGAGCCCACATGGCACCATTATTACTCTCAGACTTTGTAATTACTCAGTTGTACATACCCATAGACTGTATATTGGATGTCCCGGAGACGTTCTGATTATTTGGGTCAGGAACTCCGCCTTGGCCATCCAGCAGAGACTGGACCGCCAGCACTGTCTGGTTGTCCATGCCTGACAAGAGGAGGAGGGTAGAGAATAATAAGTCACATGCTGCAAAGTATTCTGGGAACTCAATGGCTGTGTTTCAGTGAAATGTGAATTTATAAATTAGGTCTCTTAAGGGAAGAACAGTGTCTGGCCTGGTGTGAAGAGAGCCTGTGTTTTTGTTATAACACATTTCAACAGAGGCTCTATTACACTCTGTTAAACCTTCAGATGTATCATGAAGAATGGTGCATTCTTTAATCAGGATTAGCAGCTTTATTTGGGCTTTGCTTCTCCAAGCCTCTTCTGTAATAACACATTTTTGGCAGAACGTACACAAATGTAATAATAATAATGATTAATATCTCATGAGATTAAATTCAAAAAGCATAAGGTGGCTGTAAATCCACACACTATTGGTCCTGACAGTAGCTTTATAATGCAGTAATACAGTGTGTTTTCATCCAAAGGGCCTGATGCAAAACATGTAAGATTCAGTCTGAGCAGCAAGAGGAAGCTAACATCATTTTACTGTCTGCCTTCAATATGATGAGAAGGACTAACAGTCATAAACTGTCCATCAGGTCTGAACAATAATCAACTGATTGTTTCCTAACAGTCACTCAGTCTCTCCTCTGTTTTGATTGTTATAACAGAAACTGACACATTTACATCGGTTTATAATGAATTTCTCGCACATCGAAATGATCCTGGTATTTTGACGTTGTTTAAAGTGCATATTCACGTTCCATTCTAGTTGTAGTTACTCGGTTATTAACAAATTATTCCTACCTTCAAGCACTTCAAATATTGCCTGCGCCATCTTGTCGCTCTTCTGCTGTGCGATCGGCGCTCCATTAGCAGGGTCTGCCGGTTCAGAGACGCTCCATGAAACTTAGTGGAAAATCTAGTGAAAACAATAAAACCGAGAAGCTAGTCAATCATTTGACTAATTCAAGGTCACAGTAGACTTAAGAGGAGTAAAAATATAGTAACCGGATGTAAACACTGCTTGTAGCGATCAAAATATATAATGGTTGAGGTTTTTCTTCGAAATGACATTTTCTGTTGTGACACACAGTAAAAGTAGGACGTTGCACACTTGAGTTTTGAATATAGCAATGACACGCAAAGTAGTTATAATTATGGCTCCATGTGAAATGTAATCAACGATCTGTTAATTTTCCTGTAAGGTAACGAAACGAACGGTAAATTGGAAAGACTTGTTTTTTTTCCCTGCGGAACCTGAACGCACCTGAGCGACGACTCTGCGCTCGGTAAAATGACAGACCGCCGCGTCCACCAATCGGCGACCTCCTGCCCCGCCCTGCGGAAAGAGCCGCTGCTCGCCCAATGGTAGCCGTCGGATTGGAGCACGTGCCGGTTTCGCGGCAAAAAAGATTTCGCGCGAAAACCCTCCGATCCTTGTTTAGCTGTAGATCAGCTGGGACAATAACAACAATAACAGCCGATAACGGGGTCGGGACGGCGCTTTTAGAAATGGAGCAGGTTCGGAGCGAACAGCCGAAGAACCGGCGGCTGCTCTATTAAACGATACGTGTGTATTTAGCCGCTTTATTTCCTCATATTTCCAGTTTTGCCGGACTGCTTCCTGCGTGCCCCAACAAAACGAGGGGGTTGAAGAATTGCGGCTAATAACTTAGCTAGCATGCTAATCTGCCCTATATTTCTTTATTGAATGATAACGCTGTGTACTCTGCTGAACTAGCTGTCGCTTGATTACTTATAGTCTCAAAGATGCTTTTGAGTGATGGCGATGCCTTTAGCGGTGTAGATGTTTTGTTTCGATAGCTCACTCCTGGAATGCTGCTGTAAAGTTTTAATAACCATCTAATTAAGTCCGGTCTTAGGTGTAAGAAGATATAACACTGTCTTTTAGCCTTCAAAGTGTGGTTTCCGGCTGCATCGGGTTCTTGATTAACTTGTCCCGGCCTTTGTTGTGAGGACACAAGCTAGCTCGTTAGCAGGGTTGGTAGCTGTGTTAAGGGCAGTGTGGCCAGGCCTCGCTGCTGTTCTCTACTGTCAGGAGAGATGAAAACAAAAGATTAGCTTGCTAGCTCGCTAACCTCCAGCGTTTAATTCTACCAAGGGCAATTTGCGACTCTTTATTTTGATAACACGTCAGCGGCTGAGCATCAGGTCGAAGGGCTGGTTTTGCATTTTGCAATATTATTTCATTTGTCAAATTTCCTGTTTGGCAGAACATCCTGTCTTGCTGTTTCACCATCATCCTAAAATAGTTTCCAGCAGTTAGCTTCCAGGAGGTTGTCGTGTATGTTTAGGTGTTGTCAGCTGTAGCAGCTTGTTTCTAAACATTAAGGTGGATAATAGAGAGGGAAGTTTTTAGAGAAATGTTTAAGCTGTCTATAAACACCTGCAAGCAAACTTTCAGAGGATTTCACTGTTTCTCCTTAAATTCACTGATCACAGTGAATCCAGGAAGGTGCTGATAGTGTCAAACTGCATCTTAGTTTGTGACCCCTCAACACCCAAAGTCCACTGAAGGGCTGCTGAGTGACTCACTGCCATGTCAGAGACTCTGATAACAGGTCAGACATCAGAGGATCTGCTGGCTGACTTTGAGACTTTGCTGAACTCTGGGAGCATCGAACTGGGCCAGGACCACCAGATAGTGATCATCGCCAGCCCCAGCAATGATGGACTGCACCCGGCCGCCGCCCCCACCAGCACGGGGGAGATCCTGCTGTTCGCCACGCCGCAGGGCCCTGCTGACGTGGGGATCCAGGACAAGAGGCGACCGGCTCTGGGAAGACCTCCGGTGAGGAGACGGGGCGGGGGCAGAGTCAGGAGAAAGTGAAAGAGCAAGTTATGGAAAGTGAAAGAGCATTATGGGATGTGGTCATCTGAGGAGTCGCCCTTCTTATTCTGCCTACATCACATAGTTTCTGAGTCCATCAACCTGTTGCTTTAAGATGTTATGTTTTCAATACTTTGCTTTATACATAGTTAGTACACATGTGTAATAGCATCAGTTTATAATTATGGTAGTTTTTTTGACAATGTTTCTTTCTGCAACCATCTGTGTTCTCTCAGGTGAAAAGGAAGTTGGACCTGGATAGTGACCATCAATATGTCAGCACCGCTCGACCGTCCATAGGCCAAGCACCACCCTCCACACCTGCCCCTCCCAGAGGTACACACACATACACACACACAGCTTTTTTTGCCCATTGTTACCCAAAATCCACAGCAGAAGCAGCACATCAGCTGTGCATCAGTCATCCAGTCCATACATGCTGTGACCTCGGCTGCAGCCATCATTGTCCTTAAAACAGCTGTTCTTTTATCACTGCAGACAACAGCCTGTCAGCTCGTCTTTGTCTTCACCCGGCTGGTCGAGTATCAGAAATGTTTAAAACTACTGCTCTGTTCAAATCACAAAAGAGAGTTTTTAAGCATTTATTTATGTTGTTTTCTTCCCCCCATTGACTTTGATCAATAGTTCACAAGTTCCAAACATAAGGACGGAGTTTTGAATGACTGCTTACAGGAGTCACGCTTGATTACATCAAGAAGGACAGAAAATCGACTTGGAGCTTAAAAGACAGGGACACGTGTTTTAGTTGTTAACTGATGACTGAACAAGCATTGCAATCATTAACTGCTCGGGAAGTTTTACCTGGAGGAGAAAACTTTGAATTTAATAGTGAAATGGTTTAAAAGGTGGCACCAAATATTTTCTCTCATATCCTAATTTCCCTCTTGAAAGTGGAACTGAAAGTTTGTTATGAACTATGTGAAACTACAAAGAAGCAGGTGGCATTCAGAAACATTTTTAAAGAGCTTTTTTGTGTATGAATTTCATGTCCTTTTTATTTACCTGAAAAATCAAGAACTGTATTTGTGCCTCCTGATTCACCAAACTAAGACCTGATATATTACACTGAAATGATCTTTTAATAGATTTCAGTATTTGCAACAATTGTTTGTGAAAGGAGGAAAATAGACAGTAAAGATGGAAAAAAGTCACATCCTTGCAAGAACAACTGACAGTGCAGAGTTGAACTGAGCTTGTTTCTTATAAACACAGACATCTGCCTAAGAATAGAACTCCAGTCTGAAGTGATATGTTCATTATGCTTCAAATATAACATGTTTAATCAAAGTTACAAACAGTAAGCTGGACTCAGATCCCACATAATTTGTGTAGTCCAGAGTCTAGAGCAAATGCTTGTGTCATGTGACGTCCTTCAAAACAGGACATTAGCACAGGACATTACAGAGGCGAGGAAGACAAAGGTGTTTAAACTGAGCACAAAGAGATTATTTTTGTTGGGTGGTTTGGATTATTTAAAATATGTTGGTATTAACTGGTTTGATGTATTTAAGAGCTGCTGTTTTCTAGTTTAATGGAATGTAAAAGATTGGACTACTCTACAATCTAAACGTCTTTTTAAAGACGGGCAGTATAACATGAACTATCCAGCTGAAAAGTAATGTTTCATTTAAAATGGACTTATAATTCTAATCCTCTACTCCTCGTTATCCAAAGAACTCTCCCCATGTTGCCCTTGACTAACAACACATTATAAAAAAAACATTATTGTGAGTGCCCACCGGTTGCTTCCATGACATCCCACATGTGTTATTAATTCAAACAGAGGAAAGTTATTGATTCTTTCCTGGCTGGGAGAGACGGGATGCTTTACTTCACCGCTGCCTCGGCTTGTGCTGTCGGCAAGTACAGGATTAAGTTGGAGTCAGTAGGTTGTCTGAGAAGGAAAAACTCTTCCCGACATGATTAGAAGCGTCATTTTAAAACCCAAATATGTTCTTTTTTCCCCCCTCTTCCTGTCCAGTTCCTCGAACCACGACGGAGAAGTCACGGTATGACACTTCCTTGAACCTGACCACCAAGCGCTTCCTGGACCTGCTGTCCCAGTCGGCCGACGGCGTGGTGGATCTGAACTGGGCCTCGCAGGTCCTGGAAGTCCAGAAGAGACGCATCTATGACATCACCAACGTCCTGGAGGGAATCCAGCTCATTTCCAAGAAGTCCAAGAACAACATCCAGTGGCTGTGAGTGTTCAACAAAAGCCCTGTGTTAGCAGACTGGACAGTGCTGTTGTGAGGAAACAGCACAACAGGAGAATAGACTGTAAACAAGGAATACATGTGACATCATCAAATTAGTATTCGTATTGTATAAAACAAAATAAGCACAAAGTTATTACATTAAACAAAAAATCTGACATGGGCTTTATTACAGTAAACTATTGAAAGTGGCTGGTGTGTGTGTGTGTCTGTGTCTGTGTCTGTGTCTGTGTCTGTGTCTGTGTGTGTGTCTGTGTCTGTGTGTGTGTGTGTGTGTGTGTGTGTGTGTGTGTGTGTGTGTGTGTGTGTGTGTGTGTTTTGAGTCTGTAACCATTTGATTTTTGTCTTCATTTTGTTGTTCTCCTTCAGTGGTAATCGAGTTGACACAGCACTGGTTTCCCGCCATAAGGAGCTGCAGAGGGAGGTGTGCGACCTGACGGAGGCTGAGGAGCAGCTGGACGAACTCATCTCCAAATGCAACCTCCAGCTCCGGCTGCTCACTGATGACCCGCAGAACAAGAAATATCCTTTCTGTCAGACTGCTCCTGAACATTCATGCTCAGCAAATGTGCCCTGAATAAATACATGGAAATTTAAAATTAAAGATGGATCCTCTGATAAAACTGTCAAATATGCAGTGGAGACGTCACAGTGTGTCACTAGATAAGATCAGACGCTCCATATAGTAACAGAGGCTAGAAGTGTATCAGCCTTGTAGATGGTAACTGCTCAGTGGCAGCAGTAGCAGAGGACAGCATCAGTGTTAGTGAGTAGTTTATATGTTGTTCTTCACATTACTTGCAAAGATTTTTGCGTAGATGAATGAATGAATGAATGAAACCTTTTTATTTCAGACGTGAAAACAATAAAAAATAAAAATATAAAAACAAGCAGCATATCCATATTGTTAGACAATTAGGCAAGTAAAGTAAGAGTTGCATTTCATTGTTGCCTCAATTCGCACATATTTACTCCTGAAAAGGAAGAAGTACACACTTATTTAATCCTTCCCCTTCTCTATATTTCAAACATTGAACATTATTTAATTATGCCTTTCCTCACCCTGTGTACCCTATATACAACAGCTTGTGTCTATTACCTATATACATATTTATATACAAGTATACACACACACACACACGACAAATGGACACCACTGTTTTTTATTCCTTAACTGTTGTGTACGTTGGGCTATGTGCGCTGCCAGGACTTGAGGAAGTCATTTGATTCCCCAGACCAGCTTGTAATGGTGATCAGAGCCCCCCCAGAGACCCAGATGCAAGTTTCAGAACCAACCAAGGTACGGACCTTGACTGTGATTCAGATTCTTGAAGCATGTCTGTTTTGAGGTTGACAGTATTGACAGTATTCATCTCCATGTGTCCAGGGTTACCAGGTGTCACTGAAGAGCACGCGCGGTCCAATCGATGTCTTCCTCTGTCCAGAAGACAGCTCCGGTGTCTGCAGCCCTGTGACAGGAAGTAGTCCCTCCAAAGTCAACGCTGACGCCCCAGTAGTCCCGCCTCCCACACAACCTACAGAGCAAACACAAGCCAGAACTTCCACAGCGACCCTGGATGTGGGTTTGTCCTCGCCGGCGTCCACGTCCTCCACAGTGACCGCGGCCTCCCAGCAGGACCCCTCAGCACTGGTGTTAGGTGGAGATACAGGTGAGTGTGTATCAGTGGAGACATTTACAAGCTCTCAAGTTTTTTATTAGTGCAGTGTTTCATCATCATCAACTCGTCATGTTCCCTGATTCCCAATCTACATGAATGTGTTACATTACTTTTTCATTCATGTTGTCACCAGCTATTATACACTCATTTTTATCCCAAAGAAGAGAGTTTTCATGGGTCTAGTTGTGTCGATGGTGAACAACCAGATTAAAACTCAGCATGTCTTGTAACCCCAGCACTCTGTGTGTGACGTGCTTCTTTAGTTGAAATGATTATTTATGTTCTAGAGTGAGTTTTAACAGATAAGGCAGAGCTGTTATAGTGTTACTAATCCTTGCCTTATTTAACATCTCCTCACAAACAGTGTTAGCAGCTGCCGCTCACCAACACAGGTGTTTTGTATTTTGAATCAACTGGCTACCTTGATCCATCATAAACTCTGATGAATATAGAGATGCCTGTATTCATGAGTGGCAGCTCTCCCTCACCCTGCCATTAGGGTCAGCTGTGTTTACACTGAAAACAATGGAGGAGGAGGAGGTGGCACCCAGTGCATTATGGTCTGCAATTAATGATTACTTTCATGACTGAACAATCTGTTGTTTAGTTTTGTCCAACCAACAGTCCAAAACCTAAAGATAACAGTTGACTGTCATGTAGGACAAAGAAAAGTGAAATGGCACACCTAAATGGAATGCAGCCATTTTTTAAATCCTGCCTAGTAAACCTTTAGTTCCACCTGTGCTTTTGCTGTTATGAAATGTGAAAATGTCAGCTGTAAAAATATGTATTTGAAATTTGAATGTTACATATATGATATGTACTGCAACAGACATAAAATGGATGACTTCCTGTTCATTATTGTGTTAAATTCATAATTGTTCAAAATCCAGTCTCCACAAATGACTCACGTTTGACTTTCTCTAACAGAGTCGCTCCTGGGGGGGGACCCGTTCGCCAGCCTGGGAGACATGCCCGATTTCGACCTCTCACCCCTCTCCTCCTCGGACTTCCTGAACGGAGAGGGCCTCTCTCTCCCGTTGGACGGTTTCATCAACCTGTCCCCACCTCACAGTCACGACTACCACTTTGGCCTGGAGGACCACGAAGGCATCAGCGAACTGTTTGACTGTGACTTTGGTGACCTGTCACAGGTTCTGGGGGAGAGTTAGATGAAGAAGGAGAGGAGGTGGGCTTTTCCTCTGTTTCAAACGAGGTTCTGGAATTTAATATTATGGACAAATCTTTGGAAAAAAAAAAACAGAAATAATGTGGGAAAATGTTTCCTGTAGTAACTTGTGATCCCGAAAATCCTCCCCCAACTACATAATCTCAACAAGTCCCCCAAATTGTACAGCACACGATTAGCACTTCTCTTTGGCCATCGAAACATTTTAGACCAAGAATTTAGCTTTAGCATAGCTATTTAAATTATTTATATGAATTTATTTTGATATTTTGTACCAAGTGAGCTTGTTGTTGTTGATGATGTTTTATCCAAGTGGATTGTGCAGGTGTTTGTGTGTGGACTCATAGGGCTGGTTTCCTGAACACTCATTAGCTCACATGCTGCTGCTCTTAAAGCTGGTTTTATTCGACGGCTCCAGTCTGAAGTCAAGTTTCCATCCCATAGCTCCAAAGCTGCTTCAGTGGAACCAGATTTAGGAGAAGTGCAGATTCAGTGCTGGGCTGCTCAAAAGCATCTTGGAGCTGTGGTGTCGTTTCACACTTGATTTGTTTTTTCCCATAATGATAAAAGTCATAAGTCAATAATTAGTTTTGTCTGAAACACTGGACTCCTCAAAGACTGGTTTCTCAAATGTCTGACAGTGACATTGGAGGAATTATTGTCCCAACTTAAAGACTAGATTTGCACATGTTCCACTTTCTCCCACAGCTGATTAACTGAAGTTTATCATAAACAGCTAAAGGCCTGTTTTTAACTGTCCTCCAACCCCACAGATGGACTCGTCTTTACAGGGTTTGTCTGTATCACAGACGAGATCTAAGATGCTTTTGGGGAGCTTGAACCTATCTGTCTCATTATTTGGATATTTGCTATTTTTCCTCCAAACACACTTCTGGAGAAAAGCCATTGAAGAGACTGGACAGTGTGACACATGACGTGGCTTTGAAGGATAAAATAAGCAAATCAAAGCTGAAAAGTCCATGTGTGTTTCGTCGGTTCGCTGGAAACCAAGTCTGCCGGCAAGTTCAAAAGCTAATACTGAATCTGTTGTTCTCTATTAGTTAGCTAGGCGTTTAGCCATAGTCTCAGGTGTCGGGAGCAGAGCAGAGTCTTACATCAGTGTCTTTGATGCAAACGTGTGTGAGAGTGTTTTAGATGCATTTCATGGCTGTTGTGTAGGTTGATAATAGGTTTAGAAAAAGCTTGAAGACGGTGTGTGTTTTTTTTTTTTTTCCTTCAACTTTTTCCAGCCAAGGGTTCAAGTGAGAAACGTTCACCAGATGCCTGTACGATGTGGTCCCGAGCTCCGACACACGGGGTCAACAGATTCTCACAAGCTACACACTGTTAATCACATGTTTTCAAGTGGACGTGACGGACTCTTGATAGGATTTCAGAACAGGGACGTCCTGTTAATGTTGTATGCACTTCAGATCAGCTCACAAAGTTAATGTTCATGCCTTAAATCAATGACCTCGACCGTGTGAAGGGGGGGGGGGGGCTCCT
Source organism: Centropyge bicolor (assembly GCA_037975185.1). Classification (NCBI taxonomy): domain Eukaryota; kingdom Metazoa; phylum Chordata; class Actinopteri; family Pomacanthidae; genus Centropyge; species Centropyge bicolor. The sequence continues at coordinate 2,199,205 of JBBMOC010000066.1, read as the reverse complement.
GGGAAACTGTATCTTATCTTGATTCCTTGTTCTCTTGTTGTTTTTTCCTACAATACACATCTTTATCTTTTGTCACATACGACCTTTTTTTATTATTTTTCAGTTGAAATAAGCAGCAATAACAGATCATTTTCCTATCATATACTCCGAGTGTGATGAGAAACTGTCCAGCTACATGTTTGTGCTGTCGTAGTTCGAAATGTCTGTGTCAAACTTTTTTTTGTTTGTTCTAAATTATGTAAGCTAACATGTTTTTACATTCCTGAAGTATTGGGTTTTCGTGTGTGTGTGTGTGTAAAAAAAATGTTTTGTTGTATTTCATATTTATTTTTAAAAAAGGGGGTTTTAATTGAAAAAATGGTACAAAAAAAATGAATTTTCTGTCAGGAAGTGACTTTACACCTTATCTTGGTAAACCCAAGCAAATTGTTCCTAGATAAATGTTTCTTTAGTGGTGAAAGTATTTTATTTGTAAATTAGCGTCTCATTAGTTTATTTTTTTGTGTGTGTGTCGTCCCCTCATAGAGAATCTATTCCCCTGTCTCACCTGTTGTGCATGTGCAGCCTTTGCATTAGTTAATGATGCAACTTTTTCAATCATTCATCCCTGACTCCACATGTTGTTGAATCACGGCCTCCTCTCCCATCATCACAGAGATATCTTGATGTTGCAGGCAACATTGCTGATCTAAGGATGTACATGTATTATAGTGGAGCCTCTGGGTGCCTCAAACTGTCGTGTGCGTGTGTGAAAACCTTGTAAACTACCGTCAACCTTTGTTTTCCTTTATCTTCAGGTCTGTGGAAAAATTGAAAATTTCCAGTGTGTGATTTCAACAGAAACTGACAGGGGTGTTACAAGCCACTGAAACGTTCCTCTATAACCCACGTAAACCTTAGAATGTATCATATATTTTGCCTGTCTTGGCCTTTAACTCCCGTCAGCAGCTGAACTGAGCAACATGTGAGCAGTTCAGCTCGTCAGCGTTTGTGGAAGTGGCGTCATATTTTGGTTCTCGGCAGGACAAACGCAGTGCCTTGTTGAGGGGAAATATGAATAGTTGATGAAGATTTAAAATCAGGATTTCTTTTTGGCCGTGGTGATGGAATGCAATGTTGAGTTTTGTGTGTCTTTTTTTTTTTTTTTTTTTTTTTTTTTTTTTTTGGAAAATTTCAAGACATTTGCATCAGGGTTGAAATCAAATCGCCTCCAGATCAAACTGGGAAAAAAAAGAAATAATTGAAATAACAAATCGGGGCTGTATTGAATTCATCATGATCTAAATTATATTTGGTCAAAGTTATACAACACTACAAATATCAATACGGTGTTCATTTTTATAAGGTTTCTTTTCACATGAAGTCACTGACAGTTTTTTGTGCTTTAACAGCTGGAAGGTGAACTGACTCCAACCCTGATCCATTTGCTGTTCAAAGTGCTTTTAAGGGAAGTTTATCTAGCTACTTAACAATCAACACAGTTATTCTGTTTTCTGGTTTTACAAATTTTATTTTTGTCGCTACATACTGGGTAAAAAAAAAAAAAAAATGACAGGTTTGTACTTGTGAATTATTAATGGGGCCCAATATGCCCTTTTGTATCAAATTTCCTTTGACAAAAATAAAAAAGTTAACTATTTTGATTTGATACATTTGCAGCACGTCGCGTCTTTCTGTAAAATCCAACATTTGCTTTTATTTGACATAAGACTGAAAAAGAGAGGTTTGTAGTGTAAATGTGAAAAGTGATTTTCATTAGGAATCTGTTATTTCACAGTTCGCGGAACATGTGTCATGATGAGTGTGTTCTAAGTGTAAACAATTATTATGAAAACAAGGACGATCATTTCCTCGATCACTCGCTACACCTTTCCACAGAAAGGTGGGTGGGGTGCACAGCTTCCAGAGAAAGTGATTTAGTGAAGATAATATCAATGTTGTGGATCTTGTGGTGTCAGCTGTGAATCTCCCACTGTGGGATGAAGTTAGATGGGGCCTGTGCCTTCAGGCAGCGAGGAGGGAATACATTACACATACAGTTAGACAACAATACTTTTGTTTGTTTTATAGGAGTTTAATATGCTGAGGCTAATATGCTGATTGAACAGAGTTTTAGTAGCTCGTTATCCACAGAGGAGGAGAGTCTAACTATTGACCTCGGGTCATTTTGAGGTGGTTGTATCAGGCGCCTTTCATTGGCCGAGCGCCACATGAGCCTCGAGGGTTAGCTGGTCATCAATCATCATGACGCCCAAGTTTCTGACAGACTTTGTGGGTTTGAGTTGAACTGAATAATCTCCATTCAAAAAGTCATGATGAGCCTACATTTATTATGCAACAATTGAACATAAGCTTATTATGATGTAGAACATTTTGTAATTGCAGTTTGTACAGCAACAATGACTTAGATAAGAAATGCATGGAGAGCAAAGTGGGCTTGATTTGAGTGGCCTTCAACGCAAAACAAAACAGCTCAGACTGAACTGAACACGTCATCAGGATGACCTCGATGTGCATCGCTGCACTGTTTTGAAATGTGAATGTTGCAACACCCGCCGTGGTGAGTTCATGCAAATGACGTAAAAAAACAAGATGAGCTTTCTCTTTTCGAGAGAAGTGGTGTTCATCACATGCTGTTTTCAGAAATGACTCGAGTACCTGGAGTCGAAATGAGTGATTTAACCTGATTAGTTTTGATTGAACCACCTCTGTGGTCCAAACTGAAAACTGTGGATAAACAAACATGAAATCTGTTATAAACATTCAGAACCTGCTGAGAGTGAATTGTAATTTTCATCTTCATTAGTTCATTAATTTGTCCAATATTTTGGATTATGCTCAAATACCTGACAAGTGAGACGTAATCCACAACCCAGCAGCTTCAGTTGTTGTTATTGCTAATTAGCAAATGTTACAATGTTAATTTAACCATTAATTATTAACTATTAAATTGATCAAAACCCAGCAGAGTCACTCCGATCAATATTTTTCACAATGCACAGCTTTACTCTCAGGATCTAATACAAAAACACATTTTCAGTTAAAGGTAAAGATTTAATGGTAAACATGCTGCTGGAGGAACATGAAGAGAAACCCAGTCCGAGAGAATAAACACATATTAACCTAATTCATGTCTCTCTCAGATGTGATTTTAGTGATGAGAATTTGGAGCAATGACGTAAAAATCAAGGCTGATCTCAAGTCAGCGAACATCATACAGCAAACAGCCTCATGATTTATACTTATATTTATATTCACCTTATTTGAGTACATTTCAAAGCACACATTACAGTATGAAGTAATCCAACACCAAAAACTGACTTGAAAAATATCAATACTAAAATAACACAGGAAATAACTATGGAAACATAGGTGGTATTTATCACAGGGCTCATGTCATTGTGCTAGTTTTGGCGATTGACTCTTAGTATATTCACATCTCTGTCTGTTGATTATGGTGCATTAAATGTCCTTGAAAGATCTTACAGAGTCTTTACATTGAGTCAACTAAACTTTACACTTGATGCGAGTCCAGTATTGGACCATATGTCGTGTGCTTCTGCTGCTTCCATCCACTGGTTGAAAAATGTTGTTAACCCTTCATAGGCCACTCATTGAAATACTTAGAGTATTGTTGGACATAACAAAACTTTATTTCTGTTGTAACAATATGGTCCCTTGCCCGATAAAGGGTTAATAACTGATCACTATGGCTTGGTTTGCCATCATTGACCACTGAGAGCAGAGGACAAAAAAAAAAAGAGGGAGAGTGAGATATTTATCAGTGGAAAGGTGGAGCCTGCTCCTCATTCCTTCAGCCACCTGTAACACCTGCTGTCACACAATGGACTGCATGCAGCAGACGATACAAAGCACCTGTGGTAAGTTCACTCTGTTTGTCTTCTTCACAGAAAGACATGTGCATGCTTTTAAATTCATTGTTTTGTAGTACTGATGTAAGTTCTTAAGCTTTTACATAAACTTATCATTTAATTGAGAATCTTAATTTCTGGCTTCACAAGACACTTTCTAACAACACATTTAAAACCAGATGAGATGAATCACATGTGAGTGTTTTTTCAATGCAAATCAAGAGTTAAAATGAGTGAAGAATCTGGAGAATCCGAGCGTTTCTTTTCTGCTCTGTTGAAACAAGTGTTCAGGGCTGTACAGTAATGAATGTAAACAGGTCGTAAAGCAGAGTGTGTGACAGAATGACGATGGTGCAGCAGAGGTATGTTACAGAGAGACGACATGTGAACAAAGAAACAGCTTCAGCAGAGTTTAACATTTGTTTAGCCGACTCATATTTTTGGACTAAATACTGTATGATTTTTTTAAATTTTATTCTGTTACCCACCAGCAGAGAGAAATGGTTTAGATAAGATAAGATAAGATAAGATAAGATAAGATAAGATAAGTCTTTATTCGTCCCACAGTGACAGCTTAGATATGGATTATTAAATATTAAGTACTAAATATAGAATATTGCACATTGTATGTGCAATATTCTATATTGTATTGTATTGTATTGAACAGTATTTTTCATTTGGCGGTGTCAAAATAAAATGACATTTTCAGCTGCTGCTCCACTAGATACATCATTGTTTCTTCTACACACAATATGACGTTATCTGTTTCTCTTCCAGGCACTGACAAAGGCCACTGCCATCTGAGGCTGGTCAACTTTGAGGCTCATGAAAACCACATTTCCCATGAGACACAGGGGCTCAGCAGAAAGCACCTGGTGGTGCGGCGAGGGAAGCCGTTCAAAGTCACTCTGCTGTTTGGCGGCCGGCCGTGGGATCCTCGCGCCCAGAGCCTGGACCTGCAGGCCTGGCTAGGTATCAGAGACGGGATTAAGTCTGCTCATGTTGAAAGCAAGACTGTAGTGTATGAGAGAGAAAATAACACAGGCTGACTCTGACAAATGGAAACTTACATTTATGAGTTATTTTGCTCAAACCTTTCTGACTTAATGATGCTTCTCTCACTTGCTTTTTCAACATTTTGAGTCAGATAAAAAGACTGTTTCATCTCATGTTAGTGTGTTAAGCACTGGGTTTGAGTCGTGATGTGTTTTGCCCACCTTAACATAAAGAAGGAAAACAGGTGGAGCAGCTAGTGTGGCCCTGTCCAAGTGAAAGACACACATACCAACCCTCTAATTAGCATATTGTAGCTCACTTTTCAATCCATGCAGAAAAAGAAAAAAGGAAAGTTTTGTTCATGCAACATCTCTGTTGTTGCCTGCCATGAAATATTTACTACAAATTGTCTATCCAATTTAGCATATTTTTTTCCCCAACATTATCTTTAATGGGTTTTTAAATGTTTTTCATAAGATACAAGTTGAAAGTATAAAGTATATGAAAAAAAGGAAAACAAAGCAAACAAAACAAAACAGCAAAGGTTTCTCTATTTTTTCAAGGGTTAGCCCAAATTATGCAATTCACACAGAATACAGAAATCAAATATCAAAAGAAAGCTTATTATTTTAGGACACCCCTTAAATCCACAGTCTCCATATAGTCCATAGAAGGACCCCAGATGTTTTGAAATAGTGCTAGGTTCCCCTTTCTAGTGTAAGTAATCTTTTCCATAGGTAAAGTTGTGGACATTTCCTTAATATTTCCTTTTTTAGACATTTGATATCTATCCATTTTAGCATTTAGTAGAAAGCTACAGAACAGACTTTTCATTTGTAAGAAGGAGATGTTGTTTCTTTATTCAAAAGCTACATCTTTTTTTGTTTTTATTAATTAATTTTCCATTATATTCTCCATACAGTTATTAGCAGCATTTGAAAACAGAACAATACATAAGCATAGGACAGCTGCATTATTTAAGTGATTACAGAATTGAAAGTACCCTCCCAAATTTCCCTTAAAACCCAACCCACCACATCATCCCTACTTGTCCCTGTAAGTCCAGATCTACATAAGAATAATCGTCCATCAAAGTGTCTGTCCAACCAGCTATTACAGAAGTATAAATTGTATTATGCGATGTACAAGGATAAATAAAAACATATTCAAAATACAGGTAAAATACACTAAAATAAATAAATACATAAAAAAGGGGAGAGAGGAAAAAATAATAATAACAATAATAAAATAAAATAAACAAATAAATAAAAATAGAAAGGGGTTTCTACTGCTTCATTCTTAACATTGTTATTCAGTCATCCTTATTTAAAGGTTCTTGAAAGCTACATCTTCAAAGTCTTTTCTTCCATCACTCAGGAGATATCTCGGTGAGGATCCCGGTCCAGTTCTCCGACGAGTGCTCCGACCCTCATGACTGGTCGGCCAGGATCCACCCGGGCGACGTGCATCCTCACTCCGTCTGCGTCCACGTCTGCTCCCCGGTCCTGTCCTCGGTGGGTCTGTACCACCTCCACGTCCACATGCAGAGCATCCAGGACGTGACCAGCTACGCGGTGGGAGCCTTCGTGCTGCTCTGCAACCCTTGGCTGAAAGGTGCACTAAGACTCCTCTCTGCTAGTCTACAGCTGTTGGTGTTTTGAAAGTCCTTCAACGCCGCTGCCATGTGTTTTCAGAGGATCCGGTGTACATGCCGCTGGAGGCCCAAATAGAAGAGTACGTGAAGAGTGACTGTGGCGTGGTTTACATGGGCAGCAGTCTGAACATCAGCAGGCGCCCCTGGCTGTTTGGTCAGGTATGTGACACTCTGTGAACTCTCACCTCATTTCCTTTACTTCACTTCCTTCTACCTCACTTCCTGTCCTCATCACGCATTGATTACTTCTCATTTCCTTCACCTGTGCATTCCCTATTTAAGTCCTGCACACCCCTGCAGTCACTCTTTTCACCTTTTCACTGATCTCAGTCCATGTGTTTTTTGTCCTTTGTTGAATAATTAATTGAAGAATTGAAAATAAATCAGTCTATACTTTGCTCAACCTGGTCTCCTGGCTCATGCATCCTGACCGATGCCCATCACGATAATGATTTTAATTATTAATTAATAATTTTATCCTGAACCCTTCTCCTCCTTAACATACATCATTACATCTGGTATCACTATATTTTATCACCTTTCTATTTTTTTACTGTCGTGAAGGGAACGGACAAAACAAGAATTTCGGCACAAACTGGCTCAACACGTGTGTAAATAAACAGACACAACTGCATCAGTAGTGAGTGGATGTAATGTGGATGTATGGATGAGTGAGTGTTAGTGTTACAGGCAGCAAAATGCTTAACCAAACCAAAGCCTGGAGATGTGGGAGAGAGAGAGAAAGACATGAGCTGCATTATTATTATGAGTTATTTTCACTTTTACACTGCAAAAAGTTGCTGATAGCACCAACTCCCCCTGTTTTTGATTGCAAGAACCGACACTAAAAGGTGGAGTTGAAACAGTCCAGGTTGCTGGTTGGTCAGTGAGAATCAGTCGTCTCCTTGTTGTAATAAACCTCCATATCACTGTAAGACTAGTGAACGAGTGACTGAGAGCCGGCGGCAGAAAAGGGACAGTGAAGCTTCTTGAGAAAAGTCTGTGAAAGTGAAATTAGCCCCCGAAGCCCCAGTAACAACCTCACTCACATTAAGAGTCCATGTTAGGAGTCCAGTGCAGGCGCAGGTGGAAGGGTCCTAACAAATATTCAGCTGTTGTGTTTCCATGATTGCAGTACGAGTGTGGGGTCCTGGAGGCCTGTCTGCAGCTCCTGCAGGTCTCCCCCCAGCACCTCAGCGACAGACGCAAAGACTACATCCTGCGAGCGGACCCCGTCTACCTGAGCAGGGTCATCTGCGCCATGGTGAGAGACGACACACACAAACACAGTGTGTGTGTGTGTGTGATCAATATGCACAAACACACACATGCATTTGTGTGTATGTATAATGTATAATCCTGTGTTTCTCCCCCTGTCTAAGGTGAACTGTAACGACGACCTGGGCATTGTGATGGGGAAGTGGCAGGGCAGCTACAAAGGTGGAGTAAATCCCACCGAGTGGAGCGGCAGCGCTGACATCCTCGAGCGCTGGCTGTCGTCCGGCTGCAGCCCTGTGCGCTATGGACAGTGCTGGGTGTTTGCATCTGTCCTCTGCACAGGTACTTTCAATAGATACAGGAGTGTGTGAGCTTTTCTCTAACACAGAACAGTTTTCAAACCGCTCATTGAATTTTAATTGGCCTTTAGAATCCTGAGAACTAAACCCACCTACACTAGTGATACGAGCATTAGTCTATATTGGTTTCATCCCAGTTATTAGTCGCTCATCCTTCCAGAAATCAGCACTATTGATTAGTTCCAGAAGTGACTGATAAGACAAAACTTGATGCTTTCACTGAGCTGACTACAACTCTGCCTTTTTGAATCTGAAGCTCCAGTTTTATTGGATTTATTTACTTTGTGGTGACAGGGTATAACTAGCTGCATACAGATAGCATTTAAATTGCCATTTAAAACATCATCATCACTATATCGTTTGATTAAAAATTTTTTAATAATAATCATGCTTAACATTTCAGACCTAAATCTTTCTATGCAGATGATTTCTTGCTCTATCTCATGTTTGAGACTTTTCCCCCCCCCCAGTGATGAGAGTGTTGGGGATTCCCTCCAGGGTGGTGACGATTTTTAACGCAGCCCACGACACCGATGGCGACCTGAGGATCAAAGAATATTACTCGAGCACTGGGGCAAAGCTCAGCCGGTCAAAGGACAGTGTTTGGTTGGTGTCTCTCACTCTCAAACAATAACAGTTGTTCTTTACTTTTCTGTACTTTAGCATTTTTATGATTTTTTGTTTCACTATAATTCAGCATATTCTCTGCTTCTTCTACATGTTAGTCAAATTCATACTGTTTACTGTTTCTCTTGCAGTGCATTTACAAAGTGCATTTACGTAGTGATAATGTACAGTATATCATTGCTCTGTGCATGCGTTTCCATGGTTACTGGTGTGTGCACCAATGTTTGCTGAGTGTGTTTATATGTTTCTATATCTCCCTCTCAGGAACTTCCATGTGTGGGCAGAGTGCTGGATGAGGAGACCGGACCTCGGTGCAGGTTTTGATGGCTGGCAGGTCGTGGATCCGACCCCCCAGGAGAAAAGTGCAGGTGGGTCATTTGATCAGATTTTAATCTTTTCAACTTCATGCATTTGGCATTTTCAAATTTGACCAGAAATCTTGTTGTAGAAATGAGAAAATATAGGATAATGAGGATTACCTGTCCATGTTAACTAACTAATGTAACACTGAACGCATCATCTCTGCAGGGATATTCTGCTGTGGCCCCTGCCCTGTGGTTGCCATCAAGCGACGTTGCCTCGGGGCCCCTTATGACTCGGCCTTCGTCTACGCCTCCGTTGACGCCGACATCGTTCGGCTGATTGTGCGTAAAGGACTGGTGATCGGGAGGACGGTGGACACTGAGTGGGTGGGACAGCTCATCTGCACCAAGAGCGTCGGCTCAGACAGACCGGAGAATCTGACCTGGACTTACAAGAGCAAGAAGAGTAAGACGAGGCCCTCTGATTTACTGAGTTACAGAGCAGCAGGAGGAGGTTCAGCATGATGAAATCAAACATTACTGTCTTTGTGATTTTCTCATGGTTTCCTTTTCAGGGAAGCAACCAGCAAGCTGTATGAGAAGTGCAGCAATAAGAGGTCAGTGGTTGTATTACAACTTATCCTCACCCTGTGGAGAACATCCATCTATGTTCTCCAGGGGTTTTATGGCCATTTTCTGTCATTGGCTGTGTAACAAATCATCCCTCCTCTTCTCTCCATGCAAACATACAGCACATATCCACACATTAACAGAAGGTATTTTGTGAATTAAATGTCCCCTGTGGAGCCATATTTATATGAGTTGGCCTCCTGAGCTCTAGGTGGCAGTAATGTGCCCAGAAAAGTGAAGGGTAATAGAAGAGGAAACAATGCAGGACATGGAAGACAAAAACAAAAGTTGACCTGGTGAGAGTCTAATACAAATAAGTTCCTGTTGTCCAGAAAATCCCATAATTTCCATGGGCATGAATGAACTTTCATTTCAAGTAAACAGTAGGACAGATGATTGACAGCTCTCTCTACATCAACTTAAACTTGACTGGACAAATGCACCGCTCCCTGGTTGCTCTTTGTTTCCTGAACATCCTCATTAATTATCCACACAACAGTTACTGACTGATTGACTGAAGCTGCCAGCTCCACGCTCTGTGTGCACAGCCTCAGTTTAAGAATAAGCTCAGTGCCATCTGGTTAAGACAGGCTTTGTTCTCTTGCAGGAAGTCTTGATGAACTGTTGACCAGCTTCTTTTCTGATACTGTTGCTTCTTTCATGACATAATCTCTCATTTTTACATCAGGGGGTGCTGTCACAAATTTTACCTGGCAGTCCTCTCCAAAGCTGGGTGGAGCAGGTGAGCTACCATTCAACTCACAACACATACATTTGTGCCAAGTCACTATTTGAGCTTCATTTTCATTGTCATTGTCCGAGATCAATTTCTACAGGCAACAAAATCTATATGCTGATAAATAGTAGTAGTAGTTTTTGCAAATGGGGAACTTTGGATGAAATTACTTTAGACCATATATACTGTGTCTGAAATCAATCTCTTATCCCTTTATTCACTATTTCCCACATAATAAACTCTCAATACTTATGAGCAGCATATTAAATGTATGAAAACATTTCCAGTTAGTCTGGGTGCTTACAGCTTCTATTGATTATTAGGAACTGGAAATATGCACAAATAGCCCTGATAATATTTGAGTTGTAACTACAAACTTTCCATTTAACCTGGGAGGTGAGAAGTCATATATTTCATGCTTCAAAATCGCTGTAGTGACGAAATAGGATATATTACACTATACAAAATTCTGGATAAGATATTTAACTGGTTGTTCTCAGCCATTTTTGTTCTCAGTCACAGAATCTTAAAGGGACATTACGATGTATTTTTTCCTGTCAGTGCCAGATGTGTTCTCTCACTGAAAAGTAAACATTTATCACCTGATGAACTTTGATTTGATCCTGTTGCTGTGTTCTTTACAAAATCTCTCACATGTTTTCCAATACTGACCTTCCTTTATGCCTCCATATCTGGCACAGCAGGAGGGCACATTAACAACACTTTCTATTAAAATGTCCTGAGCTGATTGGAACTGGACCCGGTCTGGTTTGAATGTTGATCAGTGGAGATGCATGGCTGTACTCTTGATTTTAAAAACCTGTGACTGAGGCAGCTGAACCCACTGATTGGAATTGATGTCTATATTGGGAATATAGTGTTTGATCAAAGACAAAAAACAAATGTTCAAGATCTAAACACACACAGTTTGCACCACAATTCTTGTCTATTCTTGAACCTACCCCAATGCTAAAAATGCTCTCATCTTTCCCCAGCGTCTCCAGAAGGACCATCACCCGGTTTGGAGGTGTCCTTAGTCGTAGAAGGGGTCCCGTCGATGGGCGGCAGCATCGTCGTGTGTGTGACGGTCACAAACCTGTCGAGTGACTCCAGGGTCCTGATGGAGCACGTCGACGCTCAGCTGAAGGAGTTCGACAGCAGCCCGCAGAACAGCTTCTGGAAGACGCACAAAGAAGTCCACATCGGGCCGGGCGAAGGTGAGGAGGAGCGTGCTCAGTGTCCGGCACCAATGCTGCAACGACAGTACTTCATTCTAGTACAATTTACTCTATAATAAGTAAAGTAGAGAGAAAAAAGAAAATTCTATTTGATTTGATTTTGAACGTTCCCACATCCTTCACCTGCAGTGTTGCAGCTCCACCACACCATCCCTCCCTCTGCGTACGAGTCGGCCGTGGCTGGTGATGACATCATGAACGTGGCGGCGGTGATAAAGGACGTGTGGACGAAAGAAAGAGTCCTGGCAGCTCAGGAGTTCAGCCTGACATCACCACAGATTAGCATAGAGGTACAGCAGCATCCTGACTCTTCAGCTCTTCTTTTCTTTGCCTTCTTCATCTTTGATCTCTTCCTGTCAGCTGTACATGACAGCATGAAGTTATTGAACCAGTCCTCCCTCACTGTGCATCTGTGCAGCGTTCTTTGACCTAAATCTCTTCACTGAATCTTATCATGACGTTTATATCACATCATATTAGATGCACAGAATTTGCCTTATATTATAGAGTCAGTTTACTCCTTTAAGTCTTTAAGTTGTTTATTTTGCTGCCCTCTTTGAGTCCAGACTTGACATGGACGATGAGCAGAAATGGTCACGTGTTGCACCAGATGTTGATCTCAGCTTTTAGCACATCTGGATCATATTTCTTTATACTGTCATGATGAGTAATTAACAACTGGAATCACCTGAGAGTTTCATACTGAGGTTATTCAGCTTAAAACAAAACATACCAAAGCAGAATTTATCAAAACATTTCATCCCATTCATTACATTGTCAGAAGAGAATTAGATTGTCTATGTTGGTTTTGCTGCATTTTTATTGAAATCAGAGTTGAAAAAAGTCAAATATATGGGTTAGTGTTTGACATGTTGCCATATAAATACTTGGTGTTCCAAACATACATCATGCAAATATGTCAGGATCAGATGTCAGTGCTCCAAAAATCAGGATTGTGCTAAAAGACGACAGACTCTAAATCACGTTGGCTCTGCTTTGTACTGTAGTTAAAGTTAATGGGTATAGAGGGTAAAGGTCATGGGCTCATCAAATCCCTAATCATCAGCTCTACATCAGCTTTAAATTAGTGGTAACTAATCAATTGACCGTTACTGTCGAGGTTTTTGTTGTCTAGCTTCTCATCATGTAACTTGTGTCTTCTCCACAGATCGAAGGAGGAGACAACATCCAGGTGAAGAAGGAGCACACAGCCCAGGTGTCCTTCATCAACACGTTTAGCAAAGCGCTGACTGGAGCCGTGCTGACGATAAGGGGATCCGGCTTGTTACAGGGCGAGCACGAGGCCAGGTGAGTCTGCTTACACCTGGATCTCAACACATGCAATAAATCAGCGTTTTCAGGTGATGGTTCTGGTTGTTACAGATGTAAAGGAAAAACACAGTCAGTCACATTCCAGCCACGTCATGCACATCTACCGCGTTTAAGCTGCGGAGTTATTTTGTAAGTTCTTGAGGAATGTGGTCTGGGAATGCCGTCGGGTGTGTTGTCGGAGCAGCGGGAACATCATGTTGTTACATGTGTGGTCAAGTAGTTCTGTGGGTAGATCAAGACACCGTCGCCCTCAGGGGTTAAATTTACCAATATATTAATATATTAATGCAGTCTTCTTCTTCTCTCCTCCTTAAAAATGATATGATGAAACAAACTGCTTGAAACAAATATAAGAATGTAGATGAAAAGGTGACACGAGTTTTACATTTGAATGTGATGATGACAGACACAGAAAAAACATATAAGAAAAGATATAAAATAAACTAAACAACAAGGCAAATTCTATTGTCTTTGGGTTGCCAGGTTTGTCTGTGTTGACTGGTCTCAATGCTCAGGTTCAGGCTGTGTAGTTACTGAGTTTTCCCTTCGCTAATCTGCCACTTGGTGTTGTCTGTTAATGGCACTATGGTTTATTTAAATGGACCAAAAAACAACTTCTTATTCACCCTATGGAAGACTGAGTCATTTCCTGTATGTAGCAGATGAGAATCACCTCATGGTCAAAGAGCTGGAGCCGCTCTGCTTTTATTAACATCTGGTTTGAAACATAGCATCAATACATTTTCCCTGTCTGTGGTATTAAGACTATCCTCCCATCTCCTCTGTTTTCCTCTTCTACCTCTTTTATAGCTTCAACTGGACAAACTTTGTCAGAAAGTTTGAAAAGTTTAAAATCCATCGTTTCCTGCTTTGGTCTTATTTCCCTCATATTTCAGTCCCCTGGAGCCACGGTGGCTTTGTATGGGCACAGACAAAGCTTCAGCCCTGAGGGGAATAAGCTGGCTAATTAGAGCAGAGATTCAGCAGAAACATCTAGTTAAGAGGAAATACATCACCATGCTAAATACTGGAACAATGAAACGGCTTTGGCGATTGCTTTTTTTTGGCTTGAGAAAGGGCAGAATGTGAGGCCTGGGAGCCTGAAAAATCTCTGTATCTGGCTGTGGATTTGTTGAGTAAATTGGTGATATTAATCAACACCCTCTTGCTCGTTGTCCAGTTTTATTACCGACTCTCAAAACAATGGATCTCCACGTGTCTGGAGCTGTTCCGTGTGTGTCTTTGTGGAAAGATTAAGTCTCTCTTCTCTCGCTCCCAGACTGGTTCTCCTGCAGCGAGGTGACAAAATGGAGAAGACGGTGTCCATCATGGCCACTACACCTGGCATGAAGCTGCTGATGGCCACTCTGTCACACGGCGGCAGCCCCAGGGTCGTTTCCAGGAGCTTCCTCAAAGTCTCTGTGGCGGCTGATTGACGCTGACCTCTAACAGGGCAACTTAACTTATTTTAATGCAGATAATAGTTTTTAATCTCACTATCATTACTACTATATTTTCTAAACACATCTCAGGCAAACATGTATTATTTATATTCCTCAGTAAAGTGTACAGTGATTATTCAATGATCTGAATAATGGATATATTTTGTATATATGATCATACATTATTTATGTATTTTCCCATATGTGCTTATAATTTTTTTAACACTGTCTCTGCTGACTTTAGTTTGTCCTTTTTGTTTCTTTATGTTTCGAACTCTTGGCTCTTTGTCAAACATTGTCAAAGTCAAAAGGAATTAAGCCTAAAAAGTGATTCATTTTTGTTTGTTTTCCATTCACATTTTCATTAGGATACAAACATACATCTCCATGATAAGTAAAAAAAAAAAAAAGTGAGCATGGAACTGAATATATCTTGGTGGGTTGTGTCCACTCCTATGGGCTTAACTCATGAGGCTTAAATATTACCACAATGATCAAATATTAGCTTGTCAGTGAAAATCCATTGGCTCATACATTTTCACAGGACACTTGGTTTATTAAGTCAGAAGCAGCTGCCTGTGCTGTCAACATCCTCCGAGATGCCCAGGTGCCTTTGACTTCCTGCCAGCCTGGTCAGTGAGTTGACACCTGTTGTACAAGTCAAAGGTGGAAGTGAAGCCAGAGAATGTTGTTCACTATAATGACGTTTGAGAGACACATTGAAAAGGAATAGTCAAAAAGCAAAGCAACGGAAGATGAGATATTCTGACTTTATCGCCTGGTCTCTGGATCCTACACTTCCCATAATGCAACTCTATAACATCTGTTGTTTGACCCTCCCTGTTGACTGTGTCCCAAGTTTGTAACACAGACTTCCTGTTCAAAATTTGTAGCCTCCAAACCCAGAATAAGGTCGCTGAAGTTGATGCCATTTGATTTGCCTTTATAAAGCTTCTCCAGACATGCAAATGTTTTACAGGATTCACACTATTTGTAAATTGATTTTGACACTTTAAAATGGGTGGATTAGCCCTTTACAGCCTCAGCTGGCCTGTGCTGCATTGCTGTACCTCAGTTTCACCACTTGGTGGCAGCAGTGGCGTATCCAGTTGTGTGTTCCATGTTTTCTCTCTGCAAACCACTCTGAGACTGTTGAGATGAAGAAAAAATAAATAATAATCTGTTTTTGTGGTTAAATGTTTCTTCTATGCTTCTTTTCATCACTTTTCATCTGGCGCTGCTGTTTCCTGTGATCATAATGTGGAAATTAGAGGTTTAGTCTCAGGCTTATTTTTTAAAAAGTTCTCATGCAGTGTCAAACTAAGTGTTCACATATTCCATTGGGCTTGTTTTTAATTCTGTATTTGTTGTCAGGGAAACGACTTCCTGTGCAGCCCCAACATTTCAAACATTTTATTCTGTGTGTTTCTCTGTACACTGCCACACTCTTATACTAAGAATCAACTGCTTCATGAATCGTTAATGTCAAGACCCAGATCTTTGGTGATTCATCAAAATGAGTGGAATTTCTTCAAAATACAATTATCACTGAAAAAGTGTAGAGAAGAGCTAACGTAAGGAAGACTGTGAAAAAACAAAGCATGCAAGAATTTATGAGTTATGACCTTAATGTAGATACAAATTTATGAATTCGACAAATTTTTATTTTCAGACTTTTTTTTAAATTTAATTCAACTCATGATCAAAACATTAAAAGAAGGCCCAGCATGCATTGTTCTGACCTGTTCTGTAGTTGAAAGAAAAGATATGTGTCACATGATAAGAGCCTTCCAACGCTGTTACACATCACAATCTAAATATTAAAATCAATTATGATGTAAAAATTCTGTGGTTGAGCTTTGTTTGGGTTTATTCACAAAAATGACTTGTTTATGGTTTTGGTTAAAATGACTCCATTAACATGAGGGAGCCTCAATAATCAGTGAGTCATAATAATAAACGTGGTTCAGGGATGATGGTGGTCACGTCAAAGTCAAACAGTTCAGTCAACTTAAATCTGCCGACTTTGCATTTTTTACAACTTCACGAGACGACTGAACAAATCACTCATCTTAAGTTCAGTTTGTTAAAGTTGTAGCAGCTTAAAATGTTTAATAAATCTGAAGTTTGTTTTCTAATGTGAAGGAAGCTGATTTATTTTACTATCCAAGGACGGTTGAATCGAGGACAACTGGACCTGGTTGTAGACGTTTCCCCTCTCCTCCAGCTCTAGTCCAGCTTTGGTCTCCGTGGGGTCGTTATCAAGGTCACTGACACCACCTGGCTCGTCGGTGTCATTAGAGTCGTTGGAGTCTCCTGCTGCATGAGGCCAAGTGCTCACGGCTGTTCAAGCTCCTTTTATAACATTTTCCAAATTCTAATCTAATCTCCCGCCTGGTGGACAAACAGACGCTGAAGGCTTTTGGCAGAAGAAGAGAAGCTAGTTTACTGTAAGAGACCTGTCCAGGAATAGGTCCATCAGCCGGCCTATGAAACTACACACAAGGCCGCCTTCTCCTGTCAATATAATGGATCAATACAGAAGATGTGAGGTCTGTATTTGGACATTTGATTCCAGGTATGGATGCAGCTTATAGGCAGAGGGTTGTTTTCACCTAAAGGGTTCCGGGCTGACACGTGTGTGTGCCGAACAGCTTGCGATCTCACCTCGGTGTCAGGGAGATTGAGGCGGAGGCGTTGGCAGACGGAGACGATAATCAGACTCCACGCTCGCTGATTTTCAGACAAATTAAACGTCAGGGGAAAGCAGGGAGCGGGACCGCTGGGCTGCTTTGAAAAGCTGAGGCTATCATAAATTATTAATGGCTCCCCGTCACGGCCTCCCTCTCTTCATCCCTCGCTCTTTTCAACCATCCTGTTCTTCATCCATCTCTCCCTCTCGGCTCCTCAGTGTCGAACCTTTCTTTATTCGCCTCCCTCGCTCTTCCTCTGTCCTCTGTCCCCGTTTCATGTTTCAGCTTCCTTCCTCCTCTTTTCATCCCTCCTTCCTCCCCCCTTGTCTTCAGTCCATATCTGTCTTCCCTCCCTCTGTTCTTCCCCTCCTCCTCGCCTCCTTTTTTTGACTTCACTGATTTTCATCCCTCCCATCCAGCTGCTCTTCATTATCTCTTCCCTCCTTAATCTTGATCACTTTTTCCTCTTCTGCTCATCCCTCCTTCCCTTCATCCCTTCCTCCTTCTCTTCATCCCTTCCTCCTTCCCTTCATCCCTTCCTCCCTTCCTCCTTCTCCTCATACCTTCCTCCTTCTCTTCATCCCTTCCTCCCTTCCTCCTTCTCTTCCTCCCTTCCTCCTTCTCTTCATACCTTCCTCCTTCTCTTCCTCCCTTCCTCCTTCTCTTCATACCTTCCTCCTTCTCTTCCTCCCTTCCTCCTTCTCTTCATACCTTCCCCCTTCTCTTCATCCCTTCCTCCCTTCCTCCTTCTCTTCATACCTTCCTCCTTCTCTTCATCATTTCATCCCTTCCTCCCTTCCTCCTTCTCTTCATACGTCCTCCTTCTCTTCATACCTTCCTCCTTCACTTCATCCCTTCCTCCCTTCCTCCTTCTCTTCATACCTTCCTCCTTCCCTTCATCCCTTCCTCCTTCTCTTCATACCTTCCTCCTTCTCTTCCTCCCTTCCTCCTTCTCTTCATCCCTTCCTCCTTCTCTTCCTCCCTTCCTCCTTCTCTTCATCCCTTCCTCCTTCTCTTCATCCCTTCTTGCATGTTTCCTCTTTGTTTTCCCTTCATCACTGTCTTCCTCCATCTCTCTTCAACTCCTCATCCTCTGTCCTCTCCTGGTTTCATTTAGCTTGCCTCCCTTATTCTCTCCCCTCCTCCATTTGTCTTTCATTTTGCTCGATATATTATGTTACTTGTGTCGATATCAAACCTATCTAGTAAAGCTTTTCATAGATTGGTTTCAGGATGAAGAAATACTCTGTTAAGTACTGCATTCAAAAAAGTACTCCAAAAGTATTAACATCAAAATATACTTAAGTACCTAAAATTCCCATTATGCAATATTTTAGATTAATGCATGTTTATTACAATTTCAGATGTAGTCATGTGTTCATTGCTTTAATGTTGCAGCTGGTAAATGTGGGGCTAATTTAATTAATTTATATCCTGCTGGGTAGCTGGTGAATTCAGCCCCAGGGATCAATAAAGTCTTATTGTACTGGAGATAAAGTGGAGTAGAGTGGAAAGTATGAAGTAGTGGAAAATGAAAATAATCAAAATTCTACTCAAGTGCAGTATTTAAATTAATATACTTAGAGATTTTGTGGAAAGTGATGTTTGTATAATGTTGGTATTGAATCTCTCAATAGGTGAAAGATTGCCTGTTAAAATGCGATGCAGAAATTTGTCTCAGGCTCCGTGCTTCACCTCTAGGTCCTTTCCTCCTCCTGCTATTGGCCGGTGAATCTGCAGCCAATCACAGTCCATCTCAGGATATATAAGGAGCTACACCTGTGGGTCACCTGCTTTGTCTCTGTCTGCTTTCACCCACAGCTGTGTCAGGACTCAGCTCATGGTTCTCCTGTATGTTGATCACTGAGCGAGTTCAACTTAGTCTGGCTCTCTTTGAGTTACCTGAGCTTGTTTTCAGGAATGAAAGAATCTTTGACCAATTAGAATACAGCTGTAATCTTTAAGCATGATAAACTGTCCTCCATGTGTTAGAGGCTCTGTTTTAAAACCTGAGAGGGCATGAACAGCCTGGAACAGCAAAATGACTCCTGGCCTGTAAAAAGTTTTCTATTGCTCTTTATATCTGATCACTGTGTTGTAAAATCAGTTCTTTTGTCTGGTTCATGTAGGAATGTTGACTTTGGTGATCTGGTTAAAAGTGAGACAGCATCCGGATAAAGGAAAACCCGAGTTAACCCGAGTTAAGTTATCGGGGCTAACACACTAGTCCTGTTTTGTGATACAGAGGCTGGGAGTCAGAAAAAATCTGCTATTTTTCGTTGATTAGTTTATTATCAAATCATTGTTTTTGTATTTAATTCTCACCTTAAAATGCCATTTTGTTTCCTTCCCTTTCCTCCTGTTTCCTTTGTGTCAGAATTAAGGAGTTAGGTTCAGCATTGAAACACTTGGCTTTTTTTTTTGAGTAGTTTATTTAGTATTTTGGTTTATTTCTAGTCAACCCTGGTTAGTTCCTTATTTCTGCCTGGACTTCTAACTTTTATGTCCAGCAATAAAAGATACAGCAGTGTCTCTTCTAGTCGACACTGGATGTGAAAAACAGACAAACAAAATGTTGATTTTGATATTGTTTTCTGGTCATAGGGTTGTCTAACCTCTAATATGTCATGTCATAACAAGAAAATATATGATTCCTAATGGTGCAGAAGAAGAAGCCTGGTTCTCATGTAGCTCTGCGTCATGCAGAAACAGTCCCAGCAAAAGACAGCAGTGATTTCTTTCACGTCCCGGTCATGAAGCGAGGAGGCCGTCATACACAGGTGGAGGTAGGAGCATGCGTCCCGGTCGTAAATTCTCAGATTTTGCATCAATCACTTCTTTGTCTTGTCCTCTCTTTGCCCTTCAGCACCTCTGTCTCACCCCCCTCCTCCTACATCTTCATTAAAGTTAACATTTTAAATGCCAACAAAATGACAAGTCACACTTTTTGGCATCAACCCTGTTAAATATCAGACTGAAGATATAGCTGTCCGAAAACCATCCATCACCTAATTTTCTCCTCAATTAGTCAGTGACATGAGAAATGACCTGACGCCAATGCCTCAAAGTTTCTCGGTGCACCACATTGGTTAAAACAGATCTTGATGTGGGAACGGCTACAACAAGCCCACAGCTTTACAAAGAGCTTCCAGGGGAGTGTGTCACAGTTTTGCACCCAGGTCTTGGTTTAGCCTTTGGTTTTGTTCTACTTTATTTTTACTGTTAGATTCATGCCGGCCATAGTTCTGTCTTTCTTCTCAGTTTAGTCTCCATTTTAACCATAGTCTTGTTTCTGCCACCGTCCTGTTCATGTCTTGTATTTGTCCTATGTTCTGTATTAGATTTGTGTTTCAGTTTTCTGTCTTGGATTTGTCTTAGTTTTTGCCTGTGTTTTGTCATAGTTCTTCCAGTTCAGTCCTGTCATGTTGTAGTCCTGTCGTTGTCCTGTTTTGTCTTTTCCCAGCCTCGTCATATGTAATGTTTAAGTTCTGTTTGTTCTAGTTCTGTGTTCTGGTTTCTGTTCTGTTTGTCATATTCTTACCTCTGCTTCTTGTCATCCACCAGCCACACCCACCTCATCATGTCACCTGTGTTTCCTGCTAATTACCACCAGACACTATTAAAGTCAGCTGTTTTCTGTTTACCATTGCCGGATCGTCACTTCACGTCTACGTTTCATGTTCATGTCTTCGCCTTGTCTGCTCTTCACGTTCATGATCTCCATCGCCAAGCTTTGCCTTTTTCTGATGTTTTGAACCCGACCTTGACGTGAGTTTTTGTTGAGACTTTAATTTATTTTCATTAAAGACTTATTTGAGCACAAGTTGTGTGATGCGCTTGAGTCCTGTGTCAAGTTTTGCACCCAGGTCTTGGTTTAGCCTTTGGTTTTGTTCTACCTTAGTTGTTTTGTCACGTTCCTGCCGGCCATCACTCTGTTTTTTCTTCTCAGTTTAGTCTCGTTTTTGCCACAGTCCTGTTCATGTCTTGTATTTGTCTTGCTATGTTGTCTTAGTTTTGTCTTTGTTCTGTGTCTTAGTTTTCTGCCTGTGTTTTGTTATAGTTCTTTCTGTGTAGCCCTGTCATGTTGTTGTCCTGTCCTGCCCTTACCCAGCCTTGTCATATGTAATGTTTAGATCTGTCTGTTCTAGTTCTGTGTTTTGGTTTCACCCATAGACTGTATAAAATATGGACGTAGTGTCCGTGACGTCACCCATAGGTTTCTGAAGAGCAAAAATGAAGCAAATCGTAGTGCGTAGCCATCTTGGTAGCCTACCTCCGGTTACTCCAAATATGGACAAAGAGGTGGAGCGAGGGCGGAGCTGAGGCAGTCGAATGAACGCTATTGGCTGAAAAAAAGCCGCTGAAAAAAGCCGCTTTATTCGAAATAATCAAACTAGCTACGGCTAACCAGCTAGGTTAAATGCTAAATAGCGTTGCTAGCCGGCTAACCCCACGACGATCTCTTTCCCAAACTCAGTGACTAGAATTAGCCGGGGTGTCGCCCTTTAGACCGTCAGTTCATAGCTGTCAATCAAAGTGGCGCCACTTAGATTGACAGCTATGAACTGTGCATAATGATGTATGCTGTATATTTTAAACGAACGCCTAATAAAAAAATTCGCCCCCCCCCCAGAGTTGTCATGGAGTAGAAAAACAGCTTATGAGACTAGAGCCATGTTTTGAACCAGGCTGTAAATATGTTTTTTTCTGTTGTAAAGTCGGACATTTTAACATGGGGCTCAGATGTAATTGACTCCCTTCTGCAGCCTGCTCTAGCGGTTATTCGAGGAACTGCAGCTTTTTTGCACTTCCGCATTGGCCTCATTTTTCAGCGGCGGAGGTTGCCGCTTGGTTTCACCTCATCAAGTCACCTGTGTTTTCTGTTGTATTTAATTACCACCACACAGTACATAAGCCTGTTGTTTTCTCTTTTCACGTCACGTTTCAGACCACGCTTCTCTTCATGTTCACGTCCACGTCCATGTGATGCCAAGCCTTGCCTAGTCATGCCTGTTTTCTGTTTGGATTTTGTTGTTTTGACGTGAGTTTTTGTTTATATCTTATTTGGTTTCATTAAAGACTATTGAATCAGTGATTGGGTGATGCGCTTGAGTCCTGAACCCTCCATCATGACAGAGTGATTCATCAAGTCACATCATCGCTGTGGTGAGTAGATATTATATTACATTTTTGCACTCAACATCCACATCGCCTTCTGTTTCGCAGAATTTCGTAAACTTCCCGCTGCAGTTCAACGAGAGGAGGGAGCAGATTGATGGATCGGCATTTGATGGATTCCACCGAACAGATGGAACAGCTGCAAAGCCCTGAAGCGGCCGTCCATCGTCAAACTTGTGCGAGCAAAAAAAACGGAGACGGGCCTGTTCGCCAGATTTAAAGCTGGAGCTTCAACCTGTGATGGGAACAAAAAAAAAAAACCCTTCATGATTCTACGGGGCAAAATGGACTTGTCCAAATATTATTTGAAAGTACGTGCCTCCTTATTACAGGGGATAAAATATGAGAGGATTCCAGTCAAAATGCTCCGAGCTATCGCGTAGAAGGAGGTCGTTTTTCACAGCATTGTAATGGACTATAACTGCTTGTAACGCTCTCTGTCTTTGCTTTTATTCACACACACACACACACACACACACAAACACACAAGCGTGCACCTCGACCAGCAACCCCGGCGAGCTGCAATAAAGGCGGCGCTGATAATTATGATAATGAATCTAGCTTCTGTCTGCCGTCTATTGTCACCTGGTAATGAGTTTGTCCCGAAGGTCACTGCTGTAATAGCTCATTAGCAACGCTGGCTAATGCTACTCTGTGATGTAGGCCGCAATTGCCGGAGGTGCATTGGTCAGCCGGGCTATTTGTTTGCTGTAGTGGCTGAATCGCTGCCTGACTGGCCTGTCTTTCACCACCGATCAGGCCGGATTTCATTACCGCTCAGGGACAATGTGGTTGCGAGTGTGTGAGCACGTACGAGTGCCTTTGTGTATTTCCATTTGTTGCACATGTGCAGGAATGTTTCCATCCATGCGTGTTTTGCAGCTTCGAATGTGAGGATTTTTTCTATATAGATATATTTTGTTATCTAATAGTTTGTTTATTTTTATATATAGTGTGTGTTATGTGTGCAAGAGCAAGAATGTGTGTGTACACAACATAACACAAAACAAAAATTTCAGATGAAAACATATTGCTAACAACATGTTTTAGAAAATACGCCATTTTTGAAAACAACATTTTTTATGAAACAAATTTTTCAATTTTTTTTCCAACATTATCTTTATTGGGTTTAGATTTTTATTAAATATTCCTGAAAATACAATTCAGCAAAGACAATTATATTTTAGAAAATTTAACATTCTGGAAAACAAAAGTTTAGAAAACACTAATTCAGAAAATACAATATCTAAGAAACTACTTTTTTCCGTCAAAAATATTTCCAAAAAACACAAAGCATTTCCGTAAACGCAACAGTACAAAAACATTTCTGAAATGCTGTTGTGTTTTGCACCTTAGATCCACCGTATCTGCGTTTCCGTCCCTCCGTCCTGTGTGTACATTCACGAGCGAGACAGTGTGTCGAATATGACCAACGCTCACTAACCCGGCGCTGCCTCATTAGCTCGCTGCAGATGGATGTCCCCGGTCACTGCATTTTCCCGTAGACAAACTCTTGCTGTTGCTGCCTATGGGGCATCCTAATATAAATGAATTGGCCCCAGCAGGTTGTTGCACAGGCACTTGGCAGCACACCGATAACACATTTTCTCTCTAATGCAGGCCTTATTTTTCAGCCTGGGACCCATATGACAAATTCATCCTCGTTCTGGGACCGTGGCTCGTGAAAACATATCGCTAATTTTACCACGGATACATAGGTCATTTTGAGTTTGCTCATATTTTACGTGCAGTGAGCAGAAAATGAGAAGCACAGCGAAATCTGGTGAAATGTAATAAAATGTTGACGATATATGTATCAGCATAATCCTGTCAGGTGTAATAGTTACAGCTGTGGCCCTGAAGTGAATCACAGACTTTCTGTTGCTGGATGCCTGCAGGAAAAGCAAATTTTGACTTAGTGACTGTTTGAGTTAGAGAGTGGAGGATGTGGTATTAAGCTCTGTTTTACTTCTTGTTCAGAGTTAATCCATCACCTGACATGACAAAACTGTTAGTGCATGTGTCAGTTTGTTTACTCATTAATACATTAATTGGAGTTAAGTAGTGTACAGCTGAAACTGGTTGTGAATGTCATTAGTTTTGTATTGAGTCATAAACCGTAATATCGTGAATCAAAATTTGAACCTGCAAGACAAAAGTCAGGGATCATCACATTCTGTAGGATTTACCATCTGGGGACCATGAATGTCTAATATTTGCTGAGGTATTTCAGTGAATCAAAGATAGTAAAGACAGTTTCATTTTACTAAAACATCCAATGATTTCTCCTTCTGACCTAAAAGCCTTAGCCTGCATGTTATGTGAAACCTTCCTGACCTTGCAAACAAACTCACACACATCTCATTGCAGAGAATTGCATCGTCAAATTACGGTTAAATAAAAGGCTTTTTAGAAGCAGATCTGAGGTAAAGACCAAAGCTAAGTCATTGATTTATTGTTCACAGGGGAAAATAAGGATGCTGGTAATTCATCAGATGAGATGAGATTTTCCTTTATTAATCACACAACGGGGAAATTTCCAGTGAACAGCAGCAAAGAGGAGAGAAGGATAGAAAGGAGCTTTAGATAAATAGTAAATAAGCATTATAAAAAAGAGAAGCATAAAAAGTATTAACAATTTAAACAAGGCCAAAAAGCATTAACAAATTAACAAGAGAAATATAAGATGCATTTGTGGGTTCAGCAGAAATATCCATTTCTAACTAATGTGAATTTCCATTCCTCGCTAACTCTCTAACTCAGCAGGAAAACTTTTTTAAAAAATCTGACTAGTCATTAAGCTGCCAAAGTTCCACTGTGTTTTGTTTACAATTTTGAAATGTATTGTTCCATTAACCCTGAAATGCAAGTGTGTTTTCCCATATCTCAGATTGTGAGTCACCTGCTACCTGGTTAATGCAGAATGAACATGAACATAAAAAACAAGCAACAATTATCAGCCATTGTCCATTTTTAGAATTAATTTAGGGTAATGTAATTAAATGACGAACATGGAAAACACACAACAGATTTACCAACTTATCCAATGAACCCTAAACCACCTGTCATGTCAAGAAGAATATGTTAAGTTAGATTTTGTTATATTGTGTGTTGTCTTGTCATTCCTGTCTTATTTTGAAAATCTAACTCTCCCTCTCGTTTCACATTACTTGCCCTTCCTAGTGTGTGTGATTGTCTGCCCCGCCCTGATTGTTTCCACCTGTTCACCCACTTCCTCATGTATATATTGTCTGCATCTCCCTTTGTCCTGTGCCAGTTTGTCTTGTCTCGTTTGAGCAGTCAACCACGCCATCCATGTCTTGTTTGCTTCCACGTCAGGTTATTGTTTCATTTGCTACTTTGTCTCGCCATTGCTTGCTTTTCGAGATTGAGTGATTTTTCGTTTATACTTTGCACCTATTTTTCCTCAGCCATTTGTGACCTCGTTAGAGTGATTTTTAGTTGTTACTTTTCTACTTTGCTTATCTCAGAGTTTTTCCTCTTAAGAGTGATTTTTTTGTTTGCAAGTTTTCATTAAAGACTTTTATTTTGAAGTTTTGGTCTTGGAGTCCTGCATTTGGGTTCAGTTCACAGACCAGTCTTGTCACCAAATGCAGAAGTTTAATTAAAAGCCTTGTTCCACGATGAACAGAGTGTGAGAATGTGTAAATGTGAGCTCCTATAGAAGCTTATGCTCAACATCAGATTTCAAAAGAAAAGAGAGGAGAGGACTCCTCGTCAGTGATCACAGTGCCCATCAAAGTCGGGGAAATGGGATTGCAGTCAGCCATTTTGCAACCAGAATATGTGTCATAGTTTCACGAGTCAGTCAGCCATTTTGGCTTCTGGAGACATGACTTAATCAGTCAATTAGAGCGGCGGTTGATTAATATGACTGGACTGGGAGCAACCTCAGCCAAGAGAGAAATGGGCCGGTGAATGAATAATCACCGCCGGAGTGCTGGAGCGTGGCTGCGTGAGTCATAATCATCAAAGATTAAAGGGGAAATAAACTCAAATTTTAAATATGGTCCCGGCTCTCAGCTTCTGAGGATGATGATCCATGGGCAATTTTTTCTGAATGAGTGGAGGAGGAAAGAAGTTGAAGACAGTTATTTGCCAATTGAACAATAACTCCACCTCTGGGGGCCATAAGGAAGAAAGTAATGAATAAAAAACTGCTGGCTATAGTTCACACTCTCCTGCTTCACTTTCAAAAGGCTGAGTAGCTCTTAGATGCAAGAAAGCCCAATCGTATGTTTTAATAATCAATATTTTATGAGCTACAGAGTAATTTTCATTTCTTTTCAGCTCCTTTTTGGTCATCTTTGAACCAGGATATATCATCATTGGGCGGCTGCTTTGGAAGCTGCTATTAGACTATCAAAACTGATCGATTACTCCTGCTGGCTCTGAGGCAGCAATGCTGAAAATCCAATACCTAAAATGTAATACCGGAACTTTGGTCCCGACTTTCATATCTTTCAAACAGTAAGTTATTGCATATGGTGCTGAAATTGCATCCATCGCTCCCCCCGTGTGAGCTGGTGTCATTTCAGGACGGGCGCTAAAAGAACGATGTCGGTCTACTGTCTCGGCTCAAATAATGTCGAGCAGAGGAAGCGAGCATCAAAATGTGTTGTTAATATCATACGCTCACAGCGGTGCTATTTGTTTAGCCACACAACACGACACAAAAGACGCTTTCTGACAGATTAAAAGGGTAAAAACACATCGACTCACGCTGCAAGAAGAAATGGATTTACTGCCCCGTAAACGTCTGCAAACCTCACTAAATCCTGGCAGTTAGCAGCCGCCTGCAGCCGGCGAAGGCCACGTTCACCTGGGCCATAAACTGTCAAAGAGGAATGACTGACAGACGAGAGGACACAGGGAGAAGACAGAGACACCAGACGGTTCAATTGTGGTTTTAAATTTTTCTTAATGGTCAGAAAAGGACAAACACTTGCCAAACAATGGATGATAAGATAAGATAAGATAAGCCTTTATTCGCCCCACAGTGGGGAAATTCACATGTCACAGCAGCACAGGGGATAGCAGCAGTTAAATATTATGAACAAATAACAGTCTAAAAAGGCGGTATACACAAGTTTACATGACTTATTTACAATTTCGAGTAAGGATATGAAATGTAGAATATGAAGTATAAAAATATACGACCAGTATAAAATATATGACTAGTAAATATACACAATGGGTCTAAACTGAGTTAAGAAACAGCTTAAATACGGAATATTAAATATTAAATACTAAATACAGGAATTTGCACATTGACTTGGTGAAGTATTGCACAGAGAGTGGAAATTACATAAAGAACAAGTATTGCACAAATGTACTGAAAAGCAGTATATGGTCCATGGTCTATTGGGAGCAGTGCTGGTTATACAGTCTAACAGCTGCAGGAAGAAAAGACCTGCAGTATTGTTCCTTCACACACTTTGGGTGAAGCAGTCTGTCGCTGATGATAAAATATTTTTCAACATCAAAATGTTCATCAGAAAAATTAAGCGAAATCCTTTTTCCTCAACTAATTAACATCGTGACATCATCACATCACCTGCACTGGATGGCATATAGATGTAGTTTTTAATGGACCTATTCTTGACCCTCTAAGAGAAACATGACAAGCTATTATAAAGCAGTTCATAGTTGTTAATGTGTCAAAAGGTGTGTGTGTGTTTACATTTTTAAGTCTTATATCGCATCCATGAAATAGACCAGCCCTTCAGCCTCTATATGCACTCTGTGTACTGATTTGTAAAACATGTTACTGACCTTCATTGGATGATATTAAAATAAATGGCTGAAATAAACTGGACTGTTTTCCATTCAAGCTACAATTTATGAGTCTATAATATAAATATTACTCTCCTGATCTATTTATACAGGACGTTTTTCATAGAATAGAGTTGGTACCTTTCAGAAAAAGATGTAACCTCTGCACCAGCGGTGAGTCAAAATCCCTCCACTGTCCTGATTTGCATTTGTATAGCTCACAGTATTGTCATTTCCATGTGAAAGCCGGCGGACCCGGGGACGGGAGGGTCAGCTGCCAAGCTTCCCAGGCTTGTAACACTGCCAGAAATTGAAACCCTACATCAATCCTAGCAGTTCCTGGTAGTTCTCTGTGCTGCCTACAGACTCCTGTGAATCGTCTTTAACCTGCACTTTCACAGTAAATTTACAGTGCTGCAGTGTCGTTACCTCGAGGTGCTCGTAGGTGAACGATGCTGAAAGGTGTCCCTGTGTCATTTGCATCACTTTACATTCAAGATGAGGCAAGATAGGATCACATGCATCAAGTAAATTATAAATAAACTTGAAAAAGTAGTGAGATCTTTAATCATGGAAGCCAGGATAAATGGGGAGTTTCAAGGCAAATTCAAGGGAAAAGTCAGTAACACTTTATTTGACGCCTATCTCTATAACGCATTATAAATGTATTTATAATGCGTTATAATGACATTATAGCACTGTATAACTATAGTTATAAACACTCATAAATGATCATAATGCTTTATAGCAATAATCATAACACACTATAAAGCATTTTATCATCACTTATAAGGTCAGGTATTATAATACATTATAACTGTTGGCAACTCACTGACAATTCCCACATAGATATTGCATTATACATATATTTATGATATGCTTATAAACGTATATAACTATCATTATAAACACTCATAAATCATCATAAGGCTTTATAACAATGAGCATAACACATTATAAAGCATTTTATAATGGCTTATAAGTATTATAATACTTGATTGCTGGTCCCTTGCCAACTGATTTTTGTTGCAAGGATCAAAGGGTATTAACGCATTATAAATACATTTATAATGCGTTATAGAGATAGGCGTCAAATAAAGTGTTACTGAAAAGTCTAAACCAGCAACCTGTAATGACGATGTGGATGTTTCCATCTGTGTCGCTTGGCGTCACCGTCAGAGCTGCACTGACATTTAGTGCAGCTCAGCAGCTCTTTCTGTCAGTCATGTTCAGGTGCAGGCTCAATTCAAACAACCACAGGGACAGAAACAGCTCATGTTCATCAGGTAATTCAAGAAAATCGTGCTTGCTGGGATCACACATACTGATTAGCCCGTGACAGTTATCTGACGACTAAATCCTGTCTCAGATCAGACTTCCTGTAATGAAACGTCACTGAATGATGCTTCAGTTTTGCCTTAAAATATGTTTTTCCTTTTCTCTCTTTAAAGTTTGAAATTTGAACTTGAATTCCACTGAAGAGAGTTGTCATTGCATAGGAAGTATATTGAACTGGACAAATGACCTTGTCCCAGGTATAATGAATTGATGTTTACATTACATTACATTCAGTCAGCAGGAGTAGTGAGCTGTAGCAGAGCGCAGTGGATGGGTGAATAGTTTGACTTTGTCCTGGATGGAGGACGGGTCTGAGCCATTCTGCAGCACAGGAGGCAACAACCAGTGACTTGAATCGGACTCGAGCTGCCACCAGTGGAACGTGAATCTGCAGGACGCAGCGAAGGACAGCTGGTTCTCCGGGTTCCTTGCCGTCCAAGTCACCTCGATTTCTCAGTGTCGATGCAGAGAAGCAGCTCCGTCTTGTCCAGATTTAGCTTCAGGTGATGTGTCAACATTCACTGAGAGATGTCAGCCAGACACTCAGAGATTCATGCTGCCACCTGGATTTCACACTATTTTTTATATAGACAATTTTATCATATAGAACAGGGCTATTCAGCTAAAATTTAAAGGGGTCCAGTGGGAGAATATTTCTTGACACAAAGGTCCGGATGATCATAATGTCTAACTATATAATGTGATATATATTTAAGTAGCCTAGTAGTTGTATCAACATCTGCATGTGTTCAAAACCTGTGAAATCAAATGAATTCAGGACAATTCAAAAACTTTTTGACAGTATTTATTGTCAAGTAACATAGAACTGAACTTATATGACTGACTGCTGATATGTATAATCTCTCATTTACTAAATAAAAATGGGCTGCATTTCAAAATAAGAGAAAATAAACACAATGTAAAAATTGTGCATGCTCGAACAAAGTGCTTAACTTCAGAAAAATAAAGGGAGGAAAGGCTTGAATTTCCCCTTTTAAATCATAACCTTCTGTTTTGGTTGTAGGTCCGGGTCCGCATGGGACAGCTTCTGGGTCTGGACCCGGACCGCGGCCCGCCTGTTGGTGACCTCTGATATAGAAATATAATATGAATGAAATCATAATAGCAAAGTGCAAGCTGAGCAGAACTGTACATACACACACAGACTGTTTTATCTGTTCTGTTGATTTAACCATGAGTCTGTTTGAGTCGTATGTTTGTTTAGTTTCTGTTGCCTAAATTTGCTGCAAATTACCTTCAGCCAGACACATTATACATCTGTGCATGACATCTTTGTGGTTCATATTCAGGTTATGTAAAGTCAGAGGAATAATGGAATAATTGAATTTAATCAGTTTGTCTTTAGCTTTGTTATTATGAAGAACGCAGCAGTGCCTGGTGGATAAGCTAGAGGAATAAAATGAAACCACATCATGGTCGACCACACAATAGTTTTTTACCTGATGAGACCTCTCCTCATTATTGAGTGGGTGTGTGCAGACTGTGTTTGATTGACATCTCCCTCCCTCACAGCCTTTTTATACCTGGGCAGAAGTTAAGCTGGAATACATTTGGAAATGTGGTTTCTGAGAAAGGCCACACACACACACACACACACACACACACACACACACACACACACACA